>OY751548.1:5238100-5655700 GCA_963572245.1 Caenorhabditis sp. 8 KK-2011
GGAGCCGGAAACATCTTAAGATCTTCTAAAATAAACAAATTTACTACAAATAATGTAAACCATGCCAATAATCGTATCAAAGATAAGAACAATCAAGAAAAACTACATACATTTTCGAAATTTCGAATAAAAACATTTCCTACTCCTAAAAAAAAATATATATATTCCCCTTCGTAAACACACATTTAAAGGGAGGTAGGATCTCTTCGCTGCAGGACCCACTGAAACAGCATTTCTTTTTTTTTGGGAAAATTGGCTTTTGCCCGACCCCACTTTTTTTTTTTTTGGGTCGCCTTTGCCGACCCGTGATACGGAAAGTGCATATTTTTTCTTTTTCCTCAGTAAATCAAAAGTTGTGAAGTACGTGTCTCTTTTTTCTTCCATCAACAAGTTCTGCATTTCCACCAACCGAAAAAAAACAAAACAACATCTCAAGCTGAATCCTGCACCCAAAGAAAAAAATGTGTTCTTTATTTTTTATCTCTATCGTCTCTTCAAAATGTTCACTCTTTTGCGCACTCCTCACTCGTTGCGACCAAACACACACGCATACAAAAAATTGAGAGTTTTTTGTCTTCGTTTTTTTCTGCTTCATCTTCTTTTTTTTCTGCTTCTGTGGCGTCTCCCTTGTTTGCGTTGCCAAAAAAAAGGAAAATGCTTGAATGAGTCAATGTTAATTATGAGCTCATTTTTTTATATGTATTTTTATCGATTCGCTGTTACCTTGGATACCACTCTTTTTTCCGTTTCGTTCATGCTCCACTTAGCGAAAAAAACAGGACTTTTTCAGGGTTCTTCTGAAGCCGACAAAAACAGCATGATCATCAAAGAATAGTGAGTTTTTACATCTTATTTCACAATTTTTCATTACGAACTTACGAAACATTCTTCATATTTACGAAACGTCAATTATTTGAACCTACAAGTTACCGATATTATCTTATTGATTGTACCAAGTATTTTTATTTTTTTATAAATAAAAATAAATAAAAGAATTCCAGGTCGTCGTTTTGGGCCTGGCTCCGGGAAATTGGTGTTATAAAAATTTGTAAAAATTAAAAAATGTGCTCAAACTTTGCATGATTTTTGGCTTTCTCTGAAATTTCTTTTAAACTTCAGTACTGAATTTTTTTAATTTTCAGGCTTACGAAGTTTTTTAAAATCCACCTCCATTCATTCTATATGCGATGTGCAAAGTAAGAAAAAAGGCAAAAATATCGTGCAAAGTAAAAGTCATTTTCCAGGATTCTGGCGAAATGGATCAATTTCGTTGAAAAAAAAAGAATTATGTGGAAGTGTGTAAAATTTAAAAAAAATTAATATTCCAATTTGCAGATTTTCAAATTTCTTGGAAAAATTTTTGTTTTCTTCAGTTTTTCTTTTTTGCCAATATTTTTACTCGTTTTTTACTTTGCACGTCGCAATACGGTAGCGGTTTCTCTTCCATTCTTAAAGTTTGAGATGGAAAATAATTCATAACAAAAATAGCATCAGTGTATCTGAGAAAAACGAAGGTTCTCTCACAATCTTTTATTTTAGTCGTGTCGTACTTCCATTATCAGTCGAAGAATATCAAGTTGGACAACTATGGTCAGTAGCCGAAGCATCGAAAGCTGAAACCGGAGGAGGTGAAGGTGTCGAAGTGCTCAAAAACGAGCCATTCGACAATGTTCCATTATTGAATGGCCAATTCACAAAAGGACAGTACACACATAAGATCTATCATCTCCAATCGTGAGTCTTTTAACTTTCATTCAATTAGGCCCCTCTAAATTGGAGTTAGGAAAGTGGTGCAATCGGGTTCCCGGAAACATCAAAAATACTTTGAAATTTTTGAAAATATATGAGTGTTTTCTAGGAAACTATGCTATGTCCAAATGCACTACGTGCCCTTTTTTCTCTAATCCGATGTTCAAATTTTTAATTATTGGATGTGCAGACTGTGCAGTAGACTAATTAGAGGTTTAATCCGTCTTGTGTAATGTAGGCAATCTTTTCTGTTTTTCTCCGAAAATGGCAGGTGAAATAGAATGGAGATTTTATAATTACAAAGCGAGAAAGCTTCTTCATCTCATTCTGATTCAAAAAAAAAAGTTTGATCATCATGAGCCATACCTCCGCGAAAATTGTGGAACACCCCAATTTTCTAAACGTGCACTGTAAATTTTTCACTTAAACTGATAGAAAGTTTTTGTGCTGTTTGAGTTCATATTTGAAGTTTCGCGTCTTCAAAATTTTCTACGTTGAATTTTACAATTCGACCGAGGTATGAAATGAGCGTGACGTTGTCTCTATTGCTTCAGTTTTCGTTAATTTTAATGAAAAAACATACAAAGATAAAAGTTTTGATTTCGGAAGTGATGAATTCATGGTGACTTCCCAGGTTGACAAAATAAATTAAAATGTAAATTATGCGAGCATGGAATTTCTATGCGAAACAAGCTGAGGTCACTTTCAGTTTATTTTTACAATCCCCGAAAAAATTCTTGGCGTGGTTTCGAATAACCGGAAAATTACAGAAAAGTTCCTGCTCTCATTCGAAAAATTGCTCCAAAAGGTTCATTGGCAATTCATGAGGAAGCTTGGAACGCGTATCCTTACTGTAAAACGGTTATCACGGTTAGTGTTTTTTCATTGCTTGAAAATGAAATAAATTTCATTAAAAAAAAAACAGAAAATGTAATTTTCAGAATCCGGACTATATGAAAGAAAACTTTTATGTTAAAATTGAAACAATTCATTTGCCGGATCGAGGAACAACTGAGAATGTGAGTTTTTTTTTTCCGAAATCGCAAATTAGAGAAAACATTTTTTGTTCAGGCTCATGGATTGACCGGCGATGAGTTGGCAAAACGCGAAGTTGTTCAAATTAACATTGCCAATGATAGTGAACATTTAAACAGTGGTGATATCAAATTAGAAACAACACCATCCAAGTTCAAAAGTGCAAAAACTGGAAGGTGAGTTGGTTTATGAAACAAAAAAACTTTTTTTGACCCTTACTTTCAGAGGACCACTCATAGACAATTGGCGCGAAACATGTCAACCAGTGATGTGCGCCTATAAGTTGGTTACTGTGTATTTCAAATGGTTTGGTTTCCAAAAGTTGGTCGAAGGATACGCACATGCGGTTAGTTTCTATTCTAATTTTTCTTGAACTGTGATGTATTCAGCAATATCCTCGATTGTTCTCGAAGTTCCATCGAGAAGTGTTCTGTTGGCTGGATAATTGGTATGGATTGACAATGAATGATATCAGAGCGATTGAGGAAAAAGCGCAGAAAGAATTGGAGGAACAACGGAAAAGCGGACAGGTACTTTATTTTCAAAATGTTTCCAAATTACAACACTGAATTACACGTTTTTCGTAAACCTGATTCGTAAAAAACGCAAAACTTTGAAGATTGTTTACTTTGTTTGTTACCCAAATTATTTAAAATTGAAACAAGACAGAGCAACAATCACACGTTATTTAAAAAAAAACTGAAAATTATCGACAAATCAAAAAAATTGTTCCAGGTCAACCCGTGAAATTCCAGCTGAAATATTTCGGAATAAAATTCTAAAGAAACTTTTTATAAATTCACATAGTAGATTTACGAAAATTTTTTTTTAATTTTTGTTGTATAACAAAAAATTTTCGAAATAAACAAAAATGATAAATGATTTTCGATTTTCGATTTAAAAAATTTCCGGATTAGCCCAACTCCGAACACAAATTTTGAAGTTTTCCGAGCCGGCCCGAAAAAAACGCATCACATTTCTAATAGTGGCGTATGTTATTGCAAGTAAAAAACACTTGAAATTTTATAATTTTGTAGTCAAAAAGGTTAATTTCAGGTTCGTGGAATGACTGGTTGAACAAAGAATTTGTACAAATCGGAATCACTCGAAAATCTGCCAAACCATTCAAAATATTCATTTTATATTTCCATTTTTCTTTTTCATTCAACAAACCAAAGTCAATCTATGCTGTTTTTGCATTTTCTCAATTATCCTCCTGATTTTATGTAACTTTCCATGTCTCTAGTTCATTTGCTCTACTATCCCGGTTTGTCTCAGAAACGCCGCTATTTATTACAAGTACTTTCTAATTTTTCCCCTTTTTTGGGCAATTACTGAATCGGACCAGGTCCGATTTTATCGGACCCGAAAATAACCGAATCTGAATCGGACCCAAACATAAAAAATGTGTCTGAATCGGACCAGAGCGAAGAAATCGGACCCGGTCCGTTTTTTTCAAAACCTTTTCTGAATCGGACCACAAAATCGGACCAGGTCCGTTTTTTTGGTTGATATTTTTTCGATTTTAGTCTGATTCAGCTGAAATTTCAACAAAAAAACGGACCGGGTCCGATTTTGTGGTCCGATTCAGCAAAAGTCTTGAAAAAAAACGGACCGGGCCCGATTTCTTGACTCTGGTCCGATTCAGACACATTTTTCATGTTCCGGTCCGATTCAGATTTGGTCATTTTCGGGTCCGATTTTATCGGATCTGGTCCGATTCAGAATCTACCCCTTTTTTGGCCTCTTTTTTTCTCGCCGGTTGTGAGATTTGTCCCGTTTCTTGTTAGATGATTTAATTAGATGTTTTATTTTAATTTTCTCATCATATCAACAACTAATTTATTATTTTTATTCGCTCTTTTTTCCCTTTTTTTTTCACAGACAGCGTCAATTCTATGCTTATATACTTTTTGTAGCCAGATTTTTAATGAATTCAATTTTTATTTTCATTTTTTGTTTGTATTTTTTCATTTTCACTAGCCATGTGTGGTTCTTTCACCCGCTAATTTATTATCTGTTGTTTCGTGAATACGTTTTTTTGGAAATCTATTGGGTGTGCCATGGTGAATTGCAAGATCAGGCACACTTTTGTGGGCGGAGTCCTAATATACGACACATCGTTTACAAGGGAATGGTTTAGGGTCAATTTGGAGTTTTTTAATGAAATTGTGTGGTTTTATAGATTTCGATACGCCGAGAAAGATCCCGTCGTCAGATTTTGCGAAACTCCTCTTAGAACAGAGATATCGAGCCTTTAATTTTTTGAAAAATTCAAATAATCAATAAATTGATTGTTTTAAAATGCGGTAAAGTAGAAAAAACTATATCAATTTCGGATAATAAACCCTTCTGAACAACATCCGGATAATATTTTTTGAGAAAAACCTCTAGTTCTCAAAATTGCTGTTTTTAGCCGTAATTTTAAAATCGATTATCGGACTTCATAGAGGAGTTTCGCAAAATCTGACGACGGGATCTTTTTCAGCGTCAAAAACTCTATATGACCACTAACTTTCATTCGAAAACTCCAAATTCACCCAAAACCATTCCCTTGTTAGAAATGAGAAAGTTTGATGAGTTTATCAGAATTTAAAAAAAAAGAATACTTCTCATAAAAGTCAATTCCAGCCTGCCGCGATGTTAGCTATACTGCGGCGATGGTGTGCGACACTGCAGCGATGGTGTGCGATACTGCAGCGAGAGTGACGGCTTAGCCGGACTGTTGCTACCCTGTGCGAGCCTAGCGCGAGATAATGCCGTGCTGCAGCAAGGTAGCAGCAGAGTGGCATTCTTAGGATTTTTCTTTTATTCTTTCTTTCAATTTCTTTCATTTTTTCAGTTTTTTTCACTGAACGTATGTGTTTGCGTTATTTTATCTAGTAATAAATTGTGTTTTTCAGGTCGTTCTTTTTGATATGTCTTCGATCAAAGCCATGCCAGTAGTCGACAACTTTTGAGTGAAATAGGACAATTTCAAAGTTATCAAGTGAGTTGATTTCGTTTCTTTAGAGTGTGAATTTTCTATAAAAAGGTTGTTAGTACAAAAATTATGTATTCCAGAAATCAACACGTATTAAATGAGAGACGTATCGACGAATATGACTTCAACTTGTAAGAAATCGACTCAACTGGAAAACGACTCAACAAATATCAACTGAAACAACGTTTTCATTTCACGATTTTCCCCGAGGTATGACACTGTTTCTTCTTCGAATTTTTTAAATGAGTTTACCTATGCATAACCATGTTTTTTTGATATGTATACTTTTTATGATCGATTATTTTTACTGAATAAAATTATGTTTTCCCACAATTTGTGTCATCAGAATTTCGTGAAAATAAGGTATTTGTGAGCAACAGACAGAAACAGATTCAACGCGACAATATTGCTAGATTCATGCTATCCTAGTGCCAAAAAATTCAGGGTTGAGCGATCCTGCAAACGGAGTGTTGCGACCCTGCTGACGGACTGTGCCAGCCTGCTGTCGGCTACCACGCAGGGTCGCGCCTAACCTCGCTGCAGGGTAGCGCTACCATCGCGGCAGGCTGGCATTGACTTTTATGAGTTTATTAATCTTGTTCATCAGACACAATTTCAAAAAAATTGTCAATTAACATTTTGGGATTTTCTCGAATTAAACTTGTCAAATTCCAATCGCCACTCGCTTTGATAATATTAATTATTCGAATGATTTGTTGAAATTGTTCCAATTTTTGATTGAGAAAACAATATCGAAACAGACAAAATTCGTATATCTTGATGAGTGGAGAAGCGAAATGAAGATGAGCTGAATCTGAAAACTATTCAAAAATTGACAGTTTTTTTATTCGAATAATTCACCTGAAACACATAAAATCAAACAAATTGAGATTCGAAGTTGTTCTGAGTCAATTTTATTATTTCGAAGAATATTTAGTTCGGGCTGAAATGATTTGAAAATCGTAATATTTTTAGTGACGAACTTACTAGAAGTTGACGAAGTTGAATTTCATCGCTGACTGCGATCATAAACGCGAATATCTCGTGCGAATGTTTCTCGATCACTTCTCGTCTTTGTTGTTTGGACAGAAAACACAAAATATTCGATTTTGAAATTAGGAGAAGACTGGCCGTGAACAAGATGTCGTCTAAATTAATTACGCTATTTTAGTGTCAGCCCGAAACATACCTGACCCAGGAGGCTACTAAAATTTCTCCAAATATTCTATCACTGTGAATGACGACCAGAAAAAACCAAAACAAATGACACAAATTTGAAATTTTTTCAAATTTAAATTTTCGTGGCGTGACCTATACATTTTTTTATGAAAATCATCACGATAATTCTCCCCTCGGGTATGGCTCGAAAAGCTCACAGTTCATTTGTTCTTCAATTTCACTGTTACTAGTCGAATGCATTTCATTTGGCGTTTTCCGATTTTGTCGTTTAAATGTCATATTTTTTCGAGGGCCTCGTTCTGTTTGAACTGCTTCTCGATTCATTTTCAGTTTGGCACATTTTGCCAAACGACAAGCCGGACACCAGTTTCGCCTTGTTTTGTCTATTACGCATTCACCATTTCCTGTAAATATAAGAATGGAATACACGAATTATTGACAATCCAGACAATCAAACTGGTCTAAGTCTCTCATTTTTACTTGCTCTTTCGTAGATTTTTCGTGAGAGATAAACTTCCCGTTAGATTATCTGATTGAACTGACAATGAATAGATATTAAATTATTAGGTAGACTAAATTTCAAAGTTGAACATATTAAAAATATTTCGTGACCTTTTCTCTGAATTTCTCATTTTCAAATTATTATTTTTCGATTTATTAGGCCACATCCACTTTTTGGGTCCGCTCTGGCCGAGCAAATAAATTACGGGCTTCACAAAGAAGTGTTTTCGATATTTCTGAAATCGAACCTACCAATACATTTATAAGTGATTTTATTTCGAACACTTCTCTTGAAAAAACAACTACATCCATCGCATGCCCATATTCCATAATGTCTACCGTATGATTTATCTCCACACACTTCACATGGAACTGTTGCCATGTCACTTCGACCTATATTCAAAAAGAAACCAAGAAAAATGAATTTGAAAATAAAAGAACTCACCCATTTTTCGGAAACAAAAGGTATGAAATCTGGTCGAGTTCCATATCGAATTCGAATAATTAATCAGATAGGTGTCGGGTGACTTGGTAACGAAATATGAGAACTGCCGTAACAAGGTGATTAAAACGGGGGAAGACGACAATGTATGTCAATATTTGGAGTTAGAATACCATGCATAATAAATGTGCCGCAAAAGTTAAAATTGGAGACGAGGATTACTGTAATATGTGATTTTTTCAGAAATTATTATGTTCAAATCAACTCATAGTATATTTTTTCAACAATCTCGATCGAATACAGGATGGAGAGCTGCACAATTATCTGCATTTTGGTGGGTTTTTTTTCAATACTCCGCCCGGTGATTCATTTTGTGGCCATACCTGACCTAAGAGGGGAAAAAGTACCATGAATTTTTTCGGTTCGAAATTTACAGTGATATTTTTCAAGAAAAATTGTATAAGTCCCGCCACGAAAATTCAAAAACTATAATTTTCTTTCAAATTTTTGATTCTCTTACAATTTTGTTAGCTAATTTTTTTTCCAGGAAAGATTTTCGCATGGTGCCACCGAATTTATTACCAAAAGAACAAAAGGCCGTAATAATCAGTCGAGAAACAGACGATATGAATAAATATTTGACACTGATGGTACAACCAAAACACACCAAATATGTGATAATTCGACCATTTGATTATGACAATTGGTGGACAAAAACAAAGTGTCAAACTGGAATGCATTTGGTAAGAACAAATACTGTATTTGGAGAATTGAATAATTGCAGAGAAACATGTTTGTTCGAGGAATCGGTCTTCAAGACAACAAAGCAGAAATCTTGAAGAATGGACAAGCCGTGTTTTTCGAAGTTTTGAATTCGTTGAGAGAGAATGATTTTTCGAGTCTTGTACCCTTTACTTTGGGAGGAAGTCAAACATTCCAGTATCATCGTCAGCAACTCAATAAACTGGACGCTTTGCAGAAAACCGCATTTGATGTGAGTTTATCGGGATCGGGATTGGACTGTGCTTTCAAAACAAAATTACTAAATTGGACTAGATAAAATAGGCCAGGCATTAAAAACATTTTCTGAATTGGGAGCTATTCAAAAAATAAACCGGGCCCGATTTTTTTGAAACGTTTTTATCCCAATTATCACCCTTGAATAATTGCCACATGAAATGAAAAAAATTCCATTAAAATTGACTCTTTTAAGGTTTTGAACCCGTTTCATATATTTTCACCAAAAAATCGGACAAGGTCTGTTTTATACTCTATTCAGGATTTTTTATTGAAAAAGAAGTCCGACAAGTGTTTTTAATTTTGGCTCAATTTTATCGGTCCGACAATATTCAGAGAGTTCAATTTAGAAACTCCCACAAAACTATGTCTGATCTAGAAAAATGTGGTCGCCGAACAGCTTCAAATGTATTTCGAACATTCCGCTGATTCAATTGGAAAACTCAAAAAAAAATCTGAAAATGATATTTTCAGATAAATGAAGATGATTTGATGGGTGAAAGTGGTCACCTCATCACATTACCCTACGTGTCAGAAGAACTTGGCTCATTTATCCATGATATTTCATATGTACATTTAGACGCAAATGGTGATTCGACTAAGGGAAAAGATGGAGAACCAGTCATATATTGTCGGTTAGTTTTTGAAATCTACGAAAAACTGTTTTTGCCTCTGTAATGTTCAGATACAAACTCGTTTTCGGTGCTATTTACAAATGGCATTTACTCGCCAAACAATTAGAAAGTAATACGTGGATTGATAAAAAATCGAAAATGTATCCAAATCGAGAATATAAGTTCAAAGCTCCGCGAAATGTGATTGTCGAATTGGATATTTGCCAACAGGTTCAAGTTCCTCGATCAATCCCGACAAAATTAGAATCGAACAGGTTACTTTATGATTTTCACGTGTTCTCATTTTAGAATTTTTGTTGATTTTTTTGTTATCTAGATGAATTGTTCATTAATTATTCGAAAAACACATCAATCAATCGATTAGTAAAAAAACTAGGTGAGGAAACGGAATGACATTTTCTGCTCGATGTCGGTTTTGTCCATGGCCTGAAACGAATGTTTTTGAAAATCAAAAGGCGAGGTTGGGCCAGCCGTTCCGGGATTTCTTTTTTTTTTGAGAAATAATTCTGCCAAAGTCTTTCTAGTCTGGATTGGGTTTGTGGGCCACAACAATCTAACCTCCCTGGGAAGGACTTACATGACAAAACTCTTGGAATGTGATGTATCCGTCGTTGTCTTTGTCCGCTTCGCGCATTGTTCGATCGGCAATTGATTTGACTTGTTCGATTGGAACATTCTTGCCGATCATCATCTCAAAGTTTGAAAATTTGAATTGAGATAAATAACAAAAGTCTGTCATTTACGGATCCGAAATTTCTAGGCTCGATCCACGTCTAGACTTGAAATGCTCAGTTTTCGGGTCTGAAGCCAAGGAGTTCAGTTTTTCAAATTGTAAAAATTCAGGTTTTTGGTTCAAAAAAAGAAATATTTTTTTAGATTTTAACTTTAATATTTGTGAGATTGTGGGCTCGAAAATTGTATTTTTCGAGCCCGCCATTTGCCTGACATTTTTTGTTAGAACCAACCTCCAAGATATCCTGAAATTCGTCTTTTGTAATAGTTCCACTCTTGTTCAAATCATACATTGTGAAGGCGACTAAAAATTAGAAAAAAAAAAAAAAAATTAGATGAAGTTGACTGATGAAAAGAGACATTTCGGAAATTATTCGTGAAATTATTCAAAAAAAAGTTGTTGATTTGAACTTTCCACCGATGAGAGTTTCGATATTCAGCGGGTTACGAAACACTCATTCAATGAAATCTCAAATGAAACACTTAGATATTCTTGAATATATTTCACGCAGGGGTGAGATCTGGGCTCGTTTGGGCCGGCCGGAAGCCCGCTCTGACGAGCTGGGCCTTGGCCGGGCTTTTTACTGGAAGTGGCTGACCGAAAAACCAAAAAAGCCCGCTTGATTATTTTCTGACCGGCCTCTCGAGCTACGGTCTACAATCTCACCCCTGATTTCACGGTTACAAAAGTGTTTTCCGCTTTCAACTAACATCTTAATTTAGCTTCTCGACTGTTCCATGGATGTGGTTTGTTCTTGTTAATCGGTCGAAAATGGCTCAAAACTTTGACAAAATCCTTGAAATATACCTTTTTTCGTTCCAAAACTCTGAAAATACTTTGAATAACTTTTTCATTGTTGTCGCCCAATAAATTTTCATTTGAAAATATTGCACCAATTGAAGAGATTTAGAGAAAACAAATGAATTTGATTAAAAATTGGTTGTTCGCGAAGATTGAAGAGAAAAAAAACGACGCTTCCCATCACTATTTTTATTCGTTTTTGTTGTTTTTTCGCAATTTTCGGGTTGTGTAGTTCTCTCGGACAAGTTTTTTTGCAAAAATTGAAAATTCAAAAAAAAACTATCTTCAGTTTTTTTGCTCAAAAATTCGCGGACGCCTTCGCATTTTCCATTTTCTCACGGGATTCCAAAGTGATAAGTGGTTAGATAGTGAGAGATTCAGAGAAACAAAAGAAGAAGACGAAAAACAGAAAAAGATCCCAAGCAGCTGTTCGAAATGTTGTAATTGGTGTCACTTTTTCTTTACTTCAATAATTTTTGAACTTCTTCACATTTTTTAAAAAATAAAATTAATGAATTAAAACCACACACGCTCTTTCAATGTTACAGTACTTCGCGCCAAGACCCGTAAAATGTTTTCTTCACGCTCCTTTGATTTTTCTGGATTTTTTCTTCGAAATATTTACTTTTTCCACATTTTGAACTGGAATAATAGTGAAGAACAATAGGGTCATTCAACTGGACACTATTCTGCCTTTCTTTTTTTTTTGTTTTTTGTCTTTTCTAAAGTTCTTACAGATTTGCATCAAAACAAATCCCAAGAGTCGAACATTTTTCGACTTTTTCGCTTTTATATATGGTTTCTTTTCTGTTTTTGAAAAGTTTATTGCTGTTTTTTCTTAGACAATTTGAAGAAATTTTTTGTTTTTTGCCCGAAATAAGGGGAGCTGATATTAAAATTTTCCGATGTTCAAGTCTGAAGTTTCGGGCCTATTTTCTGAGTGTTTTTTTTCCGAAATCTAGCCAGTGACGCTTGCTTTTTTGTCATATTCTCTAACTATTTATCAAGCCACCCTACAATCATATCACTTTTCTGCTCAATTTCCTTTTTTTTCCTCCAAATTTCCCATCATTTTTCGTCCTATTGTTATTCATTTTTTGTTTGCAATAAGAGAAAAAAAAACGAGAATAATAATAAGAATCCGATTTCTTATTTTCTGTTTTTTTTGTTGTCAAAAACTTACTCGGCATCAGCGAAAAATGCATCGATAATTCGATCTCCCAATGGGTTTTGTTTGAGTTCTTGGATTGACTGAAAAATCGGAAATTGATAAAAAAGAAAAACAAGTCTATTACTTATTTTGGGAAATATCTCACGATGGATTCTTTTTGCGCATCTTATGATTTATTTACTAGTTCTACGATGAGTTTTTTTTTTTGAAGAAAAATGAGTGAAGATTTCTTAGCTTTTTGGCTGTTTTCAAAAGAAATTCTATGTGTATTTTGAAAATCAAAAAAGTTGGTCTCTTCTTTTCATAACCATCTTTCAATAAACGGACCCGATTCCGGACGGGCTAGGCTTTCTAAAAAATCTCAGCCCAAGTATGTTGCAGCAATAAAACACTGCAACAAAATTGAAAAAAAAACAGTTTTGTTCCCAAAATCCCTCCCAAAATGTCACCTCAAAATCGGCCTTGACAAGAAAGTACTCATTGGTTGTTTTGTCTCGATGAGTTGCCAATCCCATGAATCGATTGTGAAGAGTGAGAATACCATTTCGAGATACTGCAAGAAAAAAAACAACTAAAATTGATTGACTTTTCCTTTTTTTCAGCTTGAAAAGCGCAAAAAATTCTCATGAATATATAATATATAATAATTCATCAAACAACATTCTACCTTTTTCAATCATACTTTTTTTTTCTTTTTTTTGCCAACTTTTCAATAACAAATCAAAAACTGAATAGGCTGAAACGCGCTTTCTACACCAATTAAAATAGTTATCGAATCTGAAATGGACAACTTTCTGGATCTGTAATAGATCTGTAGCGAGAACTAGTGTGTAATGTCTGTGGGTGCACTAGACTCGCGCGTAGGTAAATTCTTCGAAAAAATGACACAGTTTTGCCATGAGTCAGGCTACTGTAGCTGCATGTTACCAGCCTGCTTATAGCCAAAAAAATTTTCTTGCCCTGGACCGAAAATCGGGCCGAGTTTTTTTCGTTTGTGGCCTGTTAAAACCCTCGGTCTGGCCCGGACAGATAATGAAATTGATCCAGGAAAAGTTGTGGCCTTCGATTGAAAAATGTCGGCCTGAGCCCGAAACTGCTCAAAGTGGCTCAACACGTTCGATTTGTTTAATTGATTAGAAATACATTTTGTCATTATATGTTATTTTTTTGCAGAAATTCGAAACTCACATCCAGATTCGATGCTCAATTGCTCCAATTCATGTTCAGGAATACGTGAAGTAGTTTGTCCCATCTGAACACAACAAGTTTCTATTCGTTTGAGAATTCGAAAAAAAAGAAGAAGAATAAAACTCGAAAAGGTTATTAGATTGTGCTCCTTTTATCTAATATTTTTTGCCTTTTCATTCTTTCGTTTTTTTTTCAGAAATGCTCAAAACTTGTCATCCATTGTGTGCCGAAAAAAGGGATTTTATGGAGGTGAGCATTTTTTGACAAAAAGAAACTCGAGAACAAAATCAAATATTAATCCAGAAGAAAAAAACAGACATTTTCGACGAAAAAATTGAATGAAATGTTTTTTTGACAAAATAGATTTGAAAAGAAAAACGAGAATTTTCACTCTTTTCTCGTGGAATTTTTGAGACAAAAAGCGGACTCTTGGGGATAAAAAACGGGCCAGAGTCCAAAAATCTGTTGGAATTTGATTTTCGCTTTGTTTTTTAGAAAACTTAGGAAGACTGAAGCTAGATCTAGTTGAAGAAAAAAAAACAGCGCAACATTTTCAGAATAATAAATGTAAAACCTTGAATGAGTTCGGCTGAAAACCACGAACTGGCCCATTTTTAAAGGTTCACCTGATCAGACTTTATCCGTTCAATCACATGAAAAAGAAAACACAAGTTTTTCTAAAAAGGTCGGCCTTTGATGACGTCCTCTAAACGAGACGCAGAGGAATCAGATTTTTGCAGTTCGTGGTCACGTTTTTTCAACGAGAAACACCATTAAAAAAGATGAACCAAAAACTTTTTATTACCGACGTGACCTTAATATTTAGTTCATTTCCCGAATAATGTCAGTTTTGAGGTGTTTCCCTTGTTCAAAAAAGAATGAACGTGAAAATAATATAAACGTGACCTTTCGAACTGAAAATTTCTTGTTTTTCTCTGAGTCTTTTTCAATTGGCAAATTTCTTCATAGCTGGTAGGCCATGGGTCTGAAAATATTTCCATGACCTAACATGTTCCTGTAGTGGCCCTCTGGCCTCAAAAATCGGTAGACAATCCGAGGCCCAGGCCCACATGAAGGGTTAGGATTTTAGGAAAATAATTTTTGTTGCGGAACCAAGAATTTGCAGAAAACGCCAAAAGTGTTGTCTGATAATATTATTGCGAAATGAAACCTCCAAAAAAGTGGAAATGAACTATAAAATATAAAATCGATTCAAAAAAAAGAGCAAAATAATAAACCACGTTTTAATCGAATTATTTTATCAATTTTTATTCCTTTCCATGTTGAACATTCCGACGATAAGAAAAACGCCAAAAAATCATGTTTTGGTGCTGATTTTTATTATCATTTTACAACTCGAAAACGGATACAAAAAGGGAATAGTTTCTATAGAAAAATCGAAAATTTTGGAAAGGGTCGGATCGAAAATATTTCATTATTTTTTCTTAATTTTTTCCAAGAAAACAAAAAGAATAAAACGGCGGGCCCGAAAATAACAGATCAGATACTTTTTTCTCAAAAAAAAAAGGTGGCATTTTGGGTCGAGCTGAAATTGTTTTCCGTTTGATAGTTTCAATTTCGGGATCGAATTTTTTCCCTAAATTCAATTCTTTGAAAAAAATTTGAACATTTTTTGACTTACTGGATTTGGTCCGTTATTCAAGATTTAGCTGGATCGGGCCACAGACTCGGACCGAAAACATTTTAATCTCAGTAAGGAGAAAACTGTTTTTTGTCGAATCTCGTCAATTAGAAAAAGAAACAAACAGAGCCCGATTTTGTTTCAGCGAAGAAAAAACAAGATCTGGGCTCTTTTCAATGATATTTTGAGTTACCTGATCCAGTTAAGCCTGAAACGGGCTTTGTCCTCCGATTTTTTGATTCAGGCCCAATTCAGTTATTTTCGATTTCAATGGAGCCCGGCCCGATTAAAAGTCAACATCTTGAAAAATATGAAAAATCTAATTTTTTTTTTGAATAACCCCTCTTTTCAAACACTCCATTGTTGTTTTTTTTTTCTAGCACAATCCTCCGCGAAAATCCGAAGATTTTTTCCGTAATTATGATCCAACAGTTGGTGTTGGAACAGCCGCAATTTTGGTCGGCTTCTTTATTTTGGTCACTTTCAAAAGGTAACTTTTCTTTTTTCCTCCAGTTATTTTTATTTTTTTTTTCAGTTTCATCCGATGTGCAATTCGAAAATGGAAAATGCACAAATTCTACAAAAAAATCGAAAAAACCAGGAAAAAAGAGGAATTGGCAATGACAAAAGCATCTGAAATTGTCTAGAAAAGTAATAATTAAAATTTATGGAATTTCTAGAAAAAATCTAATCGAGAAAAAAAGTGAAAACATCGAGGACCTAGATTAAATACAGTAAAACGAAAAAGAAAAATGGGTCCCAGCCCACTGAAAAACAAAGGAAAATACATTTTTGGCTTTAGAAAAAAGACCTGATAAATAAGGGGTGTTTACAATGCTTCTAAATCGACATGCCTAATATCGGGGTGTTTTTTGGTAATTTCTCCTTCAATTCGATCGATTTCATCTCCAAGTCGATCAATTATTTTCTCTCCGTGATGTTCCATAAATGTCTCCAATTGTTCTTCATTTTTTATTTGTTTCACTTCCTAGAAAAACAACAAAATTTTATCAGAAAAAAACAACTAAATATAAATTCGTACTTTGAAAAATCACATCCATATTTTGAAAAACAAAATTACAAAAGTTTTTTAAATAGTTTTCTTTTTTAATCTTGTTTTTTTTTTCAAAAATCTCAACTATTAATTTTCTAAACTTTTCATCCAAAAAAGAATGTTAATTTCAGAGACTCACATTCAACAATGCGGGAACATGTACTCCATCTTGTAAATATGCTCTCGTGATCATTCTTCCGTCAAAATCTAATTCGGCTTTGAAACGACTTTGTTCAACTCCCAAACAAGTCGCCTTTACATCATGAACTGATCTGAAACAAACCAAAATAATTGCTCATTTTCCACATTTCGGGTCTTGTTTTTTATTTAATTTTTTTTCAAAAATGAATTACCTAATCATCGGATCATTATTCAATCTGGCCACAATATCATCAGTTATTCTTTGTGGCAAACTTCGACCGACCAAATGAGCCGCATTAGTTCGAATAATAAATGATGCGACAGTTCCTGAAAAAGTGGAAAATAGAAGAAAGAAACAGAGATGTTTTGAATATTACCAAGTAATCCTCCAATCACAATCGATCCACAACAATCAGGAATTGGTGAATTCAAGAACGAAGACAATGAAATTGCAGCCAATGCAATACCAACCTGTTAGAAAAAAATATTATGAGAGGGTAAGAGAATCGACGAAAAAAGGATACCCCAGAAACAGCAGCAGTATCTTCAAGTAATACAACATTCAGCGATGGATCAGCAGATGTTCGAACTGCAAAAAACACACATTTTATGTGGGAAAACTTCGATTTGTTGAAGAAAGTTAACTATTTTTCTAGTCGAAAATTTTAAAATTTATCGGCCAAGGTGTGGAATTTTACGTGGCACAACTTTAAAATAAAAATGGTATACAGTTATTCAAACAGAACATAACTTTTAAGGATTTTTTGGTGGGAAAAATCATGAAATGATTTTATCAATTTTGAAATTTTTACAGACAAAAAAAAATAATGTTCACGTGCAAATTCAAGCTTTTGTCATTTTTGAATATTTTTCATTGTTTCAAACTACTTTGGGCTATAATTATTATCGAATCTATCTTGTCGGTGAGATTCAGTGACGATTTTTACTGTAAAAAAAAGAAAAAAACCGCTTTTTCCGAAAACTTTTAGTTCAAAACGTTTCAATTTTTATTTTTTTCTGAATAATCAATTTTCAAATTCGACTCACCATAATTCCAAATGCTAACTTTAGCTTTTTGTGCTTTTGTACGAACTTCTCTATATGCTGTAATTGCAGATGTTCCTTGGAAACAAAGTGACATAAACAATGCATAATAGGCCTAAAATATAAATGTTTTTTCTGTTTCAATATCAATTTTTGTCTTACATATGTCAGTGGTTCTAATGGTTCAGGATGTAAAAGACCCGAAATGCCATGATACATTGATAATCCACACCCAAATGCCATTATTCCACAACCAGAAATCAGCGATGTCACATAACGCATATTTCCTGAAAAACAAAAGTTATTTTCGATTTTGGAGAAATGATTACCATATCCATAAGGAAATAATAAATCAGGATTTTTAGCCGAATATCGAATTCCGAGCAGAAGAATGAGTTGATTACAAGTATCCATCAAACTATGAACTGCTTCGGCGAAAAGAGATTTTGAACCAGTCAGATACGCGGCTGTGAACTGGAAAATATTGAGCTTTTTTTAATGTATGGTAACAATTTTCAAAAAACTTTGAGATTATTCAACGTAGAAAATTGATACAGAACGTTAAAAAGTAGGCTAGGTGACTATATATTCTCAACCTCGTGTTCAGACGTAATTCAAAACAACGGCCCGGTCCATTGTGTTATTTTGAAAACGAGAAAATTTTTACCTTCATAGCCATATCACAAAAATTAAGAGTAAAAGCGATAGCGACAACCCGATCGGCTCCACTATGTTGATTTGTTGTTTCAATTCTCATTCTCATACGCATTCTTTCAGCATCTGTGATCTCTTTTCTCATTGCAACTAATGGTCGACGATGAGCTTCAAGGGCTTCTGAACTTCCATGAACTTTTAGAGCTTTGTGATAAACATCAGTTAATGCGTATAATTGCAATGTTGCATTTTTGCTCATCTCCTTATGTGCATGACTTATTACTGGTCGACTATGACTTGGCAATTCGGCAAGATCTGATTCTCTGAAATCAAAACATTTTCATTTCATACTTGTATTGTGGAACCAACTTCAATCCAAATTCGGCCATTGCACTCAATTTATCAATTTTATCATTTTCATAAGATCTTGATTTTTTCGCCAATTGTGCTACTTTAAAAAGCTTTTTCAGTTTTCTCGAAGAAATAATTGAATCATCTGTTTGATCGGAACTTCCGCTGAGCATTCGAATTGTTGTTGTTGTTGATGAAAAACATTTTCGTCTTATAACTAGAACAAACATATTTTTTCTAAATTTGTGTTCTTTAAATCGTACCTGTACTGAATACAACTGGCAACATTTCACTGTCAAAAATAACCTTTTTATTTGACGAAACAAACAATTACAAAAAAATCGTTCGATCGACGCTAGAAAAATAAGAGAGATAGACACGAGATGATAAAACAATTGTTTTTTCTTCGTTCTGTTTTTTTTGTAGTTTCAAAGTACCTTTTTTGAGAGACCGAAAGTTCAAAAACGAAAAAAAGAAAAAATATTCAGAAATGTTGTAGTTCTCGCGAACAACGTGTGGACTAGGGGTCCGCCGATTTTCTAGGCCACACGTTGTACGAGAGAAATACAAAAATTTATTTATTTTTTTCTGAAACAAAAAAGACTGTCATTTTTGCCATTGAGTCATCGTTTTCCCGCCGTTCATAGTAGTTTACAGAAATTGAAATTTTATTTTCTATACTTTTCATGACAGCTGTTACGCAGTTCAAGTTTCCTCAATTAGTTGGTGTCATATGATTTCAAGCTTGTCTTTCCTATTTCAGCAAATTATTAAAAGTCGGCTTATGTTTGAAATAAAATCAAGAGAACGTTCTGAATTTAAAGGGGGCGTATCTATGCCACACTCAATTCATTTTGTGTAATAATATTGTGCTCGACTTTTTGTTCCTCTCATCTCTCATATCTGCACTCCATTCATTTGTTATTTGAATAGTCACTTCTTATTATTAGTTTCTCTCAGTTATCGATTAGTTGTTTTTTTCAGAAAAAAAATGACTGTCGATCATCAAAAAGTGGAGGAAACGGTAGTAAGACGTGAGTTTTTATAAGAAGATTTTGAAAAAAAAAGTTCAAGTAAAGACTTAGATCCGAAAAATTATGAAAAACTTTTCAGAAGTTGATGGTTTGTTCTCTCAAATTTTGAGTAAATCACCACCATCAAACATTGTCGAATTGTGGAAAGAACATGTTGAAATTCGACGAGTTCTCGAAATAATCAACACAGAACAGACAAAACTCAGCGACACTAATCAACGGCTCAAAAATTCAAAAAGAGGTCCAACTGAAATCGAGGAATTTCTGCAATGGGCGGATCAAATAGGAATTGCTCGAAACAATGTGGATGTTGTGGATAGTAATAAAACAGGATTGGAATTGAGAACGAATGGCACGATACCAAAGGGACATATTATTGCAAAAGTGCCAAGACATGCTATGATTACATTAGATTTAGCTAAAAAATCGGCGATTCTCAGGTATTCATTTTAGTCTTCCGTTATCAAAATTATTAAAATTTATCAACAACAAAAAAACTCGTCCACCTTGAAAGATTTAGAAAAATATAGCCAGAAAAAAAGGTTTGAAATGTCAAAAAGTTCAGATTGTTTTGTTTCCGTCCCATGACCTACACATGTTCAGTGAAAAATATCACAGTTTTTTCTTCGAGCGAATTATTACGTTTCAACTTTTTTTTTCAACCCCCTCCCCCCCCCCCTCCCCCATTTTCCCAGCGAATTGAAAAAGTTATGTTTGAGTACATAAAAATAAAAATGTTGTTCAGCTCCCGACTCCAAATTTAGAAAAAAATCTTATTCCAATTTTTTTCACAAATCGACTTTCATCTGGTTCTGTTTCACTTATGAAAATTACTTCAATGATCTTTATTTTTGTATTTTCAGGAAAGCGTTCGAACGTGACCCAATAATTAGTGGAATGGGCAATGTTGGATTGGCCCTTTTCCTAGCTGCACAATGGATAAATAAAGAAAAATCGAAATGGCAATCATATATTTCGGTGCTCCCAACAACCTTTTCCACCCCAATATTCTATACCGAACAACAACTTTTGTCATTGAAACCCTCGCCAATTTTCGAAGAATCAATCTTATTTTATCGAACGATAGCTCGACAATTTGCGTATTTCTTTGTCTCAATTGCCCAAAATCGAGTATTTGAACACAAGCAGAAAAATGCGAGAAAAGGAGAAAGACCTGTCGAGCCACCCATTTTTTACAATGCTCCATTTACGATAGCCAATTTCACACCTAATCTGTATATGTGAGTTTAGAGAGAAAAAAAAATGGAATTTTCGAAATTTCTTGTTTTTTCAGGTGGGCGGTTGGAGTAGTGACAACACGTGTGAACATGGTGCCAAGTGAGATTGAACAAACGAGAGATGGACGAGTTCTTATGGTGTGTTCACATTCTAGAAAAATAATTCGCGCAGAATTTTTTGTTTCTGAAAAGTTGTTGTGTGAAAATCGGGTCGAAAATTTTTTTAAAAATAGCTTCTAAGCAAAGTGGTACTTGTGTCAGTTGCTGTTCACACGGACCAGAATTTAGCAGCCCAAAAAATCTCGAAAAAAAAAACATATTTAGCGTGGCGAAAATAAGAAAAAGTCAAACCGGCGAATTTCAGATGCCCGCCCTCATACCTGTGTTGGATATGGCCAATCATGAAAACGTGGCAACTCAAACAGACGAACATGCCGAGGACTTAGTGTGTTTTTCATCAGAAGAAAATGTGGCATTGGTGTGTTTGTTTCATTTTCCATTCATTATTTTCGTTCTTTTTTTCAGATCACTTCTCATTCGGAACTTCATCCAGGTGATTCGGCTACAATATTCTATGGAAGACGAAGTGGAGGAGAACAATTATTGCATAATGGATTCGTGCCAACTGATGATAATTGTTTCGATATTTATAAATTGAAAATTGGAATTCCGAAAACTGACAAAGATTTTGAAGCGAAACGAAGATTGATAAAGCAATTGATACCCGAAGCATTGTCACCTTCCAACGTGTTTCAATTTGATATAATTAATGTGAGTTTGAATGATTGAAAAAGTTTCAGAAACACAATCGCTTATTCCAATTTACCCAAAATAACAATAAGTATATTTTATTTTCAGCATCCCGAACAACCTTTTGCCGAAGAACTACTCATATTTGCTTCTATTTTCGTTACGAATTCACCCACTGCAGATCTCGTCAAAACTGCCGAGGCTCGTCAAAAAGGAATTGAATTTTTGAAAAATCGCATAATCTTACTGGAGAAGTCATACGGCAAAGGAATCGACAGAACATTGCTCACTGAAATTGGCCATGAAGGGGATGTTGCTCGTCTAAAAACTGCTGAAATTCATATTTTGGCATTAGCAAGGTCTGTTTTCACAAAATAGTTTGCTTCAAACAATCTTTTTTCAGAGTTCACTGCGAAGTTCTTGAAAAATCTCGTCTTGTTGCATGAAAAAAAAATCATTTTGATAAATTGTTGATAATTACTAAATATAATAATTTGTTGCTTTACATGTAATTTATGTGCCTTTAATGTAATTAAAAACATCATTTGTGCTACTTTTTCCATAAAGGGTCAATTTTCGATAAATTTTATGCTATAAAGATTTGTTTTATTTACATGAAGAATATTTACAGAATCTCGAATCCTTGTTCCTTTGCTTGCAATCTTTCTTGTTCACTCACAGTCTCATCTCCATTATAAATGTGATCTTCTCTGCGTCTCTCACCATAAACAACACTAAACATTGGATCTCGAACTCTTTTCATTCCATCATTCTCTCCCAAATCGATATCAATGAATTGTTCCTGCAAAAATATATTGACATGTGAGAAAATTGATTGAATACTACCATGTTCAAAGTTTTCATATCAGTTCGGAATTGTTTAGCATCTTCGAATCGGAAACAAATTGCACAACTTGGATCCATGTCTAGGAAGTGCATTTTTGACAGGAGTTTACAATGATATGTCTTTTCTGCTGATTTTTTCTGAAAAAAAAATACATGAAAATTTTGAGAATGGCAAAGTTATTTTTATTTTTACCTGTTCTGAAAAATTAATCTGCTAAATTTCGGACCACGATAGGAACAGAAAATGAGGGCGAAAAAAAATGAATTTCATTTTGAAAGGTTGAAGTCGGAACAAGTTGAAGCTGAGTGTTAGGCTTTTGATAGGTGCTCTTCGAAAATTGAAGGTAGCTTCAATAGAAAAACCGATCTACACATTTGAGTCCTTAAACTTTCATGTCTCCAAAATTTAGAAAAAAAAACCTCGTAGGTAAAATACTTTTCGTGACCTTTTTTGATTTTCTAATTTTCAAAGGTGTCCAATTCGTTTTATTTCTTAATTTTTGACTTTTTTTATTTTCGGGATAATTATGGCCGAACGTGTAAGTCAGAAAAAATACAGAGAAATCCAATTTCAAACTTTTGAATTATATTTTCCAATTGAACAAAACAACTCACTTTTTCGTTATTTTGATTGAATTGATTCAAATCTGTCTCAACTGATATATATTCATGTGCAACGTGTGGATCGAGATAAATTACTTGCTGTAAAAAATGAGTTGTTTTTTGGATTTGAAAACGGTAACAAACATCTCCATAATATCCGATAAACCAACAAGAATGATCGGGTTTTCCTCCTGTGATTCCTAAAAAACTCGTCAAACTGAACAATCTTCTCAAGTGTGCAACATATATTGGATTGAGTTCGGATGCTCCTAATCTGAGCACAATAACTAGTACCAATGTTTTTGTCCAGTTTTTTGTTTCTCTTTCAATGTCTCCCATATGAACTTTTCCATCCATCGATAAAAACATTGAAATATCACCAGTCAAAGGAGATGTTGATGAACAAATTGCTTTCTTCATAATATGTACAGCTTCGCTTGGAGTATACCATGATCCGACTGCTTTTTTCCCTTTTTCTTCTGATGCTATTTTGACCATTTGATGTATTCCGAGAGGAGAAGATGGTTTGTCTTCGAATAGTTTTAATATCATTAATTCCAACATTTTTAATCGATCAACAATTTCTTCATCCGAATTTTGAGATGTTTGATGATTTATTGGAATTATTGAACGTTTTCGACGAATAAATCGCCAATCTGTAAAACAGAAAAAAATTTTGAATAAAAATTTTTTGTAAAAAAGTCGAAAACTGACTGATAGAGACGAGTTCGATTTATTCATTTTTTATTTGGATTCGATTTAAAAGAATTTTAGGATAACCGGGCCGGGCCGAAAAAAAACGATTTCAGCCATTTGAATATTGAAAATGAAAAAATAATTTTTTCGTTTGACTGACAATTTTTTTCTCTAATTTTCGAAAAAAACTTTGAAATGTTATTCAGTATTTATCAAGTTCAGCACAACAATCACTCGAATTTGAAACGCGTTACCTCGTCCTAGTCGATTGATTGTAATGCAATGTGCAATCATCATCTGTGTCGTCCGTATCATACATCCCCATCCACAATCCGATGTCGTTTCACTATCTAATAATGCGGCAAAGTTTGTTCGATAAGTTATCCATATTCTCGAATAATAATCAGCACAAAATTCATCGAATCCATAACTATCATCAGTATAATATATTCGACCAAGTAACCATACTTCGTTTTTTCCGCCGTACTCATCTGTTCTATCAGACATCCACGTACCTATTTTTGTTTTTTTTTAATTCACAGAGATATTTTTTATTAACTTACTAGAGTATTTTATATTATTCCAGGTTGACCAGAATTTCGTTTTCCAATTTGCTCTTTTCTGTTTTCTTACGACTTGTTCATCAGTTTGTCTTATTGAGTCCATCATATTTGCCCCAGCTCTGAAATTAATATTTTTGAAAATCATATATTATTTCAAACTCACGTTTTTATTCTAGAAATCCACGAGTTCGTGACATTACTACTCGATGGTATTTGTTGGTCTGACTCGATAACTACAATTCGCTCTTCTGATGGTGTTAGCGCTTCGGGAGGAGATCCATGATCAAGTACATGTTCGATTGTCGCTCGTCCATCGTCAGAAATACTCGAATCGGATGAAATAGAGTTCATTACATCATTATTTTTTGTTCCGAAATTATTCATTCCATAGGAAAACTCCCGGCAAGAAAAATAGCGTTAGAAGACGAAAAACAAACAAAAAATAATAAAAACAAGTTTGTAATAGAGCAAGAGTGCTCGAACGCAAAAAATCACATTTACTGTTTGTGTAGTTCTCTCGAAGAAAACAATTTTTTTTTTGCGAAACAAAAATTCTAATGAAATTTCATTAGAAAGTAACAGAATACTAGGAAAAATCAACAATTTCAGCGATGTCAGCTCTTCTGCAAAGTTCACGAGTGAAGTATGAGTGTAGTTGTGGAAAATGGCGAAATCTTGTGGATCTTCATTTCTGTAGGCAATGTTTCAAAATAAAGTGAGTTGGTTTATGTTTTAAAAATGTTCGAAATTTTTCACAGATGCGAAGATTGTGCATGTGTTGAAATCGACATGTTATTTTGTCCTCGTTGCTTAGAAGCGTCCACTGGTCCAGAAGCGCGGATGAAGAAAAACCAATGTTTCAACTGTGTCGAATGCCCGATTTGTATGAATGTTTTGAGTGGAAGAACTGAAAATGAGAAATCATTTCTTATTTGTCAATTTTGTTCATGGCAAACAAGAGAAGCTGGAGTTGAAGATCGAGACAGTGCCAAAAAATGGCCAGTTTATGAAAATGAGATGAGCACAGAATTGAATAATGTTATGAGTCATATGAAAAAACTTGAAATAGTCGAAAATGCACCAAAAGAATTGAAAAATCGAAAAATATCGAAAGGGTGGTCAGCTAATCACCTCCCTAATCGTTTTGGTTTACAATCAATGGTTGAGAAAAAACGACAAATGATGTTTCCTGAATTGACAACTTTGGCTGTACATGAACCAGAAGATGTAAGTTATAAAAACCAATAAAATTATTGACAAAACTGTTTCAGCCATTAACATTCGAAGAAGAACTGGAAAATCGATACAAATCGAAAAATCTGCGAACAAGTGATCAAATAATTCGACAACCACTTGCTTCTTTCGATCAACCACTATTACCAGTTAGAGTTGCATTACAAGGAAGAACTTCAATTCGATGTGAAGTGTGTGAACGAACATTAGTCAAAAGAGATTATGGAGCCGCCGCTTGTCAATTCAAAATTTCGGTAAGTGTGATCGTAAAATGTATATAAAATATTAAAAAAAAAAACGGTAATGGGCTCATTCACAAGAAAAAAAGTAATGTAAACAACAAAAATTGGTTATTCACCCGATTTGTATGTAAAAACATATCGAAAAATGTCGAGAAACTTCGAAAAAGGAGGGGGGGGGGGGGGGGGTTCTCGACATTTTTCGACATAAGATGAATAAACTGTTCGTGTTTTTTACATTATTTTTTTTTCTTGTGAATCAGCAGTAAAACTTCACAAAAAACTTCACGAGTAGTTGATAAAATTTAAAAAATAATGTAAAATAAAAATCTCCTCCGAGGTCTTATCTGGAGCTATTTCTCAGATTTGATCCTAATTCGCCTTTGATTTCAGGCATTTGCACGCGAATACGTCCCAGATATTCGAATTTCCCGGCCAGTTGAAGTTGTTGCTGATCGACCATCACACGTTCTTCTCACTATAACCAACCTATCATCGTCTCCAATTCAGGTTAATATTTGTTGGTGTTTTTTTGGAATCAACAAACGATTTGTTTCAGTTGAAAATTTCGCCGAGAGAAGGAGAATCAAAAAATAGTTTGGTGAAATGTTCGAATTCTCCAATTGATATTTCAGTTCCATGTTCGATTGATCTTGATGCAGGTGGAATTCCGGCAGAAAGAAAGTGAGAAAAGTTGTATCCGAATCTAAAGTCATTGGTTTATTTACAGCGATATAATTGTATTTCGAAAACATAATCGAATCGGATTGAATTTTGAATTCACACCATCATCTGATGACGAACAATATCTATCACTTTCTCTGGAATATACTCAAAATGGATCATTTGGTCTTATGGCTGATAAAACACAAAAAGAAGAAAATAGTTTGAAAGCTCTAAAAGCCAATGTGATGGTGCAGTTACATAATTAAGCTGACCGTTTTCTTTTTTTTTTCTAGATTCTGAGCTTTATAAATTATTTCAATGTATGTTAACGTTCGGAAGCAGAAGTGTCGTTTGTCCGCGTGCGCCCGCCTCATGCTGGGTCGGGCTCGCCCAGTCCGCCAGTTTTAAAATTCAATCAACGGGAATTGCCTGCCCGAGAAAAATATCAAACTGAAATGTGTTTCATTTCGTAGCCCAAACACGTCTACGTAGTGTAGTTCATAATGGGCCGAGCAGGCAGAGACCGGCGCTTATTTCACTTTTACAGCCGGCATTAAAAACCAGTATTTCAATGCTTGGGCGGACAGGGCTCAACACACCCCGCCCAAAACAACAACCCTGTTCGGGAGCATCTGAAATTTGTAGGTCAAGGTTAATTTTGAAAAATTTCAGAATAGTTTAAAGGTTTATAAATCGGGCTCGGTAGACATTGTCAGACAAATTTCTCCAAACAGAAAGTTGCGAGTGTTGTTATTTTACTTGGTCAACTATTGGGATAATTTTTAACCTTGTATTTCAGAATATTCACAAAATCTATTGCGTTTGAATAAATTAATTTTTGTGTACCATTCTGGAAGTTTTCTTCACGAGTTCACGGTATTTCAGGGCTGCCATCGAAGGCGCAAACTAAAAACTGTGGGTCTGAAATTTCTAATTTTTTTTTTCGACGAGATTTTTCTTTTTCATCGTCATGAAACTTCTCAACATATTCCACAACTAATTTTAGAATTTTAGAGATTAAAAGAAGATTTTAAGAGGGTCATTTGAAATGTGTTTTTCGTGCACGAACATCCAGACCTACAATTTTTGTAGATCACAAGCGCTAATTTTCAAATTATCAGATTTTCCTATTGTCAATCCGGTCAGATCATCCAACGAGAAAAGTGATCTACCACAAAAACTTGATGAGAGAGCATGTCAAAATGAGAGATTCAGACGGTAGATCAATTTCTCATTGGATGATCTGGCTGGATTGACAATATCGTTTGGCAGCCTCCTGAAGGTTTTGAAATACCGTGAGTTTGAGATTTTTTAAAAATGTACTGTAGAATTCGAAGAAGTGTGTTTGCATACAAAACACGTTAGTCCACGCCAAGTCTCACACCCGTTTGAAGAACGCAATTGCGCAATTAGCTTGAGGTATACGGTACGCAAAATGTGCGTACACCATGACATGAAAATGCACAATAACTGCTTTTTTTGTCGAGGAGGACGGAAATACTAACTTACTTGTCCTACATGTTTGGCGGGAATTCAAATGTTTGTTTTTTTTTTCTTTTTTTTCGCTGTTTGTTTTTTTTTCGGTTGGGTAAGTGAACATTGAATGAAAAGAAGCAGTTTTTGAGTGATATCAGTTGAAAGAAGGAATTTTAGTAAAAAGTTGATATGAAATAGTTTCCGAAAAAATCTCGAATGAGAATTTGAGTTGTTGTAATGTTCCCGGCCAAATTATTCCGGAAGTTAATTTTCAGCAAAATAGAAACCGAATTTTGGCAGTATGAAAAAAAATGTACGTTACATGTTTGTAAGAAAAAGCACTTTTCCATGGAGTTTTGCGAAAAAAGTACTGTTTTTGATAGTGAAATGAAGTCAAAGTTAAAGTTTGAGCTTCCACTTTCCGTCTTCCAGACTTTAAAGTTTCCGGCTTCCGACTTCCGTGAAATTAAGTTTACTTCCAACTTCCGGAATTTCAAAAAAGCACTTCCGCGCAACTCTGGTACCGATGTGTGAATTTTTCGACATGAATGCCGAAGAAAAGTCGGCATTCTCAAAATTTCAATGCCGACCAGCCCTGATTGGGACCAAGTTTGAGACTACCGGATAAACTTCATCTTCTTTGACATCAACTTGAACCTATCGTTGTCTTCTCCCAAATTCTACAGTTGTGAAATTTTTCCTGTTCACATTCTCTCGAGATTTTGAGCTCCCATCCCCCTTTGATGGGAATTGGTTTAAAACTACGAAACTCATCATAGGAATTTTTCAATGGCTGGTTAATTTTTCTTTGTTACATTGAAGAAAACATCCTCGCGTCAAAAAGTGAGGAAGGATCCAACTTCACGGAATTATTTCGAAATATAGGTAAAATACAGGAGTTCACTAACACAAATGTATAATTTTTGAAAGAGTTTCCTTTATTTTGTCATCTTTCGTGACATTACTAGGTTATTTTCATCATATTCTTTTTCTACATATTATCAGAAAAATCAACAGCATATCGAAAATCCATTACAACAACTCAAATTCTCATTCGAGATTTTTTCGGAAACTATTTCATATCAACTTTTTACTAAAATTCCTTCTTTCAACTGATATCACTCAAAAACTGCTTCTTTTCATTCAATGTTCACTTACCCAACCGAAAAAAAAACAAACAGCGAAAAAAAAGAAAAAAAAAACAAACATTTGAATTCCCGCCAAACATGTAGGACAAGTAAGTTAGTATTTCCGTCCTCCTTTTTTGTCGATGAAGCTTAGTGGCTAAAACTCGAACTTTATAAGTGGCTAAAACTCGAAAGTTGTGGACTAGTCGACTTTCTTGTTTCCCAGACTAGGGTTTTCCCTAGAATAGGACACTTTGATTCTAATGGTATGCTTTCCTTTGCATAAATATGGGTGGTTCGTCTCAACTTAGGCGCACCAGTTTTGAAAAATTGTAACTCAAACTGGTGCGCCTAAGTTGAGACGAACCAAGCATCATTAGTAAAAACGAAACATACCTTTAAACTCAGCAAGTCTTCTTCTAGGGAAACCCCTATTTCACAACCTCTAAAATCTAAGAACTTGTCGCATTTTCAAAAAAAAAAAAAACGGTTTCTGTGATTTTTTTCAATTTATCCGTGAACCTAATATTGAGACCTTGCCAAGATTGCCCTCATTTTAGCTGACCGGAATACGTTGTGTTGTTTGTTCATTTTGCAAATTATTTTAAACCGATTTTTTGGCGTAATAATGGCGGATATCGAATATCCATCAGGTTGTCAGCCGATCACACTCACTTCAAACAACAATGAATTGATAAAACGACTAAGGGTTAGTTTTCAAATGAAAAAAAAATAATGTTGTTTCTACTTTTGCAGGCAATAGCCGACGCATTGCACGATTGTCCACCAAATCGAGACTTTGGAGAAAAAACTCGTTTTCTGAAATTGTTTCGACATTTATCAAACCCTTCGTTCATGGATAACTCGAATCGCGATGTTCAAATATATTTGGCAATATGTCTTGCGAGTATTTTGAGATTATACTCACCCGAAATGCCAGCAACTGTAGCACTGCAATTAAAAGAACAATATCTTTTTATTTTTCGAGTTTTGAGTACTTTTGGAGATGTCACCATCAACAGTCCAATGTTTAAAAGATATCATTATCTCGTTGAGGTGAGTATTTTCTTTTAATCATTTTTATAAAAATTTATATAATAGGTGATTGAAGTTATTCTACATCCGTTGGCAGAAATGAAAGATTTGAATGAAGAAGAAACTCTTCCAGTTTATCGATCGCTCATTAAATCCGTTTTGAGTATTCCATGTGGAAAAGGATGGGACAAAAGTAGATTAAAAGGAAAGCAGAAAATAATTGAAGAAGAAAATGAAGACGATAGCGATGAGAATGAAGAAGAAGCCGATGACGAGCAAATCACTTTGAAGGTAATCAAAAGTTGTTGAATTTAAAAAAAAGGTCGCATTTTGTGTGTCAGAAGGCAGCTCATACCGACCAACTTTTTTTTTATTCAGAAAAAAAAACTCGACTTTATGCCACCGTCGGGTACTTTGGGCCTTTTGAAAAACAAATATCATAAGCTTTGAATAAAACTGAATAAGTTGTATTCGAATTGCATTAGTTATGTTTAGATAATGTCAATGATGACTTCAATTTGTGTCAGTGCTCTTCATGATCTCGATCAAGTACCGATTCCGATTCTCGATGTTCTTTTCTTCTATATCGTCGAACCTCAAAAATCAAGCTACATTGATGCGTGTCGAATGAGTCGCGACATCTTACAAAAAGCGCGTAGCCAGATCGAACCATCATTACAAGATGTTTTGAGACAGTCGATGATGTTTGGCGAATTGCCAAATGGTTTCGATATGACTGGATCGGCTAATCGGGCCAAACTATTTGATGTTATCAAATCACTATATCAAATCGATAGTACAATGGTTTCACAGGCAATTTCATTTTTGTGTAGATGGCTTGAAGTATGTTTGGTTTTGACAATTTTTCAACAAAAAAAATCATTGTTTTTTTCAGTGTGAAAATTCGAATGATCGACAACACGCAGTTCGTCTTGTTGGATCATTAACTCGCGAAAGATCATGTCAATTCGGAGTATCAACAGATGATCCAACTTGGAGAGCATATATGAAATGTGCACTCGATGAAAATGCTGACGTTCGAAAAGAATTTGTTCGACAATCGATATGTGTTTTGACATCGATTCATTCACATTTGAGAGGTCCAGTTTCGAATAGTTTATTGAAAAGATTGAATGATGCGGAAGATGATGTGAGAGAAACAACTATTGGTACTATTATACAAATTGCAAAAATAAAATTGGAAGCTGTTAGTGAACAATTGTTAAATTCTTGCGCAAAAAGAATGCTCGATCATAAGGTGAGTTATTTCAATTTTCAAAAAATATTCGAAAAATCCAGAGAAACAAATAAAATTTCTCGCTCAAACTATCAGAGCGGAAAACAAAAAATGAGGATAGCGTCTTTTTATTATCATCCAAAATAAATAATCCTCGCTGGATTATCCGGTGCAAGACCACCCTTTCTAAAGTACTTTTTTATGTTTTCAAAGATGATACGTCAGAAAAACGAGAGATTCGGAAGATTAAGCCCTTTTGCCTAACGTAGATCAATGGATTTGTTAAACAGGTATCTGTTCGACTAGCTGCTGTCAAAAATCTAATGTCTTTGTACCATCATGTAATGACTTCTAAACCACAAATTGATTGTCTTCTTCGAACCGGAACATCATCAGATAATCAAGAAACAGAAAATGAATCAACGTATACGGATTCTGATCGTGCTTCGGTTGAGTTCATCCCAAAATCCGTGTTCAAAGTATATCGTTTGGCCTACACAATGCCTGAATTGATTGATTCAAGTGCCTTGATTTCTCGATATTTCCAACTATATTTTGTTCCTTATAAATGTGAACCTAAACAACGAATGGAATTAATGGCGAAATTAGTGAGAAAATTGGATGCTCAAAGTGTTACCATATTTCGAGATATTGTTCAAACATCATCGGCAATTCGAAAAGCGTTGATTGGTATTTGTCAAGAAGTATCCAAAAAAACAGATGATAACAATACAAAAATGGTCATGTTGAAACTGAGAATTCGAAAATTATCAAAGATTTTCTCCGATTCTGCAGTGGTAATTATTTCCAACAAAATTTCCAACCAAACAAGTATTTTTGCAGATTGAACGCGTTCTAATGAGATTCGTAAATCAAATGTCTGAAGATGAACAAACTTTTGAACATGTCAAATATTTGATTTCGGATGATTATACATCGGAAGGAGTTCAATCGAATGCGCCGAGATTAATTCAAAGATCAATTGAGAGAAAAACAATCAGTGCCAAACAGGATGCGAGTTCAATTGCATTCAGAAGGTTTATGGATCGGTGTTCGCCTCTTATTATGGATTCAGAAGCCGCCAATGTATGTTTAATTATTTAGCAAAAATGATAGAAAGAGAAATTAAAATTATTATACTTACAAAATTTTCTAACTATCAACAAAAAATGGTCCCTTTTTAGAAGGACACGAACATTTCTGACATTTTCACTACTTTTACGACCAAACTATTTTCGAAAAACGGTTTCGATATATTTTTGCGATTCACCTATTTCGAAAAAATTGAGAAATACATTTTCGGACCTTGACATTTTCTCACGTGAGTTGTTATTTTACGAAAATCACGTCAAGTTTTTTTTTTGTAAAAAAATCACATGTAAAATTAGTATAAAAGTCGATTTCAGTGTTTGGTTGATCTTGTTTCGTCTACAGTAATCGGTCGAGAACAAAAGAAAAGACAATGCGAAGAGAATTATAAATCCGATTTGAATCTGCTTGAAATTTGGACTGATCATTTTGCTCATGTCTTCACAAACGATGAGAATGTCGAGAAAATTCGAAAAAATATTTTGAGTTCCGACGATCATCAGGCGGTTGAAACTGGATTATCTGCTTTGAATTCGATATTTTCAATTTCCGGATTTCGAAATCGAATAAACAACGATGAAAATAGAAAAAAGTGGTCAGATCGATTCATCAAAGGATTGACTTCGGATTTGAATGGTAAAAAACATTTCATTCCGCAATCCATCGTTGACAGAGGTTTTCAGATATAATTTTACGAGATGAACCGGAGTTCAGAAGGTCTTCAAAACTGGCTGTCCGATTGTTGAAAGTACTTTTGGGCGAAGAAAAAGCGACCGAGTTCTGCGATCAAAACCTTGATGTTTGTTACACCTTTTTTCATTTAAAAATCATTTCTGAATTACAGACACTCGTTTCAAAATTAGAAACTGTCAATCAGTCATGTGCCAACAAATTCCAAGTTTTAGCTGAAATTTTTGCTGTAAATCCTACCAAATATTCCGAAAAATTCTTCAAAATGATCGAAAGTGGTGGAATTGTTGAACAAGTTGTGCTTTGTGCTGAAAACGAAGAAGATGTGGATGGTTTTCGAAATGAACTATCACTCAGAGATCATACTGTACCGCCAAGTGCTCTCGCAAAGGTTTGTTTTCTCTTCTCAGATTCAGAGCTTGACAAAATATTGGATCAATATTCCATTCGAAAATTACTCTAAATATTCAATCTATTCGTTTGATATATTATAAATCAATAATTAAAATAATAGATTTATGCATTGAAAATGGCTACAAAAGTATTGATCGAATCGACACCCATGATGCACCAACAAGCTGATAAAGAATTGAAAAATATTTATATCAATTCATACAACAATTTGATCGAAATTCTCTCAAAAATTGTGAAGGAAAAAGGAATAATCGACGAAAATAGTGAACTATCAAAATTGGATGTTCAAAGAGGAAGGCTCAGAGGAACTGCGGCCACATGTTTGATGAAATTGTGCATCTATCCACATTTTCGAGAGAAAGTCGAAGCTCGAACTGTTTTGGCAATGTCATTTTTGGTATTAGATGAAGAATTGGTTGTTCGAATTCATTATGTTATGAGTCTCCGGAAACACATCAAAAAATGGTATGTTTTTCACACGCAACGATAGTTTTCTCCGAATCGGGTTCGAAAAAGTCCCTGAATCAATATTTGTAAATATTTTTGCCAATGTGAACGTTAGTAAAAAAACTAATAAAGATGGCTGAAAATTTCAATAGTTTGAAGAAAAATCAATGTTTTCAAATTTTAATAACGTGACTTATACATTTTTTGTTGACAAATGCCAGTGTGAACTTCTAGAAAAAAAAGTGAAATTTTCACGAAATATATTTTTCTTGATTTTCTTATCTTCAGGTTTTTCGTGCAATTCTCTCTAATACCGGTATCCGATTCAGGGCTTTCACACAAAGATAATTATACAATGTGTTGTTTTTTTTTCAGCCTTCCAATTGATTTCGCTGGTTGTTTTGCTCTGTCGGCTCTTTTAGACGATGAAAACGAAGAAACGAAAGCATTCAAACGACTATGTTTCGATCTTTCTGTCACTATATTTGGAGCACAAACTAATGAAATTGCAGAAAGCTCAAAATTACAAGGATGTAGGTTTTACTGCGTCTTTTGAAACTAAAAATCTTTTTTTCCAGCGGCAAGAGTCAAGTTTGTTAGTGAACCAGTAATTGCTTATTTGTTCTGGTTGTTATCCCATTGGCCGACATTTGATTCGATTCATAACATTTCAGCGTTGTGTGATGTTAGAGAGTAAGTCATTTTTTTAGGAAAAAAAAACGGTTCGTAGAAAGTTTTTACATTATTTTTTTGTTACTAACATTTTCAAAATACTACTAATTGTTTTTTGCAGATGTATCTGGGCTCTAATCGAAGCACAAAGAAAGGCAAAATGTGACATGCAAATAGTTTGGCAAACAGTTCAATTACTCCGAAAATATGGTGATCGAATGATTCGAGATGAGAATGGAGGAGCCAAAAATAATGTGGAAAAAACGACGGAACACAACAAAAAGATATGGGCAATGACCGATTTGGCCACATATTTGATGGTTTATCGAGCCAAAATTGAGCAGAAACCTGCAAACGGAGCACCTCCAAATGTCAATCGACAGTACTTTTATAGTTGTCCGACAAAAATGGATTTGACTGAAACATATATTCCGGATGATATGATTGAAGACGAAAAACAGAGAAATGGAAAATTGCCGAAAAAAGAAAAAGGAGGATATTTCCAACAATACGTCAAACATCATACATCGACCACATCCAAAAGCGTGGCTAGCAAAAACAAGAAAAACACAAGGTATGCTTTATTGACTAAAAAAGAAAAAAAATCTGAATTTTTGAAGAAAAAAACTACATGTCTCTCTCAAACTGGTAATTTTCATAAAACGCCTTTCAGAAATACAGAATTCTACAGTAATTAAAAAATGGAAAAACTGAGAATGTTAAAAAAATGTTTCGAAAAAGTTCAAGTTTCTTTGGCGTGACATAAACATTTTTCTCGAAAAATGTCATTTTATTTTTCAGATCCCGAAAATCTCTAAATGTTTCGAATTCGTTGTTTGAAGGAGAAGAAGATGAAATCGAAGAAAATTCAGATATTAGTGCGGAAAAAAGTGTTTATGATATACCGATGAATGAAAGCGAAGAAGGAACGGAAAAAATACCGTATAAAAAGAAAAGATCTTCTGGAGCTGATTCGAATGGGAAACAATCAAATGGTGAATCATCGCCAGACAAAAAACGAACTGTAAGAAATTCGTATGCTTCTCATTTTTTATTATTTCTTTATTTTCAGAAAACATCTGAAGAACTGGATAATATCATGATTTCTCCAATTCTTGCCGATGAACAACAAGCTAGTAGTAGTAAGACGGCAACGACGAGAAAAACACGAAATTCTGCTGCTAAACTCGTTTCATCGACACCGTTTAGAATTGAGCAAAAAACGGTGAAAAGGGGCAAAAGAGCTCGAGCAATATCGACTTCTTCTGAAGAAGAAAAAGAAGAATCAGAGGAAGAAAATGAAAAAGAAGAAGAAGAAGAGAAAGTGGAAATCGAGGAATCACCGAAAAAAACGAGAACAACCAGAAATTCCACTGAAAGTGGAAAACAAAAACAACCACCTGTTACAGTAAGCACATTTTCATCGATTTTTTTTTTTAAATTTTCAAAAGTGTTGATTTTCGTTGAAACCGGAAATTGCTCATGAAGAAACGCCAAAATCTCTATTGTCAGTACGAAAAAATTATAAAACAATGTTTTAAAATCGTGAAACGTGGCAAATGTTCCTTCAACAGAAATGTACTGTATTTAGCCCGCCCATTTGGTTTTCTAGGCCATGTTGGTTCTCTTCTAATGGTCCTATTTTTTCAACCCTAGAATGCAGTAATTCAGGGCGTGTGGAAATCCACCGTGCAAGTTAGAAATCTATGATGTTTCTCTAAATTGTAACTATATAATTCATAGAAAACCAATGAATTCTTATAGACTCGTTGTTCTCGATCACGTGGATCGGCAAGCACTTCTTCACCGGTAAAACCAAAAAAGGAAAATTCGAAAAAGAAGGCATCGGATGTTTATGATGTTCCAATTGGTGAAGATGAACCAGTCAAGGTTAGTAATGATAGATTTCCATTTCAAACAAGTTAAATTTTTAACATTTTCAGACACGACCAAAGCGAAAAACTAGGAAATGATTTGTCAGGCATCTATTTTTGTTTCAGTTTTACAGCCATTTTTTCAAGAATTCTTACCAATCTTCGATCTCATTCTGTGAATAGTTTTGCTTTTATTTATTTATTTTTACGTTTTTTCACTTTGAACAAAATAATATTTGAAAATATAATTGTATACAAGCAAAAAACCCGAATCTCGTTTGAACTTGTAATAATTGTTATGCAACACTTTCTCGAATCGGTGCAGAACCCAATCGATCTCTCTGTTTCCACGTCCAAGTATGGAATTGATCTTTGTTCCATTTGTCATCTGAACATTCAAATCATCTCATTGTCAATTCGAAATGTTACCTTTTGCAATAATTCTTGCCAAATTATGATCGGAATTCGAATCGATAATCGTATGTTTTGTCGAACCGCCTCGAGATGAATTGACCATTACATTGGCCTGAGAAGGGGCTATGAATACTGATATTTCCGATCCATGATATGATATACTTGTTCGATTCGGATCATCCGAACTTCTTTTATAACAACTCGATTTTTCTGTTGAATAATCCGAACCTGAACAAATAAATCTGGTTTTTTTCTGAATTGGGTTACTGTAGTTTTGCTGGCCTCGGAAACATTCGAGAAAAAGAGAGATTTCTTTCCATACCCCAAATCAAACTCGGCAGAACCGCTCATATTTTTAGGACCCAAATCTAGACCGTGAAAATACGCTTACAATCAATTACTCATGAGCATAGTATTTTCACGTGCAAAAATATTTCATACGAAAATGTGGCCATCAAAAGGTTTCCATAATTTTTAATTAAAGTTTGTTTTTACTGAGAAATTAATTTGAAAATGTCGGGTCACGCCGGGCCGGGCCACGATCTATTCAGCTGGGTCTCGACATGCGTCCTGAACTCACCAAGCGTTGAAGTTGGTGGTTGTGGTTGACTCAACCAGACCCATTCATTTGTATCTTCATGTCTTGTTGAACCACTTGATGATGATAAACGAGATAACAGAGGAGCAACGAGTTGCTCATATCTGCAATTGAAACTACTTTTGTATTTTGTAACGGGCCCCAAAAAAATATATTTTGCTGAAATTTCAACAGAAATAAACGGACCTGGTCCGGTTCAGACACATTTTTCATGTTCCGGTCGGATTCAGATTTGGTCATTTTCGAGTCCGATAAAATCGGACCTCGTCCGATTCAGAATCTACCAGTTGAGCGGCTTGTTTTAAAACTAACCCTTTGAATGCGGCAGATCTTCGAATAAATGAGAAAAATGAAAACAATAAAATGAGCACAAATATGGTGAGCAAGAATATATGCATTGGAACATCGGGCAGTTTCTCATCATTCTTCTCATTTTTCGATAATGTTGTCATTGGTGTTGTTGTTGTTATTTGATGAGATGATGATAATTCGATTGATGGATACGGTATTATATTGATAGGTATTGTCAAAACAGTAGAAGCCAATGGAATATTCGATGCGATATTGTCATTTGTTATCGAACATTGTGCACTTGTCAATAATTCGATTTCAATATTTGTTGTTGTTTGTTTATTTTGTTGATCATTAATTGCAATTATATGAATATTGGAATAATGATGAGATACAGCCAATGTTCGATCATCAGTTGAATGAGCATTCAGTTCGAAATTCGAATATTGTGCATAATTCAAAGGTTGCCATGTTGAATCAGAATAACTTATTGTCGAATCAATCGAACATTGTTGATACATTCTATCGATTTTTGAATCAATCGATATTTCAATTTTGAAAAATGAAATATCGAATAGAATTGGAAGAATTCGAATGGAAAGATGGCAAATTGGCCGAGATGTTAGTCCGGATATTTGAACTTGTTGTCGATGAACAAGTATGTTCTCACTAGCTATTTCATTTGAGTTCTTCACATTTCTCATTATTATTCTTGTATTTCCAAGACTTTCTCCTGATAATATTGCTTTTCCGTCTATAAAACGAATTGAGGCTACTGATCGATTAGCCACTTGTAGTCTGAAATCATACATTTTTTGCACACACTTTTATGGGCGTGCTCCAAAGCAGGGATGAGACTGTAGCCCGAAAGATCGAAAACCCGGCTTGAACCGAATTTTAAAAGTTTTCGGGTCGTCTAAAAAATCGGCCCGGTTTGGTCGGATTTTACAAGTTTTTTCGTAACAGGGAAACATTTAAAAAAATAGATCCCATGAAACTTTTTTGAAAGTATGTATTTTCAGAAGCTGGTTTTTCGGCCCTAACTTTTTCTGGAGTTTAGTTCCGGCCCCGAAATAGTTTTGGACAAATTTCTCGTTTCATAATTTTCTAGTCCAAGCTAATGATCGAATTCAGATGTACTCACGTATTATGAGCAATATTAGTGACATCAAAAAGAATATTTCGATGTGATGACAAATATGATATTTCTGCATTTTTGACATCTTCGATAAACAACGAGGCCAAAATTCGAACTTCGGCTTGTTGGAATCGATTTGCACACGAGAATTGTCGAGCTCCTCTTCTTGTTCTCATCGATGTCGATGTCGATGGAAGTGTCAAATCTCTCCAAACTCCAACTTTCCAATTTTTTATCGAATATAATGTTGAACTACTTGTCCAAATCTGTATAACAAATGCTGTAAATAAAATAAGAATAATACTCACTGTTAGAGGCAATTTGGGATACCAAACACGAAACGCAAAAAATGTAGTATATCTGAGATAGTGAGCATATATTTGAACATTTGCACTTCCCGTCGATTCAGAACCATCCACATATACCTGCAAACAATTCATTTTTCCCACTTGAATCGATACAACTCTCTCAGCGAAACCAAGAATATTCAAAATAACATGTCTCGAAGAAGAGTTTCTTTTTTTCTTTTCAAAACTGTGAAATTGAAGTTTTGATTACTACACGGGAAAATCATGCACAAGACACAAAAGAATCAATTGAAAAAAAAAACAGCTGGGTCTTTTCTGAAAAAAATTATTCGGTCTGATTCGAAGAACATCATCCATGGTTTCCAGGAAAAACTACGTTTCAAAATGGTCAAAATCTTTTAACAAGAACAAATCATAATTTCTGTGAGAACAAACATTTTAAGATCACGAACTCTTCCATTTTTGGTCTGTCTTTTATTGAAAATTGACAGATAATTTTTGAAAAATCAATTTTCGCGAGATTTCTCAACTAACCGATGTACAAGTTGGCGATGTCTTGAGAATCTTTGCATCGGCCGAAATACAATGAGACATTGATGTGACATCTTCGACTTTTGAACCAATCGAAACAGTGAATATTCGCATCGAAGTTGTCACTTGTTCACCAGATATCACTGCTGTGTTCATCATTTCGAATCGCTTAAAATATATTCCTGAATTTTTCGTGCCGTCCGGAAATAAGGGAAACGATTTCCTGTTCTTTTCAGAGGTGAGATAGTAGTGCGAGGGCCCGAAAATCACGGACAGGGCCGCCCTTTTTCATTTTTCGGGAGGTCAAAAAAAGACCGGCCATGAACAGTTGTGGGAACCCTAACAAAATTCTTGCTCTTCTAGAAAATATTTGCTAAAACTTCGAAAATATTCGAGGCTCGTTTCCGGTCGGGCTTTATGACTCTCAATGACAAAAAGCCCGGCCCGTCAGAGTGTGCTTCCGACATGCACGAAAGAGCCTTGATTCCCCCTGCTCTATCATTTTTGTTTTTCTCGTGCCTGTTCGAATGCACTTACTCTTGGAACAATGACAACAGCAGCAACTTCATCCGAAACAACATTGAATTTGGTGGCCACTTTATGATGTTGACTCTACAAAATTCGAAAGTCAAACATGTTTTGTTTGAGATGAATAATATGAACCTGATTATCTCTTTTGGCACCTATCATAACATGCCAATGCAATTGAACATCTCCTTTCAATACTTCGTTTGATGATGTCATTCGAATCAAAAGTGCTATTATATTTCCAGAGAATCTGAACAACAAAAAACCATTTGAAGGGGAAAAACAAGTTGATGTGATTCGGGCGGACTGAGAAGAACTCCCGAAATGATGATCAGTGAAAATTCCCGTTTACTATTTCTTCAATTTCAGCCCAACGTATTTTTTTGGCCCCATTTTAAGAACACAAGAAGTTTTTCCTTTTTCTCATAACATTTTTATTACCCATAATTTTGTTGAGAACAATTTCCGAATATTTTTTATGGTGTAGGATCATTTTTTAGAGCGATTGGACAAATAAAGTTTCCGGGCGGCAGGACTCGAAAACTAAGAATGATTGGTAGATTGGGCGTGGCCCGAAAAAATAGATTTGAACTGGATGAAAGCAACCCATCTGGTTCGAATTTCTCGCAGTTCGACTAACAAGGGAACCATTTTTGGTTAACATTTAAGAAGTGGATGAAAATTTTACAGTCGGTAGATATGGGTATTTATATATTGCAAACCTAGGTTCGATTCTCTTTTGATGCAATTTGTTTTTTATTTCAATTTATTTCAAACTAATATTTTGTCACCAAAACATAGAAGTCGAACATGTTTTGTAGCCGCTCTGCTTTTGCAGCTTTCCATTCGGCCTACTCTTGTTTTTTCAGGCTTGTAACCTGTCTGTCGCTTTTCAGTTGTTGAATTCCAGTCACGAATGTTTCACCAGAGTAAATTAATTGAAATGGTTCACTCTAACTTCTGCCTGGGGTCAGAAATCTGGGCCCGAAAAAATAATTGAAGAATAAGAAAACAATAGTAGGCCGAATGGAAAGCTGCAAGAGCAGAGCGGCTACAAAACATGTTCGACTTCTATGTTTTGGTGACAAAATATTAGTTTGAAATAAATTGAAATAAAAAACAAATTGCATCAAAAGAGAATCGAACCTAGGTTTGCAATATATAAATCAGACGCCTACCCTGTTTCACCATCCGGCCACATTTTTCTGTGGTCATTTTTTAAAATATATAGTTCACGTTTATAGATCAAAATTATTGAAATTGTGTGGTGAAAAAAGTTCAAATTTCAGACGCTTATAACTCCTCTCACAGGTCGATTGGAGACACCAAATTTTTTGACAGACCTTACAGTACCCATATCTACCCACTGTAAAATTTTCATCCACTTCTTAAATGTTAACCAAAAATGGTTCCCTTGTAAATTGAAACCGTAAAAATGACCGTTCAGTTCATGCCCGATTTGCCTTATTCTGGGTTAAAAAAAGGAACGTTTGCCAGGAAATTGTACCAGATGATTTGTCGGACTCACTCTGTCACATTTTCTTTCGGCGTACAAATCAATGATGTATAGAATAATGGCCGAGTTGCTGTCGATACTCGAATTGTCCAATTTGGCGAACTCGGCCAAACTGTTTCGATCGAAACTCTCGAATCAATCCAAACTCGAACTTCCATCGACATGTTCGCACCCAATTTCAGTGTATTCACATTCAAAAACATCGATTGCATCGAGTTTTGAGAAAATGATTGATTGGCTGTTGATCGAAGTGTTACTTGTCTGAAAAACAACCAAATCAAATGGAAAAGCTTCATCAAGTGGTGTCCAAATAACAAGTCCTTGAATAGGTGGTACCGAAACTGAATAGGGCCCGACATCAAAAAAAGGAACCGGGCCGCAATTTTGAATAGAAATTCCTGAATGCGGTCCAAAAATAGGACAAAAGCTCAGATCTGAAGAGGTCCAGAACGAAAAAATCCCAATTTCAGCCCGTTGTTTATTGGAGGATCCCATTCAGAAACTCTCAACTTACACATCAGTGTCATTTGCCAACATTTCCACATTTTGTTTGAGAATTCTCGATGATAGTTCGACAGTGTTTTGAGGTATATCATTGAATCGTTGATCACATTTCTCCGATATCGTATAAAACACTGATAATGTCTGAAAAACAAAAAATGATGAAGAACTGACCAGCCAAAGTCTTCTCAATTCGCAGAAAATATTCACACATACCTCAGTTGTGTTGATGTCTTGTGGAAACCATGAAAATGGTACTGGAACTCGGGCAACACACGTCGTTTGTGGATCATTTTTCGCGTTCAAAACACAACTTCCGAGCTCATTTGCAGATGTTGTCGAAGTGATTTGAACATGAATACAGATCGACGAAACATGACTCGAAAATGATTCGTCCAACACTGCCAACACATCCACATACGGTCTTTCCATGTTCACTTTTTCGGTGACAATTCGAATTTTTGCAGCACAATGAACGGGAATCTCTTCGAATATTCGTTTCGAATCTTGTTGATCCGATGAATGGACTGTAGCTCGAAGATTTCGATTGTTCGGACAGCCATCCTCAAAATCGGAATATTGTTGTGACAAAACAATGAGAAATGACAACTATCGAGAGAGTACGAGATGCAGAGGTTGCCACGTGTCACACGTTTACGTCGACCAATTAATCTTTTGTAAATCATACTTTTTTCTGTGTCTCGATCACTCTCTTCAAGAATTTTTTCGTTTTTGGCGGAGAACTTTTGATTTTTGAAATTCAAATTTCCGTTTTCTCGAGAATTTTTGCGAAGAAATAATTTCCGACGAAGACTAACACCCGACCGAATAAGTGACCTGTTTGTCGTGTTTGCAATAATTAAAGGAGCACTATTCCATGTTTCAAAAATTGAAAAACAAATCTAAAAACAACAAAACGGGCCTATCCGATTGGCTGGCCCTCAACTGTCACACCTTCTCTCAACTCATAGTTCAAATAGTCTAGTTTTTTGCTCTCACTCCCTGTTCCTTTTCCACATTTTTTGCTCCACATTTTACCTGAACAAAAACCGATGTGAAATTGGTGTTTTGTTGTCCATGATAGAGAAGAAAAGCCTCATCTGGCGGCGAAAATGTGATACTTTGGAATGTCGAATCGACTGCTCGAATAACTGCAAAAAACAACATGTTTTCTCCTGATTTTTTGTGCATTTTTTTAGTTGGTTGACAAATTGAATTCGAGGAGAAAAGAAGATTGAATGTACTACTCATATTCGTTTTTATGATTTCTTTTTTTTTTGCGCTCGAATGAATCATAAAAAGACAAGAAATTGAATGGATAAAATGTTCGAAAAAAAAAAACTATTTGTTGAAAGTTTTTTGTGCGAAAAATAGTTTTCAGATTACTGTAGGAGTACTCGAGAAACAACAAAAACAAAAGTAAATCTGTCCGAGTATTTACTACAACTTCTTTTTTGAAAAAACAACACTTCAATAGATTGAATTAGGAACTTTTCCTCAAGAGTTTGAAAAACAAAACTGACCAAGTTTTTCAGAAAAAAATCGACCAAATTGGAAATTTCTGAACTTTTCGGGTCGGTCTGAAATAATTGCGAAAAATCAAAGTGTCTGGCACAACCTGCGGAATGTCGGTACACTTTCAAATGAAAAAATGAAAGATTATCTTTGGATATTTTCACAATTTCGGGTTCGAAATGTTTGGGAAAGAAAAAAGGGGGTATAATTGGGGAGCATAATATAAGTAGTACTTCATTGAGTTCAAAGGGCTTGTAATAAATTTCTTTAAAAAAAAGATTTAGACTGTTTTTGGAAACGTAGTTGTTGCTGGAATTTTCTAAACCTCAAAAAATGGTTTTGAAAACAAAAGCTTTATTTCAGAGCTGGTAAGAGTTTGATGTTGTATGGTCCCGTTGGACTTCTCGTGACCCTCAAATAAAAGGCCCGACCCGTTCGTTCCAGTTTCTTACTATTCAGTTGGAAATGACCCAAAAATTCGAAAAACTCACCAAAAAATAAAAAAATATCTAGAATGTTCGTCTTCATCGTCATCATCTTCATCATCATGTTATTCGTAAATACAAAAAATCACATTAAAAAATCACATATTCGAAATAAAAAACAAGTGATTATATAATCCTTTTCCTTCTTCTTTGCCTTTTTACTAAAAAAAATACTTATTTTTTTCCAGCTTCTTTTGCGCGGAAAAAAAAACGAAAAGAGATAGAAGAGACGCAGAGTGGTTAGATCGATACTTTTTCGGGAGGGCAAAAAAACGGAAAAGCTGTGAAAAAAAAGAAGAAAAAAGAGAAGGGAGGAAGGATGGACAAACAACAAGTAGTCACTCAAATATGGATGGATCGACAAGAAAAAAAGAAGAAGAAGAAGCTAGAATTGGACAAATGAACTTGACATCCACAAAAAACAACTCAAAGAGTACTGTAGATTACGTTAATTATGACCTCTTTTTTGCAGAAAAAAAACATCGAGATACAGTATTCAGTCCAACTCGTTCCGCTCTCATTTTCGTGACTTCTCTATCGTTTTACCAAAACTCTCAAAAATCATACCGTAGTATTTTTATTCGAAATTCTGGCAAAAATGTGTCAAGGTACTTATAGTTTGAAAAAACAGCAAACTGGGCCCGACCCGAAAAACGCTGGTCGGCTCAGACTATCTTGTTTTTTATTACCAAAAAAATGGAGAAATTATTTTCGAATCTGACAAAAAAGTCTTATTTTCAGGGATTTTTTTTTCATAGAATAATTCAGTTCGAAAGGTCACATTTTTATTGATTCCACGACCTTCCTTTTTTTAACAGGAAGATAATTTCTCTTCTTCAGAAATGAACCGAGTACGGTCACGTCGGTAGTTTGAAAAAAATTGATTCATCTATTTATTTTATGGTGTTCCTCGTTACAAAAACGTGAACACTGAATGATAAAAATTCAACGTGACCCCGAACTGCGAAAATCTAATTTCTCTGCGTCTCTTTTGAAGAACGACATAAAAGCCCGTGAGTCTGAGCGGGACCCGTTTCAAAGATTTTTTTGAGGTCATACAATACTATTTTTTGAATTTCAATAATAAATGAGAAAAACAAAACTGGATTTCGTAAAAAATATAATAATAATAAATGAGTTTTTGGTCGTGGCAAAAATGATTGATATTATATTATTTTTTGAGTGTTCCATCACACGAAAAAAAAGAAAAGAAAACCGACATTCTCAAGCTTTAAGAAAGTTAATTAGAGAGAAAAACGAGCCAATTTTCTTGCTCAAACTTTTCAAAAAATGCTCATTTTTACGACAACTTTCTCAACAAAAAATGTTCGTGAAACAGCACATTTCTCATGGCAAAAAAAAACACTTTACTCATTTTTAAATATAAAATAATAATGTACATAAAAAATGGCGATTAGGCTCCCAATTCGAATAAATACGCCGCCAATACCTTCATTCCTTTCACAAAATTGTCGCGATTGAGTTTTTCGTTTTGAGAATGAGCCATATCATCGGATGCTCCGATTGGCAGCAACATTACTGGACTTCCAGTCAATTCCTGAGAAAAATCGAACGCATTTCATTGGAAAATAATATATATTTGAAACGCATACCTGAATAGTCAAAGTTATTGGAATACTTCCACCCTCGCGAGTGAAATCAGGAGTTGTGCCGAACACTGAAAAAAATAACTTTTAGACGTTTTTCTCTGACAAAAGTTCCGTCATCAAATCAGAGCCGAAAAAAGGAGAGATTATGAATTAGAAATTCTGAATGGATTCTTAAATTCTAAAAAGATCCCAGAGTCTCTTTTGATATTCATTCTCATTTTATACCTCTTTGAATAGCTCTCGAACCAGCTGAAAAATTGGCATCTCGGAAATCGGCCAACCATGGTTTTCCACCATGACATGGTGTGATTCTGAAAAAAAGAAAGAAGAATTGTATCCTATTTTTCATCAATCACTACATACTTGATTTGATTCGGTGATCCACGTTTTGCCCAAAGTGAATTGATATAATCAACAACGAGTTTGTCAGTTGATTCGGGTGTCAAATCAGGAACAATTCGAAGTGAGAACTTGCCAGTCACCTGAATGTTGATAGATCATACAGTTATTATGATCGCATTCAAACCTTAGCCGGAATAACAGTTTTTGCTCCAGGTTGACTGAATGCTCCTTCAATTCCATGGAGTGATAATGATGGATATCTCCATCGGTTCATCAATAATTTCTGTTTGTTATCAGCCAAAAGACCATGCGAACCAATTTCTCCTTTGAATGTATCCATACAAAAATCGATATCATCATACAGTTTTTCTTCTTCTTTTGTTAATGGAGCCACCAGATCAGCGATTCCGGGGATAAGAATTTCACCATTTACATTCACAAGTTGAGACATTATCCATACTAAATCATTCATCGCTTCAGGTCTGCAAAAAATACCGAAAAAATATTTCACAAAAATTTGAAATTCAAAATTATTCACTTTTTGTGGGCAGATTCTTTTTGTGTCAAAAATTATCACGAAAATTGGGCCCGGATGGAAAATTCAAAATAAAAACATTGCTCATGTTTTTATCAGAGATGAGATTTCGTTTTCGGGATATGAAAAAATTAAGGCCGAAGTGTGCGGGGATCAGGCTTAGGCGGAACCGAACCATCAAAACTTTCGAGACAGAAGTTTTTTTTTTCCGAAACAAAAACGAGAACTTTCGAAACTGTCTAGGCCTACCTCGGGTTAAAACGTGGAATTCCACGGAGCACAATTTCGAAACACAAAAATTATACAGTAATTTAGACAGCACAGAATTTTTCAACATTTTTTTTGTGTGGAAAATCACAGAGTTTCTCCGATTCTCCGAAAATTTTTAGAGAAAAATTTCGAAATTTAATTCCAAAAAAATTTTTCGGAAATGGTTTCCTCAGAAAAAATTGCAAAAATGTTCGGAACTTGTTTCCGGTTTCGATTCCACCTAAGCCTGTTGGCGATTGAAAACTTTACATTCATTCATTGAAATAATCAAGGCCTAGTTTTTTTGGTCCCTGATTAGAAGGTCATTCTGGTATTCTGACTACTCCTGGTTCTGGAAATCTTCTGCCAATAACTTTTTCTCCATATTGGTAAGTCTAATTTTTCGAGCTAGAGAATAAAAAACTAACACAGATCCTCCGTTGATACCCGAATGCAAATCTTGTCTAGCACAACTGATCTCAACAAAATAATAGCAAATTCCTCTGAAAAAAAAACTAATCATTTTTTTTTCATATTTTCAAAGTCAAAATAACCTCAATCCATATGTCAAACAAGGCTTGTTCTTGCCCAACCAATAATTGTCCGAAATACACGAGAAATCGACATCCGAAATTTTGTCCAAATTGTTTTTGAGACCTTCTTCAAGGCCTTCCGAACCGGATTCTTCCATTCCTTCGAGAACAAACTGGAAAATATGATGATTGTAATCAATTCACATTTTAGTTGTACCTTTAAATTGACAGGTAACTCAATTCCGAGTCGTTGTAGTACTTTCAGAACTGCAATCCATGCAATAACAGGTCCTTTGTCATCAGTTGATCCTCGACCATACAATTTTCCATCTTTTTCAATAAGTTTAAACGGATCAGTATCCCATCCATCCTAGAAACAAAATATCGTGTTTAGTAAAAAATGTTGTGAAAATAAACCAAAACATGGTTGAATCAAATACCCCTTTGAACTAAATGTGAGATATTCAATATCTTGGTGTCGAATTTGATCGTATCTCTTAAAAGGATTTTTTTTTGAATGGAGTATTATCAACTGGCCATTTTTAAATATCAAAAGTATAAAGTTTACAAAATTTATCAACAAATTTAAAAGGTATTTAGCACTATAATACCCTCATTTTAACAAATTATCAAAAGTTCTTTTCAAACTGATAAAACGGTTTCAAACTTCAGAAACAGGTGCAAACTTGGTACTAATCATACCGATATTTTCAAAATTAATTTTGTTTGAAATTTCTCAAATAATTACTGTTTTACCTCTTTTTCGGCTGGTTGTACATCCAAATGTCCGTAGATGAGAAGTGTCTTTTTAGTCTTGTCTCGACCTAAAAACGGAATATAATAGGCTTATCGAATTGAACAATTGATGATAACAAAATACATATTTCAAAGTGTGAAACATTGTGTCTTACCGTATACTCCAAAAACTGCTGGTGGCAACGGAAGATCGGGTTTTTCGAATCCCAAATCCCAGAGAGAAGTTTCAGCGCCAACCGAGTTCAATTGCTGAGAAAAAACAAACAACTATTCAATTTTTAACTTATTTTATGACTGACAAATTATAAAGTGCAAGCCTTGATAACCAAGGAATTCTTCTCCGAAAAAAAATGCTGATATCAAAAAAAGAACTTACATCTCTTGCCCATTCACACATTTTGATGCAATCTGGTCGACGAAGTGGATCAGCTGAAACTGATCGAATTTCGACTGATTCACGTAACAATTCCACGAATTCTTCTTGATTTTCATCGATCGCTCTGGAAAAACTAGTTTGTTTAACTTGAAAACAGAAATCTGACTTTGAGTACAGTAATCAAAGGTGCAATCAATTTTCTGTGGTGGTTTCTCGAACCGATAAAAATTATTCTCGCTAATAAATAAATCAACACCGAAACTCACTTAAAAACCTCGTTAATATGCTCAAGATGACCCATTTTATTGATTTATCTGAAAATTATTAATAAAAATAGAATGAATTGAGAATGTTGAACAACATGAAAACCGAAACACAAACAAAAAACTCGAATGGATGAATGACCAGGAGAGAAAAAATAAACAGAATAAGCGAGAGAGAAAAGAGACGCAGAGATACGAAAAGAGAACACAACAAAACATGTGAGAATAACAATAATCAAAAAGGACAGACTGTCATGAAGAGTGAAAAATAGATCATAAATTATGAAAGTGAGAAAAAAATGATGATTAAAAGCAACAGACAAAAATAGTGATAATGGAAAAGTGTTTTCATAGGTTTGTACTCGAGAAAATAAGCCGAAATGGGGCGGAGACGCGATTAAATCAAAATGCCAACTTTTTTGCTAAATATGAGAAATTTTGACAGGTCACGCGATGCCCACTGCCCATTTTTTTGCGAATGTCGTAAAAACGATCGAAATAAAAATTTATAAAACGTGGAGAAATATTTAAAAATATATATAAATATGTACCTTTGAATAAAGTACTGTGTGGTAAAAGGTATATCCGAAAAACTAGGCGTTGGAAAACAGAGAAAACTATTCAGTCGAAAAAATAACAAAATCGCCGTGAGACGCAAAACGTTTTCAACTAATGCGCCTTTGATAATTTTTTTTTTCTACGATTTCGGAGCTATTATATCTAAATGTTAACCAAACGACCTGCAAAAACTTGAAAATATTTATTACCGAACTTTTGAGACTGTCGATAGTTTTGCTAACGCGACCGACACTGTTCTGATCTGAGTTTTATCGATGGAATTGTCTTTTTTCTTCTCAACATCCTTCTCTTTTTTCACTTCTTCTCTTTTTGTTTTTTCTTTTTCCTTTTCCTTTTCCTTTTCCTTTTCCTTTTCCTTTTCTATTTTTTTCTTTTCTTCTTTCTTTTCCTTTTTCTCTTTTTCTTGTTTACCTCGATTACTTTTCGGTTTTGTCTCGACAATTTGTGACTGCTGAAATGTTATCCATTTATTCTTTCAAGTTAACATGATTATTTGACATACTTTACTATGAACTGGAGATTTTGATTCGATTTTCGATTCTGGTAACACTTGTGGCCTTTTCTTCGATTCTCCATTCTTCACAGTTGCCAGCGCACTTTGCATATCATTCAATTTCCGTGTCCTATTATAAGTCACATCTGTTTTATCAGTCAGTATTCTCAATTCTTCGCTATATTTGTCTTTTCCCGATCCTTCCGTGTTACTTTTCTTCTTCTCAACCCTCAAAATTTGTATTGAAAGGTTGAAAATAAAAAGACAAACTAACAATACATTTTCCTTTTGATTTTTTCGAGTTGATTCGTCCTTTTTCCCTTTCTTTTCCTTGCTTTCTTTTTTCTGAAAATTTCAAATTTTGACACTTTGTGAAAAAATGAAAAAAGGGGCCCGGGCCCCAATTTTTGAACAACATTTCCTAAATGGGACCCAAAAATAAGACAAAAATTAAAGTTGGGTTTTCTTCTAACTCGGAAAGGGATCCGATAATAAACCAAAACTGCTTAGAAAATCGAAACTTTCATCATGCGTAGCTATTTTTCATTCGGGACCCCTTTCAGAGTGATAAAAAACAATTTCAATTTTTGGGCCCCTTTCAGGAAATTGTGTTCAAAAATGGGGCCCGAGCTCCTTTTTCATGTCGGACCCTTTTCAGTGAACTTTTCGGTACAACCGGGCCCCATTCAGTGATTCCCTGAGATTGTGAACCGGAGTCCCACGGGCAGGCCTGGGCTTTTTTATTTTCCGTCTGATCAAAAGAGCCCGGCTCGACTTTCGAACGTCGAGTTCTCAGAGCCGCAAATACATTTTGTTTGTTTGAGAAAGCAGTGGTCTTTTTCCGACCGGCTCAAAATGGCCAAAGTCGAACACACTATTCCATTCGAAATGTGTGTTCCAAGAAAACTGACCGACAACAAACTTTGCAATCTTCCAGTCCAATCAAAATTTTCAGCCATACTCAAGTTGTTCTCTTTTGCAATCGCCCTCAATTCATTCTCAATCACCTTATATTCAATCGAATCCGAGAATTTCAATCTGGCCACATATTGTATAATCGAACAAAATTGTTGCGGAACAAACGAGCTCAACTCTTTTTGTGGATTTTTGAACAACGCGATTTTTTTGTCCATAATTTTTTTGGCGTCTCCAATCACCGCATTCCATGTCAATCCTTTCTCATTGTGCAAAAGATCCAATAATGTATAAATATACGTTTCGATGTCATCTTTTCGTCCTTGATCCATTTCTAAATGACATGCGCGACTACAAAATTTTCGTGTTCCAAAGAATGGAACCTTCTTTCGCTCTTTCTACAATTTTCATTTTCTCTTTTTTGTTGTATTTTGTTTGTTTACCCGAAGCTCTTTGCTTTTGGCACTTTTGAATATTCTTCGACTTATTCCAAAATCCAATAAAAAAAGAATTTTGTCACTTTTTGGCGGACTTCCAACACAAACATTGGATGGTTTCAAATCTCGATGTATGAAACCAACTGAATGAATTAATCGAATTGCGTCGAGAATTTGTATGGCTATTTTGATGACTGTTGTTTTCGAAAATTGTTTCTTCAATAATCGACGAACACTGTCCAATGATGGACCGATTAATGTCATCACAATCCACTGCAAAAAACTCAGTTTGGTGTTTTCATTCTGGCTGGACAGATCCGAAAATCACGCGCCGGGCCGACATTTTTCGACCTGTCTAAAGTGTTCGAATATTGTTTCGGCCTGATCCAGAAATGAGATTTGGGATCTTTTCGGCTACAATTTCACCCATGGCCTGATTCGGCCCGATCTTCGAAAAATGGTTTGATTACCGAGAACAACTTTGTATTTCCAATATCAAGCAATTCACAAAAATGTCGATCAGCCTTATTTTTGTCGATATATTCATTGATTTCGATCAAAATCTGCAATTCGACCCGCAATCTAGCCATTTTAGCCGCTCTCATTTCTGTTTTCATCGCATAATATTGTCCTGGTTTTTGGCATTCTTCCACCTTGAAAACATCACCAAATCCGCCCGATCCAAGATGTCCCAATATTCGCCATAAATTGTTTTTTGCGCTCAAAATTTTCGAGCCGGTTCGCAGCATTTGTCTGGTTTTTGGCGACGGTTCGGCGCTCGTTGTGGTCGTCTTTTTTTTGGTGCCCGGCGAATTGAGAGATGTCGCAGCCGCCTCACTTGATGGCTGCTTACTTTTCGACAATACAACCAGTTTTTGATCTTCTTTCAGCTCTTCTTTTGTTGTTCGTCGTTTACTCTTACTTTTACTTTTATGCTGAAAAATCTCATTTTTTTCGGGTCGGTCTGAAATAGTGATCTGTTTCGTGTGGAATTATACGAAAATCCGGGCCGATTCAAACTTTATATCAGTTCTCAGAAAATGTTCAAGCCCCCCATCCCGGCCCGTTTTTTACCTACCAAATTATCCGTTTTCATTTTTTCGAGTTATTCGAAGTGTTTAAAAAATATAAAATACCCCTTATCCCCCGGCCAACCCCATTGTTTTTCTTTTTTTTCTATGTCACGTTCAAAAAACATTTATTTTGTCAAGATTAATAAAAATAAAAGGGGGCTGCACAACTTCCTTTTCTTTCACTACTACTTCGCAGATTTATGGAGTATTATTATAAATATACACGCTGTCGTCTCTCCGTTTCACACACTATTTCTCGGTGTGTTCGTAAAGGGTGTTTTTAATCTCAAAATTCATTGCTGCTGCCCTTTTTCCTTTTTGACCTGAATTCTCATTTTGAATAGGAAGAGGAAACAAAAAATATTTATTATTTTCATAAATACTTTTCCGCTGTACTCTACAAGTATTTGTACTTTGTATTCAAGTAATCAGGTATAATTAGAAGCTGCTAACAAGGGAACTACACAGGCAAATTCCTAGACACATGTGGCAGGTGTGCGGCAGCGATGTTTTGCTGGCAGACGTCAGGCATGTATGTCGCATCGATGCCGCAGCTCTGGACCCGATTCCGGTATTCATGCAGCAGGCCTACGGCAGGGATGCCGAAATCGGTCCAGAACTGCGGCATCGATGCGACATACATGCCTGACGTCTGCCAGCAAAACATCGCTGCCGCACACCTGCCACATGTGTCCAGGAATTTGCCTGTGTACATATAGGTGTTAACGGACTTTGAGATGGGATATATGTGACCCGATAGAGTTTTTCATGCTGAACATCATCCCGTAGCTAACTTTTGCAAAGCTCCAGCCAGAAAGCTGAAAATTATATTTTTGTGATAAATTTGAAAATTTTAAATTCCTCCTACCTTTTTCAAAATTATACATTTACAAAAATAAATGAATGGATCTGATAGGAAATTTAATTATCTACACGATGGTCCTTTTGAAATTCCAAAAAAATAATGAAAAAGGTGTTATTTTTCGAAAAAACATGAAAAATCAGAAAACAATCTTCAAAATTCAGCCATATTCACGTTTTTCAATGCAATTTTTTTTATTTTTCACGTTTTTTTGATCTACCTTTTTTATAAAAAGTTTCGGGCTCATTTTTTCAGCGTTACAACTACAATTTCGTGGTTTTTAAGTGCTCCTATCGTTCTTGGCATGCCAAAAAAACCCTTTAGTAGTCTCTCATCACTAAAATAATACAAACTAAACAAGATATTTCAAATTTTGTGCTCAAACTTTGAGCTCGATTTTCAGCTTTCTGTGTGGAGCTTTGCAAAAGTTAGCTACGGCATGATGATCAGCATGAAAAACTGTATCGGGTGACATATGTCTCTTCTTAAAGTCCGTTAACACCTACTTGTAGTTCCCTTGTAAGGCTCACGGATCTGATGTTTTGATGTCAGCATCGAGAGTATCCCGAGAGCTTGAGAGTCTGGCATAGAACTAACCGCCTGGAACGGACTTTTTTTTTAATTTTTGTCTAGAAAAAGTATTATTTGTATCTGGAAATACTTCAACTCAGAATAAGTTATAGGCATGTTTCAGTTCGAATTATTTTTTCTTGTCTTTTTTTGCCGGCCGATCCGAAATGGTCTAATTCTCTCTTTGAGAACTACGGCAGACCTGCGTGTTATATGCCGGTCTCTTGCGTTTTCTTGTATTCTTCTCTTTTCCAGGTTCAAAAAGTGAGAGAAGTATATAAATATTCGAAGTATCAAATACAATAACAACCATAATAATAATAATATAAATAATAATAGTTGTGAAGTACATTTCTCATCGTGTCACTCTTCAAAAATATTAGTGTTCGCTCAACTGACCACGGTATTCCATTCGATTCGATTCCATTATTATTGTACATAGCTGTTGATGAATCGAAAAATTGACGACAAAATCCAGTTTATTATTAGATGGATTCATTCATGTTTCCGTTGGCAAATTATCGTAATTTTACATTCGACACAACAATGATTTTTTTTCTCTTTGACTGACATTTTTTGAGGATTCGGGCCGACTTCGGTCTCAAACTTTCAGTTATCAATCCTAGAAAGTCCATTCGCAAGAATACCCGAGTTTTATTTTTCTGAGAAACTTCATATCTGAAAAACTAGACCCCATCTGAAAAGGTTCTCAAATTGTAAAAGTGAAACACCAGAATTGACCATAAATCTTACGCAAGACCCAAATACAGTTTAGTCCAGAGAGAAGAGAGGTGATTTTGACTTTTTCAATTTTTTTGCTGGGCGGAGTTTCCTCAGAATATTCCTTACATCTTGGATTACACTCTTGTCAGAATTTAGAGATTTTTCAGTTTTTGTTCGAGGGATCAAGGTTTTCACAGGGTTTGTCAAAAATCAGTGTCGGACCGAAAAGTCAAACTAGACTCATGTTCTCTCTATTATCAAAGTTATGAACGTTGGCGTCGAAATAGAATTTTTGTAAATTTCTTCCAAAAAAAAAACACGTGACATTTCGATTTTTCTCCATTTCGACACCAAAATTTTTCACGTTTATAATATTACTTTTGACCCCGAACAGCCTGAATTTATTAATCACCATCGGGCAGAAATAAAACGTGTTTCTTTGAATTTCTCCAATTTTTTCATTCTTCTCCTCATTTTCATCCATTCACCTTTTCACCCATTTATCTCTGCGTCTCTCTGTCTAACACACTATCTCTTCCGTTGTTGGAAACATGCAAATTAGTTCTTTCTTTCTTCTCGGTGAACTCTCCAAAAACCGGAAATTGTTGGGGAGACAAAAATTTGGGAAAAAAAAAAAATGAATAATTGTGACTATTTTTTATGAGTTTCAATGTCCCTGAAAACCAAAACAAAACGTGTTATTAGGGTTAATGATGTTCGAAAAGAAAAACAAAAATATGAGAAAAATTATGACATTTCAGGAGGAAATTTTCGAATTAGTAAGAAGGAAATAGAGAAACGATAGAACCAACAAGTTTCAATTCAAAATTCAAATTTTGGAAATTTCGATTGCAAACAAATCCCGGGTTTGGCGGAATCGGACGAAAAGGGGAAAACAGCTCGGAAAAGTCCGGGTTTCGACCACCAACTGTGAATTATCACTAGATTTTTGAATATCCATTTCACCGCTAAAAATTAATTGATGTCCTTGAAATTTTCTTTTTTCCCTTTTTCAAATTATTTCTCTTTTTCTTTTTCTCTTTTTTCATCGTTAAACGCCCATCGTTTTGACCGTTTCCTCGATTTTATCGATTTTTGAAATCTTAATTTTAGCGCCTCGGTTGTTTTGCCGTTTTCCTAATTTTTCGGATCACTCTGTTTTCTAAATTTCAATTTTGCAGGCCGGGTACAGTTTTTCTTGATATCTGATCTTTCAAGCTTATTCCAAGAATCTCTAGGCCGGCCCGAAAATTTTCAGATTTGAGTGTCGAGCCAGATGTTCTTTTGAAAATTGAATTTTCGACTAACAAGAATTTTCAAAAAGCGCCAAAAGATCGGAGTTCCCCAATTTGTTAGCCTTTTCAAAACCTTGTCTCATTTCTACCCATTTTTTCGGGTATTACTCTACAACTTTTTCTCTTAACTCTCCTCTTTTTCCAACCTATTTCTCGTTCTAAATTCAACCGGTTTTTTATAGTTTTGTTGTCGATTCAACTATGTTTTGGTCAACGTTTTGTTGTTGTTTTTTCAGAAAATGGTAGTTGAACAAATCGAAGTGATAGAACATCGAATTATTGAAGAGGGTCGTCGACCATCTGGAGGTTAGTTCACACCAAAAATTGCCATATTCTCGGAAACGGGTCTAGAAATCGGGAGAAATAACTATTTTCTTCTGGCTAAAAGCCAAACAGATATCACTTTTTCCACAACTTTTGGTCATTTTTCAAAGTTTTACGCTGTTTCAGTTTTTTGAATAATATTAAATCCAATCATATCATTCAACATGAAAACAATAAACTGTCTAAATCTCTTATTTTGACATACTCTTTCGTCCTAATATAATTATTATGAACGTCAGACATTTTGAAAAGTTCCCTTTTTTTTTTTTTGAAAAATTTTTGGCTGCCCCCTGTTTTCATGTGCGGAGACCTGAAACTTCAGCTCTTCACACCATTTGCAGGTGCTCTTCTTCTTCCACCGTATAGTTCAATTAGAGAAAGTCGAGAATCTTATGAGCAACGAGCTGATGGAGTAATACATGATCGGCGATTTGAAGTGACCGGAGAACGAGATGTTAGCAGAGAACCATCGTTTTTGCACAGTTCAGCCAGTTAGTTCAGACAAGATTCCAGAATATTCTCGAAAAAAACAGAAAAATTATCATTTTCTTCCGAAAATGTAGTCTGTGAAGGCTTATGGCTGATCCTTCCTGGATTACTGTAGTAGTTATTTTTTCCAAGCCAGTTTATCCCAAAACTAATCTTATTTTTGTTACAGATTACGGTCAACACATCGAATTGTCACCTCCAAGTCAGAGATATAATATAAGTGGTTCGACAATTCATAATCATAATAATAGCAGTAGTTTTTTGAACACAACAGAAGAAAGTCGATGGAATGGAATGGATAGAAGTGGAGGAGATTCGACTATTATCAATAATTATGGATATGATGTTCATGAAATCAACACCACAGGTTTGTGTTCCGGGAATTAGTATTGACAAGGTTACGAAAAAGTATCGCGGGGGAAAAATATCGACGGATTCTAGTTGAAATGTTGTACATGTTTCAGAAGGAGGTGCTCGAATAATCGAGACTCATGGAAGTGGTCCTCCTCCACCACCTCCACTTCGTGAAACGAGTCGAATTGAACACGTCGAAGAGACTGTTATCCGACCATCTGCAATGAAAAGTCAACGAAGTTCCTCGAATATATTCACAGTTCCGACCCCAAATTTGAACACTTCGTTTCGACAAGATTTCACAAGTGATCCCGAGTGAGTTATTTTGAGTTCAAAGTGCGGAGATCACAGTTGATTATCAGAATCATCCCAAATATAAGCTCTCTTTGAAACTGAAACCGAGGTGGATACCGGGTCAAACCACCTGGATCGGATCCAAAAACCGGGCCGAAGACCAGACTTTATTTTTTGGAAGTGTTCAGAACGTAGTCCAAAACAAAATGTCTCTCTAATTGTTATTAAATTTTTTGAAACAAAAGTTTTGAAAATTGAAAAAAAAGGTCGTGCCCGTTTTTGGGTCTTTGGAATGTTTCCTGAAATCGATGATGCGAAAAACTTGAACAAACAGTATGACGACTACTGTCAAACATTTCATTCTTTCTTCTTTTCTTTATCGATTCCAAAAAATTATTATGGAACCTATTCTTGAAGAATGTGAACTGAGGTAAACCATTTCTGTCACTTTATGAATCTTCAGCGAATTTCAAAACTTATTTTTGACATCAAGTGATTGTTTCAATACGAGGTCAACTGTCTCTCTGGTACCTCTCACTATCTCGAAAATAATCTTGATTTTTTGCAGATCTTTGGCTCGAAAAGACAGTTATCGAGCAATGCAATCAAGTTGGGATGGAGATGCGAAAGTGCAAAGATTTCAACCAGTTTCGCAGGCATCTTTAGTATCTCGAGAAACACCCGCTTATGAAGAAAAACAAATCGGATGCTGGCAGAAAACTCGAATGTTCTTCGAAGATCTCATCTATGCGTTCAGGTAATTGAAAGGGAACATACCACATACTTCGAAAAGTTCGCAGTCACAGACTAACTTTTGAAGTTTCATAAGTGTAATGTGAAATTCTGAAAAGTTGTTTTCATAAAAACACACAACGTTGGTCTGAAGAATCGATGGACACCGAGAGAACCTCTGAACAACAAGCCTGGGTCATTTTCTTGGAAGATAGTGTGATATTTTCAGAAATTCGGAATACTCTCCGGCATTGATGCGCAGTCTATGCTGTATTCTGCTCCTCCTATTGCTTCTTCTCATCCTGTTATATATTTTGTTTGTTGCTCTTTTCAATCCGTATTCTGTTTCCGAATTTCTCGTTTTCCCGCCAGTTTGTGAAGAATGTCGAAGAAAGAATCCAGCACTTGTCTCGGCAGCATTACCATCTTCAGGTATGTGTTCAAATGTGTTTTAATAGACCAAAATCGAAAAGACTTTTAAAAATAGGGCCTGACCCGAGAATTTCTGAAAATGTTTCATCTCCGTTTTTCCAGTGTTTGTCCACTTTTTCTCCAAAAATCAAGCTCAGTTCGAATTGCGCGGAAATGCTCCATTCAAATCAAATAGTTTCACAGCTGTCGATTTTACAACGGTACGCACAAAATGTTTTTACCTGAAATAATATTATGTTGAAGGGATATGTTGCAATTGCTGATCATGCTCTAACTGATGCTCAAGGTAAACATACAACATGTTTCTTGATGCCTTTGGATCGAAGTGCAATCGAAAATATTGATCAATTATCCGAAGCTGTCGCTGATTCTGATTTCGAGGCAAGTTTTTTGAAAATAGTTTCTGTGAACTTCGTCAAAAACGAAAAAAAAAGTCCGGCCCCGGTTTTTCAATGTTCTAAATTTTTTGAGCGTGACCCGGACGCAGAAATAATCCGAATCGCAAGTGACAAACGCAGGTCACGTTTTTATTTATTCACACATTTTTGTGTTCTTTTTTATATCGGGCCCGGACCGATTCAGCCCTCACAGTCATGACAAATCGTTTTCATAAACAATGTGTGTTTGTTTCAGATTCAATCAACGTATGGATGGCAAGAGTTTTGGCAGTTTGATCCCGAACCAATCGAACCAATAACTGCAAATTCGAAATTCACTGAAAGAATCGATGATTGTGCCAATGCGAAATGGTATCTTCTGAGACAAACTGTTCATGCAAGAGGTATTCAGATTGATCTCATGATCAACAACTTCATATGTTTGCAGATGTTTCGTGTAGTGATTGTTATGATTTCTGTCTACCAGATTGGGCTGTTGTTCGAAAAGAGAAATATGATGATCAATCAACATTAGGAGTCAGAAGATTGAATTGTTTCCGACTTTATGTTCCAGAATGGAGAAATTTCAGGTTGGTTTCCGGCAAAAAAAAATGATATATTGTCAGTACGAAAAAATTAGAACACGATAATAAATATTATTTTAAAAACGTGAAACGTGGCATGGCTACGTACAGTAGAATTTTCTATGTACACGTGGATTTATTACATTTTAAAATGGGAAATTATCATTTTTTATTTTTTCTCATGTTTTTTCAACGAAAATGTACTGTGTTTAGCCCCGCCCATTTGGTTTCCTAGGCCATATTGGTTTTCTTCCAATGGTCTAATTTTTTCAATCCTATAATACCTCTCATTGTCTGTATACAGTATGCGGGACGATTTTAGAAATTACCACGTTTCTTTTTCATTTTTTATGTCCCGTTATTTCTTCATTTCTCTGGAATCTCTTTCTTTCATTCGTCCACGTCTAATGTATTTTGAAATAACGTGGACGTAGGGTTTATCGAAAAGCCAAAAGGACTCGGGTCACGTGTTTTGATTTTGAAATAATTCGAATTTTTCGTCACGTGACAAACTCTGCGTCTCCTGACCTCTCGAAGTTCGCTTTTTTTAAATGACGTTGTGCAGTTTGAAAGATAATAAAATGTTTGGAAAATAAAAGTTTCAGAGTTGAAACGGATGTGGGCGGAGGTCATTGGAAATATCCATTATCATCGGAAAGTACAAAACGCGACAAAAATGGTCATTGGGTTTCGTGGCTGCCAACAGTTCAATCAGAAGGTCTCTCAAGAACAAGAAAATCAATAACATCATCATAATGTCATTTAAACCGCCCTTTAATTTGTGCCTTTTTCCATTTTGAGCTCATTGTTTTTTTTCTCAAATTCTTTCATAACTTTGTTTCCTGCCTTCTCACTTATCATACTTCATGACTGTATGTATATTTTCTAACTGGTGCATTTTGTTAATAAATTAAATCGATAATAAAATTTGAATATTCATTGCAATTTCAGAATCACGATCATTGTACACGAACATTATATTACACAAAAAAACAATCACTTTCACAGGCACTATAAATTAGTATTAAATCACCGAATAAATGTGATATGTTAGAAAACCGAAAAGTAACAATGTAAGTAAGGGGCAAATTGAGAACTAACACAAAAGACGAAACGAATTACAATAAACTGTTTACTCAGTTTCTTTTTCGGAATCAGATGCTGATGAAGAAGAACTGTCACTGGGGCACAGATACATCCAAAGCTGAAAAAAAACACGATAATTAATATTTTTTTAAATGAAACATACTTCTTGGGGATGACGCAAAAATCCAATGACTACTGTAACATTGTCACTACTTCCAGCTTCGATTGCTTCGCTGCATATATAATCCGACATGTCAGCATAATCTGGAACGAGAAAATAAGAAATGGGTAAAGAAAAGTACTGTACATTTTTACAGGTTAAATACTATTGAATTTAATTGGTTAATTCCAACTAACACATTTTCCAAACGGTAAAATACAGTCTAGAGAAATTGTTTTTTTCTACTTTTTGTGCATACTTGGGATAGCTGTGTACAAGGACTCAAAGTTCAAATTCAGGCGGTGGCGCAAATTTTTTTTATTTGTCAGCAACCAAACTAAACACAAATTGCGTGCATATAAAGGCGAAAAATGATTCACTCGTTGGCTCGATCATTTTGGGTGACCTGGACGACCCTATGGTCATATCTCACATCCTCCTTCATTCAATTTGTCACATTCTTGGGCAAAACACGACTTTCGGAATGCAACACAACGACCTGCTCTTCGGCCGATGGAATGAATTGATCATCCAACAAACTGTTGGAGCTCACGGGTTCAATAGGCAGACATCAATGGTGATCGCCGCCCGCTATTCCCAAAACATCGTCCCAACGAGACGAGTCTTGAAGAATCAGGAAGACTACCAATGGGGTCCCTGACCGATTCTTAAAGAGAACGGCAGGCGTATTACCCATCTCACTTGGTACCCTAGAGAAAAATTCCGCCGGAGCACAGGCAAAACTTGCCCCTTCTAACGTGCGAAGGCTCAATGTGGCTACTCAGCATTATTTTTCCGCTTTTCCCACAAGGGAACTTTGCGAGGTCAACCGAAGTTCCCTTGTCAGCGTGGAGAAAAAGCAGAGAATATAGGAGAGAACCTATCCAGAACGTACGCGGAAAAATTCATTTCTCCGCTTCGAGACCACAAACTTTTCTGAAGGTTTATCCAATGGAAAAAAAAATGAATTTCGCCTTTTTTCTGGATAGGTTCACTCCTCCTTTTCATCGCGGAGAAATAGTTCTGAATAGTCCCATAATCTCAGTAAAATGAAACTCCGGAGCAACGAATTTTTCAAATTTTGAAGTTTCATCAAAAACTCACCATCGGCATCATTTTCCTGGACAAAAGCATCGACCAAATTGTACAAATCATTCAAAGAGAAAACATCGGAAATTCCATCACAAACCAACATAACTAAATAATCATCATCAGAAATGGTCAATCGAATCGATTCCGGCTCATTTGATATCATTGGTCGACCCATAACATCACCGAGAGCTCTTGTCAAATTAAGAACTCCATTCACGCGAAGTTCTCCTCCAATTACAAATAACTGACCACCAGCTTCTTCAACACGACGAGCTTCTCCCTAAAATGTACAAAATATATAATGATGTCAATGAGAAAAAAGAAAACATACGGGGTCATTGGGGGAATGATCACGAGTGACTTTTCGCATTTCAGAATGATTCATGATGTATCTGAAAATTGGAAAATGATGTGAACATTTCAAGAAAATTCAGAATTACTATGTGTGATTTTTTAGCCAGGACATGCTAAGCTCGTGCACAAAAACCAGATCAGATCTTGTCTGGCCAAAGAGGGTACTTTGTTAACGTGAAAAATAGAGAATCCTTTTTGCCGTTGTAAACTTTCGGAAAAAAACTGCCACGGCACTTTTTTTGGCCAAAACAGTACTGAACTTTTTACAAAACAGTACTTTTTTCGTTGTTTTTTTGTTTGATCGGAGCGAAAATGAGACGGATACGGTAACGGGATCTCATTTGTTAAAAAAAACCTTTCCACGAAAATAAATTACCCTGATGAGTCACCAAGCCATGCGAACGCGATTTCTTTTTTCTCAATATCTATAGCACAACAAACTGCAGTCGATCCACCTTTCCATTGTTCGGTTCTGCTTCTCTTGGTCATTCGCTCGTCTTAAAATAAATAATGTTAGTTCTTTTGAAAAAAAAATTGAAAATCAGTGTCTCGATATCAAAACTCGGGATTCGAAAACAGATTCAAGTGTTTTTTCAAGAATAAAACACACCCAATGAAGATAAGGCAGAAGTGAGACTTTGTTCGAGATATCCATCCAACATCTTCCGAGAATTCACCCATTCTTCCCAAAAATGCGCAGCTGCATAATGAGAACATTCACTCCCTCCATGCCCATCGAAAATCGCCAATAATGCAATATTATCCTGCAAAAATGATTTTTTATTACATTTTTTTTCAGATTCTTAGCTGTTTAACTTACATCAACCTGATCGATATAATTTCGATTTGGATAACAAACGAACCGATCCTCTTGTTTCTGTCTTCTTCCTTTCATTTGATCAGCTGAGATATGAATCCCATTCCATTTATGTCCCATTATTTTCGATTTCAATGGATCCGTTAACAAATCATCGACAAATGGCCACAATCCATCACTGAACTCTTTTTTGGCCTCAACAGTTCCTTCTGTTTCATATATCTCCGGATTGAATTGTACAGAGCTCCAAGATTTTCCATGTATTTTATCAAACTCGCTCGCATAAAAATGAGCAAACCAATGTGAGACCTCAGGTGGTGAACCTCTGGAAATAACAAAGTCTGGATTATTCACTTCTGAAAACGTATTACAATTCAGCCAGATTATTCAACATAAGAGTTTTATGCTAAATACAGAAAGAAGTAAAAAAAAAGGTCAAAATGATGAGAAACGTGTAGATCATTTTTACGTTTGATAAAGTTCTTTTTAAAAACAGATTCACGTTTTCAATGACTAATCAGTAAAAAATCCATTCACAAATTCTTTCATTTCTTCGTTTGAGGCCCTCAGCAACTACTAGTACTTTAATGTGAGTTTGAAGCTGATAAAATTTTGAGCATAATTATCGAGGAAACTTTGGATAAAAATAGTGAAAAACATATTCTCACCTTGACATCATTTCTTGAAAAGTGTGTAGAAGTGAGTCTCCAAATAGATCATGTGTCGGAGCTCCCATCGAAGCTCTTCCTCTGAATCTCACTGGAACACAAGGTCCATCATTCGAATCGTTCGCATCTTGGGTTTGTTCTTTGTTCTTTTCCGCTATTTCATCTTCAAATGCTTCCATCAACAGAACACGAACAGTTTTCACCCGTTCTCCAATCAAATCCTGAACAATGTTCTTCATGAATTTATTTAGAAATATTAACTTACATTGAATTCTCTAGGTTCAACGTCATCACCCATTTTGACTGAAAATGAGAAAATATGGAGAGATAGGGAAAGAAAAATGAGGTATGAAATCGTTTTTCTACGATATAAATGACCTTTTCAGAGTTCTCAAACATGAAACTTTTTTGAACAAAACAACAAACAAAACTCAACAGAAAACGGATAAGATAATAACAAAACTAGATAATTAACAGATTAACTCTCTTCCAAAACTTTTCGATTGTTTTTCAACTTCTTTTTCTCGTCCAATCGTTTCTTTGATTTCAATTTATTTTTGATTTTTCTAGATTCTGATCCGACATCGTCCAATTTCGCTGCTTTTCTGCTCTTCTTTTTCCATTCTTTCGTTTCTTCCATTGTTTGATGCAAAACATCAATAGCATTATCTCCGACAGATTTGAGTTTATTTAATACATCTGGTGTGATATAGCGTGTTTTCTAAAAATAGAGATTATATCAAGAAAACTTATTAAAAACTACCAGTGAATCAGTTCCATCAGCTTTTGGTAATGGAGCTTGTAGTTCGTTTCTCAATTCTGCATGCAATCTTCTACTTTTATTGATCATTTCATCCACTTCCAAATTCAGCCCATTCATTTCTCTATTTCTCGTTCCATCGTAATCCAAGCCAGTTTCTTTTGCCGTTTTCTCGAACCATGACTCCGAAGTTTTGATCTGAAATTAACCATTTGTTTATAAACATTATCGTTCTATCAAAAAACTAACTTTTTTACATCTGTAGTTCATCGAATCAATTTCTGATGCTAATCTGACCCGTTCACGACATGCATCCATCAATGGTTCGAAATCAATCGGGAAAACATCCAAATCTTGCACTGAAACACTATTTTTAAAGAGGATAGAGAGACAAATTCGCTCGTATGATTCATTGAATTGTTTGTTTTTTTTCTTCGTCGAAAAGGTCTCACAAACAATATTCAAAAAAATGAGCGAACACCAACAAGAAAGCTAGACAATGTGTGAAGAAGAGAGTCACATACAAAACAAAATAAAGGAACATGCATTTTGTGATTAGGATATCTCGACGCGCGCTAGCTTACTGTCACAGCGCAGTGTTTAATTTTCGGGCGGTCTTGTCTTCTTTGTTGTTGTTTTTCTGTTTTTTCATCTTTGTTTCAGGATAGAGCACTTTATACTGTCCAAAAAAAAACTCACTTCTGTTTAGACCTTTGCAAAGTTTTATGTAAAACTGTTTCGATTGTGAGTCTACCAGAAGAACAGTAAGACCTCTCTGAGACGCTCGAGCTGTACGACCAGAACGATGAATATAGATTTCAGCCTTTTTCGGTACTTGATAATGAATTACATGATCGATTCCTTTGATATCTAAACCACGAGAAGCGACATCTGTAGCGAGGAGAACTGCATTTTTTGACTCTGAAAAATTGGCAATGTTCAGAGAAAACTAAGAATTTTTGCAAGACTGATACTTGAAAATTGACTTGATATTAACACACTCAAAATAAGCAACTTTTTGCGAAGATACTTAACAGCATGAGTTGTTTCTCGCAACAAAAATGCAGATACTCAGACTTTCTATAGCTAGAAGCGTGTACTATTGGACAGAACGTATGTTTCTTGAAACATACTACTAGTTCTTCTCGAAGAGCTACTATGAGCTTGAAAAAAGAAACGAACCGGTGAACTTTTCCAAATTTCTCAATCTTTGTTTCTGAATCATTTTTGCATGCAAAATCATTGGTTGTAAAGCGACACTCGTTAATATTGAATGCAATCGTCTTGCCGCATCAACCGAATTGACAAAAACAATGGTTCGACCGGGATATCTGTTGAGAAGATAGACCAATGCCGTATCCTTCTCAAGAAGATTAGCACAATTGATTCTGGCTTCAACCAAACATCCAGCAGTTCCCATTTGTCGTGTCAAATCAACGATCTTATGCTTATTCTCCCGTAATCCAGTCAATTTTACCAATCTTTCTGCAAAACAAGGTATGTGAAAAACACGGGGAAAAAAGTAATTCAGAAACATACGGATCTTTTGTTCTGCCGAGAGAATTCTATTTTTCTTTTTCTCTTCGTCGCTAACATCTTGGGCTTTAGCAAATGTCAAAGTAGCCGAGAAAACCAAAGTTTGGAGCTTTTCTTTGTTCACTTCGCCATGAACTTTGTTCAAAATAAAAGTCAATTCATTGAAATATCCTTCTTCAACCATTCGATCCGTTTCATCAACCACCAAACAATCTAGTGTTGAGAAATTTGAAAAATAAGACGAAGGTTTTGCCTGAAAAATAAACAATTTTAGAACCACGCAATACTTTTTTTTGAACAAACCTCTTCTATCATCGCCCATAGTCTACCAGGTGTCGCAACAATAATATCAGGATTTTGTTGACTGATAATACGTTCTTGTTTCACTTGTGCCAAACCTCCAACAATACTTGTGGCCTGGAAAAAAGGAATCAGTGAAATACTTGAATGTTGAATAACACCTGGTGGCCTTGAAATTTTTGAGAAAAACAACATTCTTACTGTAGTTTTCTCACGCTTTGGAATTTTTTCAAAAGTAATATTTCCGAGAATGAAAATAATATTATAAGCAAAGAAATTATTTTGATCAGCGAAATTTTGATCTACATAAAGAAGGGTCTTTTTTTTTTTGAATAATTTTCAAAGTTCAGTTTTATTAGTTACATGTCACTTTTATTTGTTCGAGTAAAACTAGTAAACAGTATAGTATATGTTCGAGTTAAAGTAGTGAACAGTATAGTATACAGTAAAAGTATAAGTTATAGAGAAAAATCCTGGAAATAGTGCGAGTTTTTGAAATTTTCACTACTTCGGGTTTTGCTAGACTAGTAAAGATCGTCTGGTAGGATGATATGTTTTGAGATCGAGAGAAGCAGCAAAGTGCTAGGCTCGAGATTTGGAAAGGATTCGGTTGTTGTTGAAAACAAAGAAGATTTCCCTGAAACAAAGTTCGAACTTTGAACTCGCAGATTTGGTCAGTTTTATCGTGAAAAAAAAAGCCGCTTAATACATAAATTTCAGCGCCAAAAATGTGTAGTCTTTGTCCGTGTAGGCCATTCAACAAGCAAAGCTTATCTGACGGACTATCCGATCAAATTGAGAGGATTTGAAGATGTTCAACAATTTGTTGGCTTGCTTGTTGGGTGATCTTCAGAAACAGACAAAATACAAAAGACTGAAAAGGCAGAAAAAACTCATCGAACTAATAAAAAAAAAGTGAAAGAACGATGATTATTCGAATTGCCGCCGTCTCGGTTGCTACGCAGTGAATGTCCACACATACTGTAGTCATGCTCCTTTGAATATCTCTCAATTAGAGAAATGAGAAGTCCTATTTCTCTCCGAAAAAGAGAGAATTACGATCTTACGAACAGATCGTAATTCTGTACCGTCTTTGTCTTAATCGCAGTATCACTAAAACCAACAAATTTTAGTATGATACGCGTATAAGAACTCCCAATATCTGATCGTGAAAAATCCCACTATCGAAATTATTGGAGTTAAAACAAAGATGCATGTACAAAAAAGTCTGAAAGCTCTCCAGAGTTTGACTACAAAAAAATCACATCCATGTCCAGACACTGTCAAGATCCATCGATGCGACAATCTGATCGTCATAAAGTAAAACGTACTGAAAGACGTATCCTATAAGAAAGGCGGAGCAATCCGAAACAAATCCATCCCTCACAACAATCAATGAAATCCACTCCTCATCAAATGCCACTCTTACCTTGAGTTTGGTATGCTTAATGAGAGCAGTAATATGTTTCATAATTTGAATGACCAATTCACGAGTCGGTGCAATGATCAAAGCACGAGGTCCTTTCTGAACCTCCTGTTCGTCATCCATCTTCTCGAGTAATCGACAAACAACTGGTATTCCGAACGCCAACGTCTTTCCGCTCCCCGTCTCAGCTGCACCCAAGACATCCTGTCTGTCACGAACTGCTGCCGGAAGAACTGCGGCTTGGATATCGGTTGGTTTGGCGAATCTGAAATCGAAATAATTGGATAAGATGAGTTTGAGAAAGGATGAGTTTGAACAAACCCCAAATCAGATAGAGCACTTAGAATTTCTTGTGGTAGGAAATAGAACTGTTTCCATTCTTCGAGATCTGTTGTCTTTTCTGATTTCTGCACTTCTGTTTTCTCAACTTGTTTTGATCCTTTCTTCTTTTTTATCACAGGCTCTTCTGTTTTCGTCGGCTCTTCTTGTTCCTGAAATGATGTTTATTGTTAAAAACTAAAACATTTAGTCAAACTGTCCAATATTATTTTATTACAATTTTTCCTCTGTCTACTTCCCTCCGTATTTATTGATTTTTGTTATTGTTCCTTCTTCTTTCAATAATTTACAACACCCCGAAAGGGCGATAAGTAGGGTGTCACAGAATGTCATGTGGCTCCTAATTTATTACATTTATTTGTTGCCAGACAATGCTCTTTCTCTCTTTCTTTTCTGTTCTTTTTAATTTCTACGAAATATATCTTATTTTTTCAGATGAGTTACGGCTACAGAACCAATCGGTAGGTCAATCTCAACATCGATTCAACGTTTTTTGTTCTGTTTTTACAGTCATCAACTACGAACTGGAGTTGTTTACACGGATGGAGCATGTTTGAGAAATGGGCAACCCGGTGCAACTGCTGGTTACGGATTCTATTGGCCAAAAAGTGGTATGTTGTTTTGTGAAAGATTTGTTTGCGACCCTTCCAAAATCAAAATGTTTTATTCAACTTTTTCGGCATATAAATTAATTTTATTCAACCATGAGAAATAATTGGTAGCGAAACATTTTTTTTTCTAGGAGAAAGAGACTATGGACGTGTTTGCGGATCTCAAACCAACAATCGTGCCGAACTGGCAGGAGTTTTGCGTGCACTTGAATGGGTAAGTTATTCAAAATTAGATAAACATCAGTCATGAAAAAATATGCCACATTTTTTGAGCCAACGTTTGTTTTGAAACGTTGAAAACGAATTCAGTTATTATTAAATTCAGTGATTTTAAACGGCCCGAAAAAACAAAACGATTTTTTTGTCGTGGAAATTATTTTTCACGTGACCCTACACGTGGCAATATTAGGTATTTGTTCAGTCTGTATTTAACGTCATGAATGAATTTTTTCAAAAGTTCTAATTTTATTCAAACACTAATAAACTTTTCTGTAAAATTGACTAGAAATTAAATTACAAATTTTGCAGGACCTCGATCGCGACGTACCATTCGAAAAAGTGATTATTCGAACCGATTCTGATCTTTTGATCAAAACAATGACTTGCTACATCGAAAAATGGAAAAGAAACGGATGGAGAACAACAAAAGGAACCCCGGTAAAAAACCGGGACATAATCGAAGAAATTGAAAAGGCGATCGAACGATACGATCAGGTTAGCCGATTTCGAAATATTTTGTGCTTGAAACCCCCCCCCCCCTTTTCAGGTGGTTTTCGAGCATGTTGCTGCGCATACAGGCATCGCTGGAAATGAACGTGCCGACTTGTTGGCTAACAAGGGAGCGAGAATGTAATCATTTTCCCCGTTACCAAATTATTGCATTATCTTGTCTTTTCATGGTTCTATAAATCGCATTTCTTCAAGGATTGATCACTTATTTCAACACTCATTTGTTATGATTTCCTAATCCAAATATCTAAATTCTTGTACGTTCCTTATAATTTCAACATTGTTTAGAGTAATGTCTTATCGTCGTCCTTCGCAAGGCTATCAAGGCTACAACAGGTGAGATTTTCAATTCTAATTTCAAAAAATTATAATCATTTTCAGCCAATATGGAAACAGAGGTGAAAGTGGAAGTGGAAGAACCGGAGTTGTTTACACTGATGGTGCATGTTCGGGAAATGGTCGAAGTGGAGCCTCAGCTGGATGGGGTTATTGTTGGTCAGAAGGAGGTAAGTTGAAGTTATTTTCGATACTAGATGCAGTGTTAATTGATTTTTAGGAAGAATTAGCAACGAATCGTCTGGTGCTGTGTATGGTCGTCAAACTAACAATCGTGCTGAATTAACTGCAATTCGAAATGCTCTCGAATCGTCGCACTCTCGTGGATACGATAGAGTTGTTGTTCGTACCGATTCTGATCTCGCATGCAGAACAATGAATGACTATGTTCACAAATGGGACAGAAATGGATATAGAACGACACAGGGAACACCGGTTGCCAATCAAGATGTTATTCGTGACATCAATCGTTTGAGAAACGATTTCCAAGAGGTAAACGATTCTAATGAAAAAGGTGTTGAATATTCCTACTTTCCGTTTTTCAGGTTCGTTTCGAACATGTTCCAGGACATTCTGGACACCCTGGAAACGAACGAGCTGATCAATTGGCCAAGCAAGGAGCCAGAAAATAATTTTTTCAAAATTATATTGTTTGTAATGGATGAATAACTTTTTGAAAAAATACCTTCAATTTTCTTTTGGCCAATCGCTCCGTTTTCAATTGTCGATTTTTCGCCATTTGCTCTTTTCTTCGCAACTTTTTTGCCGCAATATGTTCCTCTTTTGTTATTGCTCCTTCACCTTCTTTCTTCTTATCTTCCACTTTTTGGACAGATTTTTTCTGTTTTTTACCTTTCGGTTTCTGAAAACTCGAGAAATTGGTTTCAATATGAAAAGGAGAAAACATACCTCATTTTGGTTCAAATCTTCTGCTCCTTCTGGTAAAACTTCTTCGAATGACCCAAGAAACTGAAAAATCTCATCTGAAAAATCACCATTTGACATTTCGGCATCTTTCCAGTTTGCATTATCCAACATTCTGTAAAAATTAATAATTTTAGAAGCAACCTCTCAATAATGGGCATATTCACAAGAAAAAAAATAATGTAAAAAAACAATAAAAAACAAAAATTGGTTATTCACCTCATTTGTGTGTAAAAGTATGTCGAAAAACGTCGAAAAATGTCGAGAAACCTCGAAAAAAAGGGGGGGGGGGGTTTTCGACATTAGGTGAATAAACTGTTTGTGTTTGTTATTGTTTTTTTACATTATTTTTTTCTTGTGAATAAGCCCATAACTTAATGATATTCAAGAGTGACAAAACTCAACTGATTTTTCAATTTTGAAAAAAAACAGAACTAGAAAATTAATAAAATATATATTCAGAAACAACGAGGCAACAAATAAAACAATGTCAACAAAAAATGAACAAAATTCTAAACTTTTAGATCCATATCATCATCTTCTTCTTTCTTTTCCGCTTTCCGTCTAATTCGTCGAGCAGCCATCAAATAAACCAAAGAATATTTGTTTTGATTAGCTCTGCAAAATCACAATGTTTAAAATAGATTTGAATAGAAGGTTTATAAAGGGAATGAGTCACAATGATAGAAATAAAAAACAGCGACGCAGAGAAAAGGAACGTTGTTTGGAATAAGATTATGAAATAATTGCCTGACCGGCTGTTCCGAAAATTGGACTTTCGACCAGGGATGAGATTTGGGACTTTCTGGGCCGACCGAAAGAGACAAACACTTACATATTTGAAATAAGCTGTGAATGATGAGCCAAAATCTGTTGAACCCCAGTCAATGTTGCTACATCAGCCCTCCCTTTCAATTTCGTGCCATGATATTGTAGAATTGATCGAAGCCAAATCTGAATATTTGTTATGCATACCACGACACAGTTATCGTTTTTACTAACCATATAAAAATGAACGTGTTTCGTCGATGAAACTACATTTCCTTCTGACATCCATTTCAAAAGTCGTTCTGCGTAATGAATTGGTAAAACTTGAACAACCATTGGAACTAAAACAAATAATTATATTTTTCGGATTATAAAAAACTCTTACTTTGTGTAACACTTGTGACTTCTAAACTTTTTGTGATCAGTTTACTATCATTTAGTCTGAGAGAAGCCATCAATGCAGTTGAATAATCATTCATAGACAAAGCTCTGAAATTTTTTGAATGTAAAGAAACACGATAAATGAACCGAACCAACCTTTTTACAAGAGCTGGACTTGTTTGTGAATCTAATTGGAATGGATCGAACAGGGTTACGGTATCTAAAGAGTATACTCCAACTCCTTCGGTCGAACAAATTGAGAATCTTCTTCCAGTTGGGCAATATGCAACTGCATAAATATTAACCTCTGGTCTCGATCTTCGCTCTCCAAGATCGAAGTTTTTGGTGCCAGGTAATTTGATCATCATTTTATTATTATCTTCTTCTTCCTCATCCGAAGTATCCACCAAGTTCATATTTCCGAATTCAGTGAAATTTCGACGATTGAAATCTAGCTGTAAAACTTGGTTTGTTTTAATGAAATAATATTTGAAATTTACCACAACACCATCTAAACTTCGATTCTCAGTGATTTGGAACTTTTTGAGCAAGAGTCGTTCAGGAACAGAATACAATCCGAAATTGTTCGATTCTCCACCAATTAGAAGTAAATTACCATCAGGAGAAAATTGGAAACATGTGAAAGTTCTACAGAAAAATGATTTGAAATAGAAAAAAAACGAAACATGACTCACTTGCTCTTGGTTGCATTTTGTCTTGTGATGACATCATTCTTTCCTCTCGATGGATCTAAATCCAAATGAGCTTCAATGGTTCCCAAAAATGTCATCTCTTTCGATTCATAGAAGGTTACAACAGAATCAGATGTCAAAACAGCAATAATATCACCAGCTGGAGAATATCTAACATTTACAGCTTCGTGTGACACTTCTGTTGTTTCAGCTTGAGAGTCAACTATATTCCAAACTCTATAAATATTTTGAATGAATTATTACTTATCATTAGAATGGTGAGATTACTTGATAGTTCGATCCCAAGACGAACTAACGATCTGATTTCCAGAAATATCAATTGCTGTGATGACAGATTCATGACCAGAAAGAATATCCAATAAGTGACCACTTTCGAATGACCAAATATAAATCTGAAAAAGTATGATATAATTCAAATGAAACATTCAAAATGCTCACATTGAACACTTCCTTGGCTCCTGCGACAACGAGATCGCCCGCTTTATCAACGGCCAAACTTCCAAGCTGTGTAGGTTCCGGACATACCATTGTTCGGAAGTTTCGATATCTAGAAAAATTAGAATCTAGGTCATAAAATTGACTATGAGGCTATTCCGTTTCATTTCTCAACCTTTTTTCTAGTTTGTGTATGTGTTTTCTCAGTTTGTCTCGACGTTTGTTTCGGTTGGGATAAAAAACCCATTATAGATAGATGTAAAATTCGAGTGTCAGAGAAGGAAATCGAAAAAGCAAAAATTACAATTTTCAAACGATTGACTTTTTTCTCAAATAAACGCACCTTTTCAAATCGTGTGCTCTAACAGTTCCATCCAATGACGCACTCAGAATAGCCCTACCATTTTGTGTCCACTTGACAGCCGTAACAGCTGAAGTATGCTCATCAAAGGTAACTGTACAAAATGATGTTCTTCCGTTCCAAATTTTAACTTTTCCATCTTCAGCTCCAGTCGCAATTTGAGATCCATCGGGTGAATATTCACAACAAGTAACTCGAAGAGAATGTGCTTGTTGTTTCATCACATACGTTTCAGATTGCCATTCCCATACGACAAGTTGAGCAGCTGATCCTTTTCCACATCCAATTGCAATCCAATCTCCACTCAAATTGAATGAAACTGTTCCAATTTTCATTTCCGAAACTCTCAGATTATGAATCAATGCAAATGATGGAATTTCATGAAGAACAAAAACTCCATTATTGAAAGCAGTAACCAGAATATTACTTTTTGAGTGAAATTGGCAAGCAGTAACATCCACTGATTTTCCGCTTCCGGATGATTCAGATAATGAATATTTTTTGGATTTTTCGAAGAATATTTTGTCAATTTCCTCTTCATCGTCAACTTCCATAATTTCATCATCAACTTCTTCTTTGTCTTTCTTCCATATTCCATTTTTCAATTCTCCCGGTTGAAGTGAACACGTCCAAACATTCGCTACTCCTCTTTTACAAACACTTATCATCTGAAAAAAATTGTTTTCAACTTTACGGAAATGAAAAACTCACATCATACGATTTCTCTAAAAACTGACAAAGAACGATAGATCCTTTGTGTGAAGCGAGTGGATGAATGAATAAATTGCGATAATCTTTTGATCCAACCACTCGAATAACTTTATCTTCTCCTCCTGCCACAAGCAACTTCGAATCAAATGACCAATTTACACATTTCAATTGTTCAGAACTCAATTTGTATGTTCGGTTTAACGAAAATGGATGAAAAGTTTGATTTTCAGAAACTCCCAAGTCGTGGATTTGGAGATCATTATCTCGACAAATAGCAATTTTTCTGAAAATCTTATCAACTTTTCAACAGGTTATTAATTTAAAAAAAAAAGAAGTCACCTTCCGTCGTTTGAAAAGTTCAACGATTTGACTGGTCTCGATGCGCGAAACTTATACAAAACAGTTTCGGTGATCAAGTTCACGTAATGAACATCTCCTCGTTCATCGGAAACTGCTAAATGTGTTCCAGATGGATTGATAGCAACTGAATAGAAACTGAAATTCGCTCCGAGTGACAATGTGCGCGATAAATTGCTGCAACAAAAGAGTTTCGAAAATACGGAAAGTTGGAACTATTACTTTTTCAAATCGAAAATCGACAACTTGTTTCCGATCGGACTGATAACAGAATTTCCATCAGGCGAAAAAATAACCTGTCCTTGGCGATAAACTGATCCAATGAGATTCGAGAACTGCAAACATTTAATTTCAAATCAAGTGAAACGTCAATCAATTTCAGTTACGATAAGTCGTTTTTTTTCGAGACCAGCTCGATGACAATCGTACGGAATGCTGCAAATGGCACAGACCACACAACTCGACAGTGCGGCTATTTTCTGAAATTTCGTCGGTTATCGTCCACTGCCGAAATTCTGCGTCACTGTCGGCGAATTGTGTGCTTGTGAGCAGACCTGCACCATTTGTCGCATTCTATGCGGTAACCCAATTCAACTGCTCTAAAATTACCTTATAGTTGATGTCCATTTTTCATTTAATAGTGATGTTTCTGAAACAATTATTTCAAAAGTAAACTCTCTGTATTGAACTTTTTTTAGGTATAAAAACAGAAATGCAAATCTGAAAAGAATGAAAAACACATGTAAATTTTGAACTATTTATTTTTGAAAACTACAGCTTCAACCAGATTACATATAAAACTACTCGTACAAATTATGGCAACAGGACGTATATACAAAATACAGAGGATATTTTCTACAGAAACATGAAATAGACACAATAAAGAAACGAAAATAGAGTAAATTAGAAGGTGGTCAAATCGTTTTCCTCCGTTATCGAATCGATTGAAGTATCGTTTTTCTTATGAACCCGATTGATATGTTTTCGTAGTTCTGATGGAAGAGGGTAACTGAAAAATATATATTTATAGAGAATGGAAATTTTCACTAACGATTTCGAACATAATTTGCAATCAAATCGGTTTGACTTTTGATGAATACGCTCCTTGTGTAAATTAAGAGCAGCGAGAGTTGTCAATCGTTTTCCACATTCGACACAAGCGTATTGATGCGCTGGCTGAAGAAATTAGTTATTCTCAGAATATGATTTTTAATTCCAACTTACCGACTCAATAGAAACATACGTGACTGCCGTGACAGAAGCATCGTCTTTCAATTCCGGATGCTTTCTTCCGATGTGTCGGAGCATAGATTGTCTGCTAGCGAAAGCCTGACCACACACCTTGCATGTTTTGTCAACATAAGATGCAATCGGAGTCAAACTTCTTAGATTGGTGAGAGGAGCAACACTTGATACGGTCATCGCTGGACTTGGGGGAACACTTAACGACTTTTTCTCCGCTCGTTTTGCCAATATTTCACTTTTGTTTTGGCAATAGTAACTGTGTCTTTTCAATACCGACTCGTCGAAATCTTTTTTGCACAGCTTGCAAGTTACCAATTTCGATGCATCCGAAGAGTCATTTGATTTACTGTGTTCACGAGCAAAATGAGCATCTAATGATAACAAGTTTTTGAATACCATGTTGCAAATTTTGCAGTCGTATTCTTGTTTTTGCGCATGTTTCTCCATGTGTAAGACTAGGTTTTTCTTATGTTTGTAAGAGTTTCCACATTTTGAGCATCGATGTGAATTTTTCTGTAAACCATATGTACATCACATTAATCACAAAAATAAAACTCACAGTGAAGTCGTGAGCTTGAGCTATGTGCTCATTCAGCGAAACCGTGCATTTGAAAAACTTTGAACAAAACAGGCATGTGAAAACGGTACTTTTGTCGAATCGTGTTCCATTCGAAATATCAGGTTTGTTGATAACTTCGTATGCTTCCTAAAATACTGAATTGATATTTAAAAATTATTGTTTGATAAAACTCACATTCACTTTCTTTTCCAAATCTTTTGGAAGTTCCATACTTCCATCTTTCAATCGACCTTCGAGCCGTTGAAACAAATCTGCATATTTGTTCTTTCTTTGATATGGATATTTGACATCAGTGTCTTCGTGTTCATCAGAAATCACCTCCACATCTGTTTCAAAATATTCAGAATGCGATTTTTCTGGAGCGAACTGTAGGTCTTCAAGAAGCGCGTGGAAATTAGCATTCTGAAAAGGAAGAGAAATTATAAACGCGAAGAACGGTTTGGTAAGAACTCAGCACACGCTATCTGAGTAGGTTTAATTATCCCAAGTTTGATGATTTTGTTGGTTTAATTACACAGTTTGGGCTAAACCCGAAACTAGTTCCCATTCCCGAAAAAAGAACTGATATTTTCGAAAATCGTATGAACATGTGATCATAATTTCGAAACACTCACGCAGTATAGTTTTTGTCAGAAACTATAAAGAATGATGTGGTCAGTTTCTCTTTTCGTTTTGGATATTTTTAGGTTTAATTACAAGTTTTGAGGTAAATCAAAAAAACTGCACATTAAAAACAGCCTGCGATGAAGTCGATGGTGCGGATGTGATGTCAACCATTGTGTACGACGTTGATTGGGCCATAATTTTCAACCAAAACCAAAACTTTTCCCAAAAAAACGAGCGAAAAAAATCGAAGAATGCGAAAATAGCAACCGCGCCGCGTTTCTCTTCAGTGCGTCGCGGTCAGGTGTTTGCACACATTTCTGGTTACAGTAATTTTTTTTGAAAAAAAAGAGGGAAGTTGAAAAAAATATTTCTTCGGCACGTGACATGTGGATTGAAACATTTATTTAACATTTTGTTCATTCCTTACCATTGAAAAGTAGAAAAATGACAGTTGGTTATATGAAAGATGTCGCTACAGCCACTTCATTCACATTTCTCAGATTGTTATTTCGATGGAGAGGAAGTGTTTGGAAAGCAATTTATTGGGAACTCTTTCTCTGGTTGTTTCTTTTTGTAAACATCCGAACATTTTATGATTTCATTCTAGTTGGCAGTGAATATGGAAAAGTTTTCGAACAGATTGTCCTAAAATGTAGAAATGTAAGTGTTTCAAATAAACGAACAAAAAATGTATAAATATTTGGAAGATAACATCATCAAGTCGTACTGTAATTACATTTGCCCTAGGATTCTATGTTAGTTTTGTTACAAATCGATGGTGGAATGTATTTATGACTATTCCATGGCCAGATACAACTGCTCTTCAATTAACAGCATATTTAAGAACTCGAGGAAAAAAGTATGAAGTAGAAGATCGAACAGAAAGACAATCAATCATGAGATATATGATATTATCATATGTTTTAGTTTTTCGAGATGTCAGTGTTCGAATCAAGAAACGATTTCCAACATATGATCATTTAACACCAACATTAATGACAATAGAAGAACGCGAAAAATTGGAAAAAACAAAAGAAAGTCGACATTGGGTACCGATTGAATGGGCATTAATGATATTGAAAGAAGCTGAGAAAAAAGCATGTATCGATTCGTATCATTTATCAGAAGTCACTCGAGTAAGCACATCTCAAAATAACCCGGCCCGGGCCCGTTTCTCCTCTCATTCAGACTTTTTTGTTTTGCTACTATGTTGAATCAAATCCTGTTGAATCAGATCTCATTTTCTGAAACAGGGATTCGGTTTTTTTCACGATCCTGGGAAACCTAGTTATCGAGGTCCGAACAGTACCGGCCTTGGTTTTACCAATAGAGCTTCATGAAACAGTAAAGAACCACACAGTTTGGGTCTTTTTTCATTGAGTGACTATAGCGAGACCGGTGCTTGAAAAAAGCACAAATCTCACCCATGATCTGAAAAGTAGAATGTGCATTCTACACAGCAAAAAAAAAAAAACTTTTTACACAGAAAAAATTAACTGCGGAAATTCAAAAAAAAAGAAAACATGTTTTCGAAAAAAGGGGAGTTTCAGGTTAGGGGCGTGGTCGCAACTGCCGCACACTTTTGTTTTTTTCTTTATTTTTTTTTATTTTTCAAGGAAATTCAATCTAAAAAGATAGTTTGAAGAGCTAAAAAGGAGAATAGAGTTGTAAGAAGAAAGAACAACCCGTTGTAAATCATTTACAATGTGTCAATCATCGATAGAGTGGACATAACTGCCAATAAAAGAGCAAAAACCAGTATTCCAGTTTTTCTTTCAAAATCTCATAAAAATCACTCGTAAATCGACAAAAGAGCAACAGGATAAGCTAGATTTGATAAATATTTCATAAAGTTAGAAGAAAAGTAGTTTTCAAGTAGGAAAAATGGCTAAAAATTGTGAAAATTTAGTATTTTTGTTAAATTTACCATGTTTTTCTTGCGGTTCTACTTGAAAATGTTCGCACAGTGCGAGAAATCCGCGCTACGACACTCCGTTTTTTTTCGAATTTTTCAAACGTCGTGGCGCGTTGACGGCCGCTAGTGTAGTGGTACCGTTGCATTACCAGCGCGCATAAGGTCGCTGGTTCGATTCCCGGCTGTGGCGAAATGGTTTTTTTTCTTTTAGTTTTTGCTTAACATTAGTTCTAATATTGACTGGGGTATCAGAAAACCTAAAACCAACCTTTTTTGGCCGTGCTTTCTCAAGTTATGATAAATTTTTGGCCAAAAATGGCTCAAAAACCGTAGTTGAGGGCCCATTTAGCCGATTTTGGTACTTTCAAAGTGATTCACTCCAGACCAAATGTTGTTTTTTTAGTTTCTAGCATGTTTTTCTTCAATATTAGAGAGTATAAAAAAAAGTGACTAAAAATTTCTCGAATTACGATGGGTTTTAGGCCTAAAATGGCCTAAAACCGGTAGTTTAGGGCTTATTTGGTCGATTTTGGTACTCTCAAAATGATTCACTCCGGACCAAATGTTATTTTTCTGGTTGCTAACATATTTTTCTTCAATATTAGAAAGTATAAAAAAAAGTGACTAAAAATTTTCCGAGTTACGATGGGTTTTGGGCGAAAAATGGTCTAAAAATCATAGTTGAAGGCCCATTTAGCCGATTTTGGTACTCTCAAAGTGATTCACTAGGGACCAAATGTTGTTTTTTTGGTTTCTAGAATGTTTTTCTTCATTGCTAGGAAGTTTAAGAAAAAGTTACTAAAAATTTCTCGAGTTACGATGGGTTTTAGGCCTAAAACCGCTAGTTTAGGGCATATTTGGTCGATTTTGGTACTGTTAGAGTGATTCACTCCGGACCAAATATTGTTTTTTCAATTCCTAACATGTTTTTCTTTGATATTGGAAAGTATAAAAAAAAGTGACTAAAAATTTCTCGAGTTATGATGGGTTTTGGACCAAAAATGGCTTAAAAACCGTAGTTTAGGGCACATTTGGCCGATTTTGGTACTGTTAGAGTGATTCACTCCAGATCATATGTTATTTTTTCGGTTTATAACATGTTTTTCTTTGATATTGCAAAGTATAAAAAAAAGTGACTAAAAATTTCTCGAGTTATGATGGGTTTTGGGCCAAAAATGGCCTATTTTCATCTGTTTTTGGTTATAAAAAGTTCCAGAGTAGTCAAGATGCCATGTTTTTATGTTTTCTGGTATGCCTGGGACCCGTACTATCTTTCTATACCAATATACAAAAAAAACAAAACAAAAATCCAGCTTCATACACCAGCCGGGAATCGAACCTGCGACCTCTCGTCGCCAATTGTGCACGCGTGTGAGAAACGCAGAGAAAGAGAGGGATTCGAAAAAAAAACAATGGAAAAGGAGGAAGGGGAGCGCGGATTTCTCGCACTGTGTTCGAAATATGTTATATTAAGAATCAGTGAGTAGCTTAGTAGACATATGAGCTACTGCAAAAGACAAATCAATCGTTATTCATGCCAATATGCTCTAACACCTTCTCTGCTCATTGTGTAAGGTCGTAAAAGGCCATAAAACATACTGTTCTCCTTCCCAATAATCTTATTATTCTCTCAAAACATTGTTTTTGCTGTAAACATAGTTTTTTCCTTTTTTGAAAGAATAGAAAGAAAAATAAATTTTGAATTCCCGCACACACAGTTATTTGTGTGCATACACCGCGTGAAGAAAATTTCGTTTCTTTTTTTTTGCTGTGTCTAATGAAATATATATATATTTCGACCCTCCAAAATGACCCGATGAGCTAATTAAAAATGTTCAAAAATATTCAGAGTATTCTCCAATATCGTCAACAACTTCATGATATTCTATCATATGATTGGATCAGTGTTCCTTTGGTCTATGTTCAAGCTGTTAATATTTGTACAATCTGCTATTTTCTAATCCTCTGTTTCTCATCTCAAATTATTTATGAAGATGATACCGAGAAAATTGTTCACAGTATTATTCCACTTTATGCTCTCATCGAGTTTGTCGTTTTCAATGGATGGCTCAAAACTGCGTTTGTGAGTGTTTCAATTTCTCGCTTTGCTTTGGCGCCTCGTGTTTTTTTTTCCAAAAATTTCGAGAAACAAAACCCTCACTAACCAGTCAGGAAAAATATCCTCAATTCATAGAGGCCATGTCTGTATTTTACTGCAAGATAAGAAAAATAGGAATGAGAGAGGTTTCTTTTTCTTCTCACAATCAGACTGGACTTTTTCGAACAGACCTGAAAAATAAGGGAAACCAGCCGGTGAAGTCCTGACGGCTTCTTACTATACCCGAAAAGTGTGTTCATAGGTCATGCTGAATCCTTTTGGACAAGACGATGATGATTTCGAAATGGACATTTTGATTGAAAGAAATTTGATGGTAATCATTTCTGAATGTTTTTGAGAATTCGAATTGTTTCCGTTTTCCAGATTTCGTTATGTTATGTCAATGACTTCTTCGATAAACCTCCCAAACTGATCAACATGACTGTTAAATTACCGCACACTATTGTGAGTTGTGGTTGTGTTTGTCAAACTACAGTAATCTATTTCCATTTGACAGCAATCAGCTGCAATATTATCAAAAGCCAATCCGATGCATGGTTCAGCAGTTACTGTACAAATACCCAAACAACAACAGAAACTGTTGAATCACAATCAGGCAAATATGATGGCTAATATGATGCCGCATGTGTCGACAACTAATGTTCCGAGAGCAAAATTGCCATTCGATGTGATGGAAGGTAAACATTTAGGAGAATAGGGCAAATAATTGAAAAAATGTGGAATTTCTGAAGCCAGAATATATTTGTTTCTTCCAAGGCCCGACGTCATTATATTCAGGGCTTTGAAACAAAAACGTGAGGTCCAATTTGTGTCGTGGTTGAAGTTTTCATATCGGCCTACTAAAACGTCAAGTTCGGGCCTCCCTAGAGGCTCGCGGCCTAATTTCAAAGCTATATGAGTTATTTGTTTTAGATCAAGAAGATTTGAATGCAAAACGAGTTCCAAGAGGGCCGGACACTTCGAAAAAAGAATTAGGATCAAAAGGAAGTTATATTCTGAAAAAGGAGGATCTAGAAAAAGCTGTAATGAAACTATTGGAAAAACGATTAGGAGAAAACGGCGACGAAAGATTGAACACGCAAAGAACACAATCTTTGGAAGAACCGACGCAAGAAACAGACACTCTACCGACAGCCGGACCGAACACATCCAAAATTGGAGCACCTACAAATAACGAAAAAAGGAATAGTAAGATTGGATGTTCGCCGAGTGAAAGGACGAAACAAGTCAAGAATCTAGTGAGTTTAGAAATTATCGGACCGGCCTTTTATCTCGACACAATTCTCGCAAGAAAATGGCCCCTGGATTTTGTCCAAAATCTACTCTTCTGTTGAATATTTTATTTTTAGCGCGAAAAAATGAGCATTTTCAAACTTGCCACAAAAAACATTCCAAGTACAAGTACAATTGCTAAAATGGGAAGTCGAATGGGCAGTCGAATGGGAAGTCGAAACAATTCGACACGAAGAAACTCGCTGGACCGAAAAACACCATCGACAAGTACGTTGAGATGTGAACAGACTCAATCCGATTAGATTATAGGTAGACATCAATTATTATTTTATACCGTTTATTCATTTTTGTTTTTGATTCGTATGAACTATTCATCTAGTTTCATTCGAACTACTTCAGTTGAGGAAAAAAGTTGAAACAACAAGTGAGTTTCTGGCTTCGAAAAAAGATACAATGTTTCAGTCTACACACAAACAAAAAATAAACTCAGAAAATAAGTTTTATTGATCATAAATAAGGTATTGCACATGTACATAACAATAATAATAATTTATTGGTTTTCTTGTTTTTTTTCTCATAATATCTACAGTACTTTTTGATCTATAAGGTAACTGTTCCACTTTCCAACCGTTGTTTGACAATTCGAACAACTTGTCTACATTTTTCGGCTCCACCCTCTGCTTGTCTTGCTTCTTGAATTGTGATTCGAGCCGGAACCAATTTGAAATGATACGAAGAATCGACAAATTGGCACGCGTATTTCAGAAGGTTTACACATGAAATACGTTCCTGAATCAGGCCAGCGCGACATTCACCTTCCTCGCTGTAAAAATTGAATATTTCAAAAAACTAAAACAATCAAGACCGGCCCTTTTTGATCCTTACAAAAAAGACTCACAAACATTAAGGAAAAGAGCCCGAACATCATTCTTTATCGAAGAACAGGCCGTAGAAATTATTCAAAAGTGTTTCAATATTTATTATTTTTCAGCTAATATTTATTTCAGCTCATGAAATATGTCAAAAACTACCTATTTGCCTATCCGTTTGAACGTACCTTTTTGTCAAATTGATTTTCTGAAGAAGTGTATCAACTTTGTCCCAATGAGCAGCTGTCGATTTGCGTTCACATTCCAAAAGTCGTTGTTCAACAAGTTCGGCCAATTCGCGATCCTGTGAAACAACTACAGTAATCAATTATGATGAGAATACGAACCTTTCCGCCTTTTTGCAGATAAGATGGGAACTTTTTCTGGAATTTGACACCGATTCCATTGAGTGATTTGCGACATTCTGAAAAATGAGATAGTGAGAGAAAATGAGAGACAAAGACAAACCTTTGACATCATACTCAGGGGAGAACCAGATATGGCGATCAAGATTTGAATCAACCTGAAACACAAATCAGTAGAGGACTTTTTCAGGCCCGACTTTTTGGAGCCCAAATCTAACCCTCTATTCCAAACAAAACTAACATCAGCATCCAAAGAGGCCTTCTCGACACTGCTTGGTTTGACAACATTCTCCGAAGTGGCCTTGTTGAACTCATCGGCCTTTTTAGTCGAACCTGCTTCAGTGTCAATCACATTCAATGTTAGAACTGAATTAGCTGTGGCCGGACGAAGAACTGGTTGAACTACTTGAGCATTCTCTTGGATTGTTCGAATCGGTTGGACAAGCTGAAAAGGTTTTTTGGATGAGCAGGAGCTCTATTTCTTCTCAATACTTTTGTTAGCAGGACCTACTTTTTTTCTCGGTGAAAACGAAAAAAGAAGTTTTAAAAGAAAATTGGGTGGTCTCAACGTGGATTGCAACTTTTTGCTCACCTGTGTATTAGTTTCGAAGGATTGAGCTTCGATGGTTTTTGGTTGAGGAACTTCTTGAATTGGAATTTGTTGTTGTGGTTGTATTTGTGGTTGGAATGGTTGTTGAGGAATCTGTGGAAGTTGTGGTTGTGGTTGTGGTTGGACAACTTGTTGGAATTGTTGTTGTGGTTGTTGTTGATTGTAGTAGTTGTTGTAGTAGTTGTATGGTTGTTGATTATTCGAGTATTGCTGAAATTTTAAATGTTTCTAACCGGCCCGCAAACTATGATCGGATATATACATCTGTTCTTACTGATCTTCTCATCGGCACGGTTTTCAGAAAAAAAAATCATCAAATAAGAATCATTTTGAGAAGTTCAATTTTTCGAAGTGCCCATTTTTTCTCAGAAATTTGTTAAAAATGAAAAAAAAAATGCATTTTTTGTAGAAAAAATTATGAACCATGACAAGAGAAAAGTTCACGTTTGAAAAATATTCATTCAAATGTGACACATGGCAACTCTCACTCTCTCTCTAATAGTTTTTATACTTGACAAGACACGAGAAACTCTCAAAAATAAATAAACTTGAGACCAGTTTCAATTGTTTCTATAATATGTACCATGTTTTCTTTTTCTCTCATCCCGACCATTTATTCCCCCCTTTTGCCATTTGTATGTTTTCCTATAATACAACAAAAACAACAACAACAACAATATCAGATCAATCAGAAATGAATGGAAAGAAGAAAAGTGGCAAAATCTGGTTTTTGAACTGGATATTTGTTGGACAAAAAGATTGGAAAAAAAAAGACAAAAGGATATGTTCGAAAGGTATGAAATGACAACATTAGATAGTTTGTCGATTTTTTTGCGAAATGAAAACAAGATTTGGTGTTGGAAATTCGAGTTGTTCAGAATCGTTTTTCGTGAAAAAAAACTTGATATTCGTAGACACTATCGATTTGAGATCAGGCGCGAGTGTGCGGCTTGTGGAAACCTGGCTCGGAAATCAGGACAAACCGGTATGTTTTGGGAGAAGAGATTGTTGTATTCTCTCAGGGTTCCTAAAAAGAAAAAGAGGACCGGAAATGCTAGAAGACTACGAAAAATTCGAACCCTATTGTGGGATCATGAAACATTTTTCGGGCCGGAATTTTTTAAAAAATTTGGCCCACGAATCAAATGAAATCAAATCTGGCCCAGTGGGTATTTTGAAAAGAAAAACTTGTGAGCCCTTCACAAAAAGGATGATATTTTGGAACTTACTTGGTTGTAATAGTACTGTGGATATCCATTATACTGATAGTTTTGTGGTTGAACATATGGGCTGAAATTTAAAATGAATCTCAAAATGTGTGTTTTCGGAAAAACCTAGGAGGAGGTGGTGTTGTGAATACCAATGGTTGATGTGTTGGGAAAGTGAATGGGGGCAATGTTGGATGAGATGGCAATGTGAAAGGAGCCAAAGTTGGGAAAGTGAAGGCTGGAGCTGGAGTAGGTACTGTTGGAGCAGCGATTGGTTGAGCCGGTGCTGGAGGCGGAGCAACATCTGGTTGATTCACAAATGATGGTGCTCCTTGAGCCTGTGCTGCTACTCCAATTGGCTCACCGCCAAGTTGAGCTGGCAAATCGAATATGGTACTTTGGAATGTTTGTTGTTGTTGACTAACATTTATGAGTAGAAGAAATATAAAACATAGAAACAACATTCTTTTATTTTGGTCGCTTGGATTTAGGAGGCAAATGAATAGATACAATTGGAGAGAGGAGGTGGACATAAGGAGGGCGGATAAGTAGTGCGGAACGGGTTTTTGGAGACACGCAACGATTCATGGATTTTATCTTCTCTCTAAACAGATCTCTCTCTATTCAGTAGATACAAAAAAGGAAGAAAGCATTGTACTTTAATGGTGTGGAAAAATGACAAAATCCGGAAAAAAAACGACAGTGATTTATGGTGGGAAACCCCAAGTCGAATCGGTATCAATCGCTCTATCGCACACTCTCCCGCCAAAATAATAATTTGTGCGATGTTGCCAAAAACTGGCAAGTAACTAAGAATTATTTGTCATGAACATATTCATGATAATGATAAAAATTGCATTAAAAATTGAAATGGCCAATGCGCGCCATAAAATTTAATTCTATTTTTTTTCTCAAAAAAAAGTTCAAAAAAATGATGATTTCTTCGAGATGTGGCGAAACGAACCCGGGAAAATCTATGCGCCTTTGAAATTTGCATTGGATTTTCCTAGAAAAAATTAACATTTTATTACATGGCACGAATTGGCAAATTCAATTTTTTTTGTCAAATTTTCGAAAATAAATTCGGAAATGGTTCCGTCAGGAAAAAGCTCCGGAATATTTTTTTGGAAAAAGTTCCGACGTGAAAAAGTTCCGAAAAAAGTCGGAAATTTCCGGTTCCTGTTCCGTCCAAGTCTGATGAGTACGGTATTTTTTGTGTGCACATAGTCCAAAATCGAATCGACGACACGCACTCTATTGATAAAGATCGGAAATTATTTTTTTTTGTAAATCTTCGTTTCTTCCAAACTACAGTAACCGCGTGGCACCGACTGAGCCTTGGACAATATACTTTGGATAATACTTACTTACTTTCACATGATACAAAATACAGTTTTCATTTTCAAAAATCCAAAGCCTACAGATGGTCGAGGCCACTTTGTTTGTTCTCATCTGGAATGTTATCTCTTCGAGAAGATCTACCGTATCTTGATGAAGACACTAAACAAAAAAAAAGCGGCTAACACAGATCTTGATTAATATTCGTTATTCACAAAAAAATGAACAAACTAGAATAATAAAATGTATCATGTGGAAATTAAATGTTTTCTATTTTTGTTACTATATAACTTTTGAAAATAACTAAACGGAAACAAAGAAGTATTGCCAATCCAGCCAGATCATACCAAGTTGAGGAGTTGCTCCGGAATCAATAAGGTGCTCCTTCAGAGTTCTTTGAGAGTCACCCCTAATCAACTCCTCAATTTGGAGCTGCTCCGGAGTTTTCATTTTTACTGAGTTTATCACAAAAATTCTATGAAAAACAAGGCCAAAATGAGAGATTTAGACAGTTGATCAAATTCGCGTTGAATGATCTGACTCGATTGAGACTCAATCCAGACGTAAACTCATCCGATTCACAATGAAAACCAGGGGTGAGATTTGGGCTCTCTTGGGTCGACCGAAAGACCGATCTGACCGTGCTTGGCCGGACTTTTCACTGGAAAGCCAAAAAAAGTCCGGCCTGACCCGTTATTTTCAGGCCGGGCTCTCGGGCTCCGGGCTACAATCTCACCTCTGATAAAAAAGTAAGCTCAAAAAATTCAAACGTTATCTATAACGAAGAGCGGAATTTGAGCGGACCGCTCAACGAGAAATTCTCGCATAACGGTAGAGCACCCGCGACGGGTCCCGTTTCATTTTCCCTTGTTGGATCTACTGTACCACATCATGCGAAACTTTGCCATAAAGGAAGGCGAAACGAAGAGCAGTAGCCCGCATCGGAAATTTGTTCTTAAAATAACGAGAACCCACAGTATACTAATGTGGGGGGTAGGGTTGGAAAAACGGGCCCGTTTTTCATGTCCGGTCATTTCTATATTAGTCATTTACAAATCGGTACCACGCGCTCTATTGATAATCTTTATGTGAACTCGGTTCAGAAGTGATTTTCAGCGTATTTTGATAACAGAATCAGATTCTACGGGTCAAAAAAGTCTAAAATTATACTTGTCACACTTTTGAAGAATTTTGTTTTGGATATTTTCACTGTCTATAGTGGCCGCGTGGTAGCGATTCGTGAATGGCTAATATCACGTTTTTGCCCTGAAACACTCTCCACGAAAGCACTAATTCTTCAAAAAATAATGGAAAATGTTTTCGGGAGCCAGAAACCACTATTTTCCAATCCTAGTTGGATGAAATTTTGGAGAAAGTCAAGTACTCGAGAAAAAAAGTTTCCAAATTATTTTCAACGTACAGCAAAGCGGCGAGCTTCCAAATTTTCTAAATTTGCGCGTACGTGGTCACTAATTTTTTCCTAGGTTTTTCGGGAAAAATTCCTCAAATGGTTTTACTATATTAAAGGTACTGATAATTTTAAAAACAACTCGTGCAACTCATTACCTTTTTTCAGAGTGAACGGGTTCCAGGACGAGCCAATGTTTCTGGTGCACCAAAAATTTCCTTGTTTCTTGACTTTTACGCAAGAAACAAAGGGAGAAAAATGAGTTCAATCTCAAGAAGATGATCATGTCTTTCGTTTTCTGCGGCCTGTGTCGTTGTGATTTGCAAAAAATCGATTCGAAGGTGATTTCTGAAAATTGAATTATTATTACTGACAGGAACCTCCCTAGTGTGGTCCAGAAAATGTGGACATGATGAGATTTGGAGTTAGAAGGCCATACTCGAAAACCATGGGCCGGAGAAAAAGCCCGGCCCCAAAAAAAACATTTTCTAAAAAATTGGACATAGCTTTCGCAGGCTCCTAGAACCTTTTAAAAATTTCGATGTTTTCCTTAGTTCCCCAGTCGAAATGTCATAGACTCTTGCTAATTAAAAAAAAATAAACCAAATGGGCGGGGCTAAATACAGTACATTTTTGTAGTTTTGAAGAAAAATCGCACCTGTTCCCAATTGTTTTTGGCAGTTTTTCGGTTTTGAGAAATTGATGAAACACGATGAGTCAATTGATGATATCATGTTATGTGACAGATGAGCTGGAAATTTAAAGACTCCTGGTCACTCAGAAATTAATTTCTCGTGTTTATCGAAATCTCATATTGAAGACATCAACTTCCGATGTGTAAAATTGAAAAATTGAAAAAAGTACTTTGCGAGGTCGAAAAAAAAGAAAAAAACTGTTTTTGAATTCGTTCTCAGGAAGATTGGCGGCCGCAAACACCGTTTGTGTGTGTGTGTGGGTACAGTAACCCACGGCAAAAAAAAAATGTTTTTGTTTTTTCTTTCAAACATTTTTGGTTTTTTGAACCACATGCATCGAAATGTGAAGTTTTCAATTTTGAGATTTTTATGAACTCGAAAGAACTATTTCTGAGTGATAGGGTGTCTTTAAAATAAATTGAAGGGACAATGACGGGACAATTCAAAAATTTACGATTATAATTTTGGTTGGTCGATTGGTTTTGAGGATTCCGACCAGTTGAGATTCATTGAATATTAGCCGAGAGAAGTTGAGTTTTTGAAGCATCAAAAAATGAAGTTGTCCTCGGAGCAAGATCAATTGGAATTTTTTACAAATCTGGAAATGAAAAAAATTCAGCCGACCGCGAAAAAATGGCCCATTGAATGGAGAATGATGAAAAATGTTTCCGCAATCAATATAAAGATGAGTGCCAAGTCCTATTATCAACACAATTCTTCATTGCTTTCTGGCCTGTTCCAAAAGGATGTAAACATCCTCACTCGATCTAGGATCAAATGAAGTCGGACTCGGACTCTGGTAGACGGTACTCACTCAGAAAAGTGTTCGACACAACATTTTAATCAATTTTTGGACAGATTTTCAAGAAATAAAGGAACCCCAAATATTGAAAGTTAACTTATCTTGAAGAATTCGAACAAGAGCAGACTGAGATGTTTTCGAGTCCAAATTCAATTTCACACTTTGCCACACATCGGAAAAACAAAAATGATGCAAAAATTGAGTCAAAATGAGAGACGTGTCACGTCGACACGTCGAAATTATTTATTTTTGTTTTTTTTAGAAGGTCACGTTTTTATCATTTGAATGGTTTTTTCTTCAGACATGGCATGACAAAAGTGGTCGATAACTCCCGGCTCAAAAAAGCCCCGATGTGTAGAGAGAGGACGAGCTAGACATATCATCAGGGATCATATTCAGGCTTGGTTCCAAGACCTGAACACCGTAAAGCGAAATTTGACCCGGCCCGCTATTTTGTCATGTCTACCAAAGTCTACAAAAAGCCCAGCTGGTTGAGACAACGTATTCTTCTCATTTGGAATGTTATCTACTCGAGAAGATCTAACGTATCTTCAGGAGAACACAAAAAAAAGCGGCTAACACAAACTTTGATTAATATCCTTTATTCACAAAAAATAAATAAATGAGCATAATAAATTGTAACATGTAAAAAGTGAATTTTTTGTTATTTTCGTATTTTCGTTATTTTCGTATTTTTGTTAGTTTCGTATATTTGTTAGTTTCGTATTTTTGACAGTGTTTAATTTCACAACGAAACTTCGAATACCCTCTAAACTTCGACTTTCTCAAGTTTCCATGGTCCTTGTGGCAAAGCTTTCAATTTGAAGTATTCTCCTTGATTCCAGCTTTGAATCATTGAATCGTGTACAACGACGTGAATTTTTGGTGAGATGATGAGTTGGACATTGGAAGACATACATTTAAGACCCGTCAATTTCTCGAGATGTTCAATGAAACATTTCTGTAAAAATTTATCAATACTACTGATAGAAACATTTTGGGAAATAAACAAACCTCAGTTCTGTTTTCCAATTCAATTGCTTTATATACATAACTGCTTTCGTCAGATGAGATGTAAATTGTCATTTTTTCGTTGTTCAACCTGAAAACATTTGATGAGAGAAGTCTTTTAGAATTTTGAAAAAACAACTTACGTTGAGATGAATTGAATAAGTTTCTTGGAAAGTTCGAAAATTTCATGAAAATTTGGAGTACTCATAATCAACTGCTCAACTTCCAACAGTTTTTGTCTTTTGGCAATTGGTGGCAAATTCGAATCATTCTCATCGGAGAATGCTTCTTCGGATGATTCGCGTTTGATAACCATTGGTCGATTAAGTTGTGCGATAATCGCTTGATTTTCAGTGGCTTTTTCTTGTCTTTCCTCTTGTGGAGACTCGTTCATAAGCCGAGACAATCGTCGACACTTGAAAAGGCTCCGCGAGAGAGCGTTAACTGGAATCGCTTGACCGGGGATAATACTTGATGGAGTCAAGTTGTAAAATGAGAGTTCGGCTTCACTTGGTTCGGGATGATTGTGCGGATGAATCCGTTTCAAAATCTGAAATTAGACAATTTTAAAAATGATTCTAGTATTTTCAAAACGTGGAAGTTCTAATGTGCGAAGTATTAAATGCGAAAAACTCCGGTGACCTTTCAGCTTTTACATTCTCTACATTGCACATCACAAGAACTTTTTTTGAATCGAATGAAATTCGAATGAAAAAAAATTAAAATCCAGTTTTTCAAAACGAAAATAAAACGCGGGCTCACTAAAATGCGTCAGTTTTATTGCTAGCGTGTTTGCATAGAGCGCACATGCTTCACACAAAGTTTTTCTGGCAACCTACCGTAAGATCATTGACTTTTGTGTGCATTCGTGCTGGGCACTCATTTTTTCGTTCGCATCTCCAAAAGTTCTTCAATCCACACGACGATTCCTTGTCAAATGTCATGAAAAATCCCTCCGCGAACACTTTCATTCTCGCCATTCGAGGCTTGTAAACCTTTTCTGCTTTTTGCGCCGCCCCATTTTTCGCCGCTGCTGATGTCGATGGTTTTGGTGATGAAGTAGACGCTTGTTGCGACAAAATCGTCGACAAAACGGAAGCGTTGCCGTCCGGAACCAGTGCTTGCTGAAAAACAAAAAATGAAATTTTCGAATTTTCAAAATTTTGGGCATTGAAAAGGTTGGAGAAAAAGGAGAAGATGACAGAACATACCTGGAATATTTTACTGAGATCAACTTCGGGCAACGATGCTGCATTCACGTTGTGTGTCTGTTGCTGCGATGCGGCAATCAACGCCTTCATCAAATCCATGTTTGCGGAGCTTGTTGTTGGCTGTTCTTCTTCTTGTTCGTCTCCGCGTTTTGGTTGATTCTGTTGTTGTATTTCTGGTTTCTGTTCATCTTCTAATCCTGGCGATGTTTGTGCTGATGGCATTGATGATTCGCTACTTGTTGTAGCCATTTCTTGTAAATGAAATTGTAACAAATTTTCGAGTTGTGAAGTGTAACATTCATTGAGATTTGAAGTGTCCATGGCTTGCGATGAATCGATTTCCATTTTAGCTGAAAGTTTTTAACTTGGTCAAGTGAACAAAAGGAGGAAATGTAAAAAGCGAGGAATTTTTTCAGAGTTCAAATATTCCCTATGCGCCTGTAGATCATAAAACTTTGAAAATTCGGAACCAGAATGAAAAACAGTATACCTAAATACAGTACTATTTCGAGAATTACTGTTTTAATTATACAGTAATCGCTAGCAGTTTTCAAAAAGTACAGTACTCTGATAAATAAACGAGAAAAAAGCGTTAGGTAAGACGCGCAACAATGTGAATGAATGAAGAGAAAAAGTAAATCTAGGAGGCGACTAGCAGGTCACCACTCCACTCGCTGGCCACACACCAATAATAATAATAATAACGCGAATAGTAACAGAAAAAGAGGGGGGGGGGGCGATCCCGGACCACAACAGGATCCGCCTCTTTTTTTCACACCCACTCTCGTCTTGTCTCGGTCGATCGCGCGCGCGCGCATTCCCCTTCCCCACCACTCATCACCACACCATCCAATAGGTCCCTTTTGTCCCCGCTATGTTTGTCACATGTCTCTTTGGCTCGTACACTCTCTCATCATACGTCGACGGGGTCAACAAGAGCGCTACGCCGCCATATGTCCTGTCTTCCTTTTTTTGGATAACACACACACACACGATGCGTACCACCAAAATAAGACACATACATAAACCAAACATTTTATCAAGCAATATATGTATATATGGGTATATGAGAAAAGTATATGAAATCTGTACAAAATAAAAACTTATATTAGATGAGATTACTGTAGACTCTTATCTAAAGCGGCCTTGATGTTGACAAATGCATCTCGGCCCGAATAGTCCGGTTGGCCTGATTCCCACGCTTCGATGCCTGATTCGGTCACATTTGGTGTCGAAGATTGGTGAGATTGTATGGGAGAAGCACTGGCTGCGGTTCCCTGAAAAAGTTAATACGTTTTTTGGGTTACTGTATTATCCAAAACTAAATCACTTCTACGCGGTTACTGTAGATTGAAATATCAGCAACAAATATTTTCAGAACAAGACTTTCTGATATTTTGAGAGGTAAACTTCGGGCCGTTTTGAGTTTCTACTAGTCGACCGGGATTTTCTCGAAGATCAAGGAGATTAGTTTTCAAAACAGCTGCTTGAAATGTCTGGTGTTTTAGAGAATGAAGTAAAATGTGAAATTCTGAAAAATTTAAACTCTTTGGGAACATGGAAGTTCTAAAGACATCTCGTTGTTGCTTTATGTGATAAAGTTTAAAAAACGTTTTCAAAAAATTGGCATCAAAATTGAAATTTTTCAAATATTTTCGAAATGCACACGTGAAAAGCTGATTTTTCGAGATTTTACTTTTCATTTTGATGCCAAATTTTTTGTGTCTGATATTGTCAATCCTAAATGTTTTATGGCTACATGGAAAAGTGAATTTGTGGCCATCGAAACTACAGTATTGAAGATTGAATAATCAAAAAAAAAATGTTTTGAGTCTGAAAAACTAATTTTACAGAACAGCTATGTCTCGACGAAATGAAGTATAGAAGTTTTGTGAAAATTTGAAAATGTGATCAAACTTGACATGATTTTTTGTTTTATCTGAAATTTTTTGTATATTTCAGGTTTACAAAAACTGTTTTTGAGCAACCCTCTCTCTCTCTCTCCCATTCTGAAAATTTCGAATTAACAATACTCAACTTGAAGTTTTAAAATTGAAAAACAATTTTTTTATCATGAAAAGTAATTAGTGAGCATTTGGAAAAATTCAAAGTGATGATCATTCTGAACCTTTGCTTTGCAATTTTGTCAAAAACTTGTTTTCATTCCTATAGTTTGGTTTGAGTTTTGGATTTTTTTGAAAACATCCAATAAAAAGATGCCATTTTTGGGAAACCGTAAATATGATGTGTGTTTGTAATAACTAATCCACTTATCGCTGCAGACAATATCGATTGACATTAGGTTGTAAAAAAGACACAACAATGGGCTCACTAGTCGCTATTTTCGCACATTTTGGTGTCTCCTTTTCTGACAAGAACTATTTTTGTGTGTCGACTCGACTGTTGCAAACAACATAACAAGTGTTATAAAAAAGGAGTAGAGTTGACCTCGTAATGGGCAATAAAACAGCAAAAACACCAACAACTCACAGAAATGTTGAGACCGCTAAACTGTTGATTTTGATGAGTCGAGTGCCATTTTTCATAATGCTCATTCTTGTGAATCCCGCCAGTTTTTCCGTGCCATGGTTTTTGAGCACCGATGAAATGTACAATTTTTGTGTTTGCGCCATATCTGAAAATTTATGAAATTAATTTTTTCGAAACATCATTGAACAGGGCCCAATGTTTCTAACTACAAAACCATTTTTCCACAAAAAATGTGAATGACAAAATTTTTGAGATACTATTGATACTAATTTTGAGCCAAATTTCACCAGTTTTGATAAGAAAGGTTCACGAAAAAGAGAAAGAAACATGCCTGGCCCAAGAAGGTACCAAAATTTCTCAAAAATTTTGTCACTGTGAAAATCTTGGGAAAATATTTTTGTATTTGGGAATAACGACCAAAAAAATCGGAAAAACAGAAAAAATAGCTTTAAATTTGTGAGAAAAACACAGTTTCTAAAAAATTTTTTTTGACGTCACTGTGAATTTTCGAACAAAAAAATGACACGGTACTTTTTCCCCTCTTAGGCCAGGTACGGAAAGAAAAAAGATGTGAGAAAAATTGAGGCCACAAAAATTCTTAATAATGGAAATATCCCTAACAAAAAAAAATTTTCTGAATAAATAAAAACATGAACTTTTAATTTTCGTCTGTACTTTGTGGATTAATTCAACAAAAATTACTGTACCTTTTGAATGCGGCAGGATATGTATAGAATGCACCAGCAGTCATGTTGTAAATAAACGGCAAACGATGAGCTGCTGGAAGAATGTGCCAATTGGAGAAGTAGTCGTTGAGAAGTCCTTGATCTCCACCATCAAATGAACCTTGTGATGTGGCCAGTGCAAGAAGAGATCCTGTTATTCGCATTTTTACAGATGTGAGATTTTAGTCATTCTGGTCTGGCCAAAAACAATTGAAAACTCACTATAAACTTGGACTGATGGTGTGAAAACAAACACTCCGGAATTGAACATATCGGGCCATCCAACATCAGCAGAAGCCGAAAAATCAGGCCTTTCGAACAATTCATCACTGTTCTGCACAACCAAAGTGTCCGCATCCAAAAACACTGCCTTCGTGTATTGTGTCAAACGCCAACAATGAAGTTTCGTGAAAGTGACACCCAAATCAGGCCGGTTTATCAGAGCCAAGTTTTCTGCATCGCGCGAATCGTGCGTATCAACAAGGGTGACTTCGTCGAACTGTGCGTCGAGTTGTTGACGAACGTTTTGTGAAATCTAAATTTTCATGGGAATCAGAAACATTTTATTACGAATTTCCTAACCTCTCTCGTCACCAAACAATGCATTTTCTTCACAGTTCCAACATCTTTCAACGACTGAGCCAGTGTCAAGGCGCCAATAGCATAGTTATCATTGGTTGCCAATGTGATCCAAGCCTCACTCATCTTTTCCAAGCGAAAAAGCTAAAATGAGAAATAATAGCCAGAATAATTTTTAAAAAAATAAAAATTTGAAATTTCGCGGTTCGCGGCGAGACCAAACAAAACTTTGAATCGATGATCCTTGAGATTTTATTTTCTTTTTTTGTTGCTTTCAAAAATAAAATCACATTTTTGATGAAAAATAGTAAAACCTCGTGAGGACAACTGTTTAGTACATGTAAACGAGCGATAATGTTTACTAGAAAAAGATAAGAACTTGTTTTTTCGCTGTCAAATTCCACGCGGGTACATTTTAAGTTAGACTTGTAATTTGATTTTTAAATATTGTACTGTCAAAAATGAATAAAAATTTTATATCAAAAAAATCAACAACAAAGCAACAAAAACAAGTACGAAAAAACATGTAAATTTTATTTTGTTTTCTAAAATTTCGGTTTTCTTTTTCTTCCCGAATATTTCGATTCGTGCCGAACTTCTCTGTAAATAAATGAATAAATAAGATAGATATTATCGAACAAAAATGCTTACTTTCCCTGTTTAGCTTGTCTAACTCTTTTCTGCTCGATCCACGCTTTGGAACCTTTTAACACTTTTTCATTTTTTCTCGAATTCCAAACAAATCTGAAAAATATGATTAGTTGAGCAAGTTTAAAAAAGAACAACCAACCGTCTGCCAGCATTGTCGATTTGAGTTCTGCCTTCGTCCGTTTCCTCATTCAGCGCTTGCGGAAGTTGCGCAACTCCTCCGGTCATGAGAACCAAATAGATTCTGCAACACAACAAATATTTTTTTGATTATTGTCAATTAAGAGAAAAGTTCGAGCGGAGCCCAACTTTCGGAACTTTCGGCCAACTTCACAGAAAAGTAAGATACAGTGTTCGGAAAAGTTTCGAGATCATTTTTCTGAAAAGTCTAAGGCTAAGGGATCTAAAACCAGCGGACAAAGCTATTTGTTTAATTTAACGAGATACTGGAGAAGGTGGGACCGATGACATTTTGAAAGTTGTCAAACATTGAAATATGACTTTTCTTTTAAAAAAAGTTAAGCCCTTTCTTGACGGTCTTTTTCTGTTTTTTATACTTTCATAGTTAGGCATAGAAAAAAAGAAATGACCGAACCTAATCTGAACAGTGTCAACAAATAGGTCAAAACTAACTTTTTCTTTTTTGTCGATTCCGGATAATCGACCACCAATCCACCATTGAAACCGGCTTTTGTCGCTTGACTCATAATCAAATCACATTGTTCATCATTTTCCGGGTAGAATTGGAAAACAGCCCGCGAACCTCGACCAAGACATCCATAAAGTGATTGGAAGAAGAAATAGAGACGTTTTCGCGGATTTTCAGTCGATGAGTTAGCATGACACAACCATTGAATAGCCGAGATACTGTAGAAATCATATTTTGCGAAAATTAGGGTCAGAAACCAACCTGATTGCTCCGTCAAAACTTCCGGGTCTGAAAGGCATTCCTTTTCCCATATCTTGCCAAACAAAGTCTCCACTTTCCAAGTCTTCATCATCTCTCGCAATAGCTGTAACACACGCGTTTTCAGTGTTTCAACATTTTTTCGAAACTTTTTGAAAACAAGAAAAATTCAGTTTGGAGTTTTGATTTGAAGATATTTGTGAAATTTCACCCGAAAGAGTGTTTGGGAAAATGTTAGTTTGTGCATTTTTCGGGCAAAACTTTTTATTTTTAATTTTTTAAATGAAAACTTTGAAACGACTCACTCAACATTGGTAATGATACATCGAGACCAATGAAGCAATGTCCATTGTCTTGAAGTACTTCCGAACTCATTCCAGTTCCACATCCAATATCCAACAAGAGTCCACATTTATCTTCGGGCAATGCGAGAAGTTCAAGAGCTCTTTCAGCCATTTCATGTTGAATTGCTGTGATGTGCGAATTCGATGCATATTTTGACGCCTCCGTCTCATTATAGTACTGAAAAATCAACAGTTGTTTCAGATCAGTAAGATGGTACTAAAATCATTTCTTGAAAAATGTCTCAAAAAATTTGGTCATTGTGAAATTATGTCAAAAAATTAAAGGAGACTCATAGTTATTAATTTTTTTCGCGTGACCTATTTTTTTTTCGAAAATGTCACGGCAATTTTCCGGTCCGTGATTCTTGGCCCGATATTTCTGTAATAAACTCACAAGTTCTGGCGGTCCCGAATGTTCCGGTCGAATTTTGAACGAAGCCATCTTAAAAAAAACAATAGTGTTTTAAAGACTCCTGGTCACTCAGAAATCAATTTCTCGTGTTTATCAAAATCTCATTGAAGACATCAACTTCCGATGTGTAAAATTGAAAAATTGAAAAAAGTACTTTGTGAGGTCGAAAAAAAAGAAAAAAACTGTTTTTGAATTCGTTCTCAGGAAGATTGGCGGCCGCAAACACTGTTTGTGTATGTGTGCGGGTACAGTAACCCACGGCAAAAAATGTTTTTGTTTTTTCTTTCAAACATTTTTGGTTTTTTGAACCACATGCATCGAAATGTGAAGTTTTCAATTTTGAGATTTTTATGAACTCGAAAAAACTATTTCTGAGTGATAGGGTGTCTTTAATCGATATTGTTTCAAATATATCAAAACTGTGTGATAACAGAGTAATCAGAGATGAGATATGAAAGAATTATAAATATATTTATCAATAAATAGGAGAAATACATCTAATTATCGACTAGAAAGTCATGAATACTATTTACAAGAAATTGGTCAGATTATTGTATATTTTGTTGGCAGGGAGTACTGTATATTTCTTTTTGTTCAATAATTATTCACACTCATACTGTGTAGAGAATCAGAAACTGAAGTACTACTCGAAGAATGACAATATTGTTGAAGGAATAACGACGGAATCCAGTATTGATTAGTATCCGATGCCTGAAAACAGTAAGCATGGTTCGGGATATCAGAATCAATGGTCTATCTACCTGTTCATCGATCCATGCTAATCCTTCTTTGACTAAATAATCCAGAACAGACTGCGCTCGAGCATCATCCCATCTGCAAAAAATTTGATGGGAAATCTATCATAAACATTCTTTGTCAAAAATTTTAGAGAAGGATGATTCAAAAAATGGTATGAATTTTCACAGAAAACATTTGAAGTTTTGTGTGAGAGTAAAATTTTCAAATATAAGATATTGGCAGTGTTAATTTTCGTTATTCATAACACAAAAAAATCAAAATTGCGTCAACGCGGTTCTGAAAATGTTGTGTTCATTGATTGATGCATGTAAATACCCACCTCAATTTATCCATAATCAATTCTTTCGTTACATATGCTGCATCTTCAGCCAACTGTAGAACTCTCGAATGATCCATACTCAGTTCACCAGGAACTGATTGAACCAAAAATCGTCCACCACCGAGTGGAACCAACTCGAACCCATTTCCGAGAGCTTTCAACTTTTCCACTGCTCGAAGAATATCGTCACTATAATTGCAAAAAATCAATTTTTTTGGGTTAAACTGGAATGAATACTTACGTTGAAATAATATCTTTCCTAGTTCTAGATCTGGTTCTCATCAAACGATTTCGAATTTCCTCAACAGTCATAATTCCACCATTGATATGAGTTGTTGATAAACAAATTTCGACAATTTGAATTCCCAATTCATAGTAAAAGTCTCCAAAACCAAGCGCTTTTGCCCAAAATCCTTTGCTAGCTAGATTTTTTTCTTAGAGTATTTTATATAAAAAACAGCAACTCACAAGCCAATGGATCAACACCAACACTAGCACACATTTCTTGGAAATGTCGTCGAAACTGCGAGTTTTTCTTGATTTCATCACGATGTCGTTGAGCGAATAATTCCAAACCCGCCGATAATTGATCGAGTTGTTGCGAGAATTGTTGCAACTGCTCGCCGGCCAACTGCTCTCCCTTCGCAGCAAACTGAAACATTTTGTTTTGGGGATTAAGTTGGAGAAACAAATACAGTCCCACCCAGGCTTGGCCGGAATTGGAATTTCCGACTTTTAAAGTCGGAAGTTTTCCGAAATTAATTACCTATTTTTTAGAAAAATGACATCTGACTTTATTGATGAAACTGAAGTTTTGGACCGGGTTATTCGATTTATTGATCATAATGTACTTTTTTCATACTTTTCCACTCGATCGGTCTGTTTTGACGAGAGAAATATTTTCGAAATTCAAATTTCTATTTTTTCGAATTTCGGAACTTCCGGTTTTTTTCCGAATAATTTTCGGAAAATTTCCGAATTTAAGTCGGAAAATTTCCGACTAAATTTTTCGGAAAAAACATTTCGAAGGGTCTTTTCCGACCAAGCCTGGTCCCACTCGACAAAGCACAAAAATATCCACTTACTTTACTCGCGGTTTGTTGTCGATTCTGCACAGCTCCAACTCCAATTCTTCGCCTAGTCGCCATTTTTTCTGGAAAAAAAAGTTGAAAATGTGTCATAAAAAAATATAAAATGTAATTATTGGAATGTTAACCAATTAAACGAAAAAAAAGTTATAAATATGAAGTTCCACTTTTATTATATACCAGTAAGTTGACTAAAAATCCCATAATAAGATATCACTTGGAAGGGTTAAAACAATAAATTATCTATTTTTTCTGAAACTTTCAGGGACTTAAAAATGTGCTTATGAATACGGAAGATTGAATATTGAGAGTAGCATGCCACCATTTATCGGGGAAATAAATGAGCTCGCCGGGTTTCATTTCACACTCCAAAGGAAGATCTTGGCGGGATAGATTTGGGTAGTCATTTATATACCTGGAACAGTATTTGATTGAAAACAACAACATAGAAATTTAATTGTAGTCCGAACGTCGAAAAAGAGAACATAATTTTTAATATTTTCTGAGTAAAATATGATCTCAGAACGTTCTGTGGAATTTTTATTCAAAATAAACGTTCATTGTTTTTTTTTTGTTGTGAAATTCGATATAATCTTTGACGCGGAAACGAAAGTTCCCAGAACAGTTGGTTTTTTTTTCCGAAAACATACTTTTGTTTTTTCAATGTTCTTCATAATGAGGTTGGACCTAATCAACATTTAAAACTAGTTGAACGAACCGTTTAAAACGGTTTCACAGCAGTTTAAAAAATCAAGTATCCAAAAATTTACTACGATAAACTTTTTCTTCAATTTTTGTAAAAAAAAACACTGAACTTACCATTCTAATGTAGTCTTATCCGGATTCCATTTTGGTTGTTGTTCATATGGATATAAAAACCAGCGCTTACTGCCATGTACAACTTCCGCAAATCCTGGACCATGAAAGTGAAATGGAACTCCAGTTCCAGCTCCGGCAATTCCAAAACTCAACGCTGCTAAATGTCCTGGCAATTCCCATTCTGGTTGTCGATATTTTTCTAACAATGGAGCCCACATTTTCTGATCAATATCACCAAACAATATCAACGTTTCATTTCCCAATTTGTCCAAGTTCTGTGGTTTCATCTTTTTCTCGATATAATCTCCAAATGTCGTTGGCACTCTCGTATAACTATATGTGTTTGCCGAATTCAATGTTACAGGCGAATCTCCCCAAGACTCCAACATTTCTGATTTTTGGGTCAATTTTTGAAATTCTGTATTATCCACATTGTAAATAATGACAGGCTCGGAATAAGCATATCTTTTCAGAAATTCTTCTTGTTTCAATTCATTTGCATCGTGTCGTTCGATATTACAAATTCCATTCTGTTTCACAATGTCATTTTCTGCAGTTGACCATCCTCCGTTGTCTTTCTCTACTTCTTTTTTCTAAATTTTTTTTTGAGTTTTCAAAACAAAATTCAAAAAACTCACTTTAGCCAAACCCAAGGCAGCAACAAGTAAAACGAATAGAGCTCTTCTTTTCATGAGTGGTCGACGACAAAAATTGATTTTCACCCCTTTTCGTAACTCGGCGAACAAAAAAAGCTGAATTGAAAAAGTGAAAAAAAAATGATCGGATAAAGTTGGCCGAGTTGACTTGTGGGAGAAAATGCGCTCTACCGAACAAACGGGGGAATTTAAAAACTTCGCAATGATTTTATTTTTGTGTGCACATGATCTCTCGCTAACAATAATAATAATAATTTGTTTTTGTACTCTCTCTTGTTCAGAAAGCACAGAATCTGAAATCGATGTATTTTTCGAAATTTCTGAAAAAAAAGTGAATACAAAAATGAAACGTGAACAGCAAACGTCGCGAAAAAATAAAAATTAACAGATAATGTGAGAACTGTCCATTTCAGATTATTCCAAAAAAGAAAATTCATCGAATTATTATTTTCTGAACGAATGTAATCAAACATCTAATGGGTAACACTCGCTCTATCGATAATATCAAATATCTTACTCAGGGAAAACGAGGCGCAAAACGCCCCAGAAAACAAGCGTTTCTGCTTAAACCTCCGCTTGGCCAAACGAAGCGCTTAAATTGCGCCTCGTTTTCCCTGAGATATAGGTGTTAACGGACTTTGAGATGGGATGTATGTGACCCGATAGAGTTTTTCATGCTGAACATCATCCCGTAGCTGACTTTTGCAAAGCTTCAGCCAGAAAGCTGAAAATCACGTTTTTGTGATAAATTTCAAAATTTAAAATTCCTCCTAACTTTTTCAAAATTAAACATTTACAAAAATAAATGAATGGATCTGATAGGAAATTTAATTCTCCACACGATGGTGATTTTGAAGTTCCGAAAAAATAATGAAAAAGATGTGGTTTTTCGAAAAAACATGAAAAATCAGAAAACAATCTTCAAAATTTAGCCATTTTCACGTTTTTCAATGCAATTTTTTTTTATTTTTCACGTTTTTTTGATCTACTTTTTTCATTGACAGTTTCGGGCTCATTTTTTCAGCGTTACAACTACAATTTCGTGGTTTTTAAGTGCTCCTATCGTTCTTGGCATGCCAAAAAAACCCTTTAGTAGTCTCTCATCACTAAAATAATACAAACTAAACAAGATATTTCAAATTTTGTGCTCAAACTTTGAGCTCGATTTTCAGCTTTCTGTGTGGAGCTTTGCAAAAGTTAGCTACGGCATGATGATCAGCATGAAAAACTGTACCTGGTGACACATGTCTCTTCTTAAAGTCCGTTAACACCTACTTGTAGTTCCCTTGTTAGGCCCAGAAACTGTTTTCAGCATGTTTCGATATATGTATGTGATTCTACGTGTATGAGAACTTGAAAATAAATCTATCACACTATCCGATAGTTTTGTATTGGAAATATTCGAAGCTGCAATTCATAACTACAGTAATCGCGTGGTACAGAATAAATAGGATTCAATTGATCTGTATCGGATTCGAGTTAAGAGCACAGGTAAACATTTCATTTATTCAAAATTAAATAATATTCAGCGGGGGATGAGGAGTTGAAATAGAAGGAAAAATTTCGGGCCCACTTGATATACCTCGGCAAAAACGTTGAATGCCACGCGGCACAATTTCAGAACAAAAAATTCATACATTAATTGAGAAAGCACAAAATTTTTCAAAGTTTTGTGTGAAAAATCACGAGGCACATTTTGAAAGTAGGGATTTCCACGTTTTTCGCCGGCGTATGCCACTTGGGTTCGGCGACTGAGCCCGAAGTCCCGCTTAGTAGTTTTTTGTCGAAAATGACTCAATCCCGGCTTTTTCAATGTAGAAAATATATTAGAAATACTTCGAACCACAGTTGAAAACATGGTTGATTTTGAAATTGAGATTTAAAAAGTAGAAAAAGCTTTATATATAAATATTTAAATATGATACGTTCCACATATATTCACAACCATTTTACAAAAAATACATTTACCGATGAACAAGTTATTGAAGTTGTTTGATTTCTTTTCCAGTTTTTTTGAGAGCTTCGAGAATCTGAATAAATTGAGTTGTTCGCTGACAAATTTATCTAAATGTTAAATACCTCATCGGCTGGCAAATCCGTGGTTACTGTTATCTTTTTCGTCTCCACATTAATATCATCTATTTTCACTTTATCATCTCCTAATTTTCCCAGAACTTTTCTAGCCGCATTGGCACATCCACCACAAGTCATTGCCATTTCGAAAACATACTGTAAAAGAGTACTGTACTTTTAACAACAAAAATGAAAACTACCTGTGTCATGATGAATTAGAGTGTAAAGTGAAGCGAAAAAAAGGGGAGAATACCTGAATAATTATTATCTTTTTGACGAGAAAATTCTGATAAGAAGAGGGAAAAACCATTTGTTTAACTATACGAGAAAAACATGTTTTGGTGTGTAACTTTGAAAGTTTCTACGTAGCGTTTCGATGAAAACATTCTCGAAATAAAAAAGGTTTAATTCCACACGTGGAGTGTCGAAAACTAAAAAAAAAAATAAAATAAATGTGAAGATGTCATTTGAGGGTTTTGTTCTCTGCGTCTCTCGTCTTTTCATACTCTCTAATTGTCTGCGTCTCTTCTTTTTCAATTATTTTTCCGGTTTTCATGATCTTTTGATTTTCTGGTTTACAAAAAGTTTTGAACGACAAAGTTTGAGATAAACAACTTCTTGAAAATCAAAACAAGAATTTAAATTTTAAAAAAATTCTAAAATAAATGTTTTATTATTATGACTATTATACAGAAAAAAGAAAACACAAATTATTTAGGCACATTAATATTTCTCATTTTGATTCAAAAATATCTGGTCTGGTTTTAAATGCTTGAAAATGAAACTGAATCCCGTAACATCAAAAAATGTCTAAAAATACACGAAAAAGCGGAAAAAATACGCTCTACATAATACGCATAGAAGAAAAAAGGCAAGAGAAAAAAATACAAAAGTTTTATTGTCGATCGCGTTCAACGCTCAATACTCGACTTTTTGGTGCGACCGGAGGTGGAACAATTCCTTGCCGAGAAGCAGGTGATGGAGATTTAGAAGTCTTTCGTCGGTTCGGAGTTGTTCCGCCAGTGTGTTTGAGCCCTGGAAATTTACAAAAATCAGTTCCAAATATATGATTGATCGTTTTTTTTTGGAATTTAAAAATACTGTTCTCAGAAAAACGGGACATCTTTTTGAGCTTTTTTTCGAATTAGAATTCAGGTCTAACCTTTCAGAAAACTCGACCAGGCTTGGTCGGAAATTAAATTCGGTTTTTCTGATACGTCTACTTTTCCTGAAGTTTTCTTCTGAAAAATATTCGGAAAATCAGATTTTCGAAAAACTTTCTTTTTCGATCAAACATGTTCGAGGCCTCAAATGAATTCTGAAAAAATACTAATTTTTCCGATACATTGTGATAGAAAAAACAATCTCGAAGAAAAACAATAACTAAAAGTTCTACAACATTTTCAAATTTGTCAAAATTTTTTTAACGCTGTTGGGCTGAGGCATAGCAGCTAATTTAGAAATCAAGCCGAAATCTTACCATTCATCAACTTTTCGAAATCTCCATGATCCATTCGAGTACTATCAATTTTGGCACGTTGTTGTTTTCTGGCTCCATTGACCTTTTCAGCCAATTCCAGCATCATGTTCTGTTGTTGTTGATCTTTGTTCGCTAGTCGTGCTCGTCTTTCCGCTTCTTCCCGTTGTTTCTGAGAAAACAAAACATTGTCAGAATACTGTAGGTTCTCAAATATTCTCTCACCTTTTCTTGGGCCAATTTTGTCTCATTCTCCATCTTACATCGAGCATAATTTGCGACAAAACTCGACAATTTTTGGAAGAAAACATTGGGCGGCGTCGATTTCGCATTTTCGCCATAAAATTCGACACATTCATCGTATGTCTTATTCGCTAATCGATGCGCATTCAACAATTCTTCCATTTTCGATTTACGTGATTCGAGAAAATCGACAAGACTCTGCGGACAATCGGCACCTTTCAACGTTTTTTCGTCGCCCGCCAGTTTGAATCCACTCTCTAGTTCGGTCACATCTGCTCGTATCGAATCCCATTGAACAGTCGTCGCTTTGTCAACAAATTTCAATTGAGCGGCAAAGTTTGATAATTCCGGAAGACTTTGTTCAATCGATGAAACAATCATGTGCAACAATGTCAATGTTCGATCAGTTGGTGACTTGAGAATGGCAAGAGAATCCAAAGAGGAAAGCTTGAAACCGTATGCTCCGCCACGTTTACCGCTGTTCATATAGTTTCCGAAAGCGAGAATAACCTCGAGAACACCATGAAAATCTTTGGCTTCTCGTGCACATTTCGACGCTGCTGTCACGTGCATCAATTGCTGAAAATACTTTTCTTGAATAATCGAGAAATATTTATCTATTTTTTAAAATCGAATCTAGTCATCTAGCTGTTTCTGACCCGTGCGGAGCTTCTTTTTTCGAAGGTCAAAAATCTTCGATCTTTTGGAAAAAAATTTTCACTTGTTTTATGGGATGAGACGGGCTTCACGTACCGGTTGAAGAAGTGCAGCAGTTTCGTCAAACTCGGCCATGATCCTCATCACATTCAATTTTCTTTCCAATCGTTCAATTTCGCACAACGCTGCCAAAAAGACATCTTCTTCCGACAATCCACTCAATTCTCCCTTCTTTTCGGCATACATTGTTCGTTCTTCTGACGTCGGAAGAATTCGTGATAAAATGTCGACTTTTTCAGCCGAAAGTGTCGAAAGATCCAATTGATGAACTGCCGCCATTATTGATTTCGAATCTAACGCAACTTTTCGACGTGTGATTGCTGCAATTGTTTTTTGTTGTTGTTCAAATCTCAGAAAACGGGTAACTCACCAACATTCTGCAATCGTTTTGCATCTAATAACGTATTCTTTCTTGCCGATGATCCCGAACTCGTAGTCGATGCCGGGCTCACTTGTCCAAGTGCACTTGCATCGTTTTTCGGTTCAGACAGACCGATTGGTGTCATTTTGAACATTTCTTCGAGCTTCGAAAAATCAAGCTTTTCTATGATCAGCTCATCGTTGAGCTTTTCAAAAACTGTATTTTTCGCCTGATTTGGCTTCATAGCTGTCCAGTTCAATTGTGGAAGTTTGTTTCTGAAAAATGTTATGAATAAATGTTGAAAGTAGTATAGAAAGTCCAACTGAAAATATATTTTTTTCTCAAAAACTAACTTTGTCTGATAGATCTTCTTGATCGTCTTTACATCATTGCTAGGCGGTGCGAATCCACCTGGCGGGGGTGGTGGTGGCGGAGGTCCGCCTTTACCCATAAATGGAGGTGGTGGAGGCGGAGGGGGCGGTGGAGGACCACCATTTCCTCCTAAAAATCCAGGTGGAGGTGGTGGCGGAATTGGCACTGTATTGCCATTAGAAGTGATGAGTCCGGCAATTGGCGGAGGTGGAGGTGGAGGAGCTGGAGCCGACGATGTTTTGGCAGTCGGTTCGCGGGATGTGGATCGTCGTTTTGCGGCCATCGGTAGTGATTGATCTGTGTTTTCTCGATGTGGTCCCGGAGCTGGCGGCGGTGGAGTAGGTGGTGATTTTGCTGCTTGTTGCTGTTGTTGTTGCTGTTGTTGTTGCACTTGGAGGCCGGCTAGAATTGAGATATTGTTCGCAGAGGTTTTTGAGTTTTTCTGGACGCCCAAGTGTATTTTGAAGTTAGTTCGCAGTTGGGTGCATTTAGAAACTAGTATTTTTACCGATATATATCACTAAAAAATATTTTTTAAAGTTCTCCCTAGTTTACTGTATAATTTTGGGGTTTCTAAAAATTTTAAAAAATCCCATTCGGACTGTGAGTAAAAAAAAATTTATGGGAAATTGTTCACCTTTTTTTTGAAACAAAAACTTTTCAATTTTCAAAAAAACATTTCGCACCGGAAAATGGTATCATCCGCAGAAAAAACAAACGAACCTTGCATTGTTTTTTGAATAGCTTCAAGCTCGGTTATTTTTTGTTCCAACCTTTTTCGATCTTCTCTACTTTGTCTGTCCTTCTCGTCTGAAATGAAAGCGTTAAATACTTCAGCACAAAATATCAGATGAGTTCAAACATACTCATAGTTCTAGTCCATGTTCCTTTTTGTTCTACATAGTCTTTTTCCATTCTGTCTCGTTCATTTACCAAATCTAACAATCTTCGATCGAGAGCCGCTTTGTCTGTTATCCATTTCGCTTCGACTTCTTGAACTCGTTCATTTGCCTGGATATAAACTTATATATTCAATATTCAATTAGAAATAATATTTTACCTGTGACAACTTCGTTCTTAATCCCTCTCTTTCATCCAACAAATCATTTTTCAAATTTGAATCTTCCAACAATTGCGCAACATCGATTGCACTATTCGCATAGTTTATCATTCTTTCTTGCAATTCATCCGATTCACAATCAGCCATTTCCTCAATATATTTATCCAATCCTAGCAATGTCATTTCATATTGCAAATGAACACGAAAATTGAGATCATCAACATTATTGACAAAATAGTCGAAAAATTGACAGGCCGATGAGAGAAATTCGACATGAAATTCGGGAGGAAATCGAACAAATTGCATCAATGTCCAAAATCGATGCGGTTCTCGAAAATCCCTTTCGAATCGATCAAAAGCGTCGCTGACTATTTCTTGACCACCTTGAACCATACAAATCGAAGAAAGCATTTGAATAACCAATGTTTTTGTTCTAAGATTTTGGTGAAGAATACTTCGAACAATGCAATAAATAGCTTCAGTATCACCGAAAACTTGTTGGAATCCTTGTTTATTATTCATTATTGCACGAAGACACATCATACAAATATGAATATCATCTCCCGCTTCGCCAATTGATTTCGCTATCTTTCCTTTCGATATTGTTAGGGGACCTGCAAAAATATTTTTCTAAACAAAATCTAAGTTATTCAATTTTTGAAGTTTAAACTTAAAAATGATAAGTGAAAATGATGAATCTCATTCCAATACTTGTGAATTTCAAAGTCCAAATGTTCGTGGACGTTCGAACATTTGGGAATTCAATGAACGTGTTTATCATAAGAAAGAACTATTATTTTGAGCCGTTATGAAATGCCTAACTGAACTTTAAAGAGAATATAAACATACCTTTTTTCAACAAATTTGCAGTGTTATCTAAATTTCCGGCGCTTAATCCAGACATATTTGCAGAGTATTCGGAACAAGATGTGCTGTTATTATGCGATGGAGAATCGTTAATACCGGATGTCGATGGCAGACCTGCCGATGTCGATGGTACAGAGGCACAGTCTGCCAAGAGGTTGCGCATATAATCAACTAGCCGACGAAGACCATGATTAGGTGAGTCCAAAAACTCAAAAACCCAACTGAAACAACAAACTTGTTTGATTGAAATGAAAATGAAACACCTACTCAACGCTATTAGTTCTTAAGCTGATCTCGATATGTCGCAGAACACTAGTCGATGTTTCATCTGCCAATATTTCTTTATTTTTTAGCGCTTTTTTCAGCTGTTTTTTGTCCATAAAAAAAGCCAATTTTTCGAGATATTTTGATGGCGATGTGACTTGTTTTGACACTTGTTGTTGCTAAAAACAAAAATGGTAATTTCTTGTTGAAAATATTCGGATTTTATTACCTGGTCGTTGATTAACTTCCATTTCTTCTCATTATCATAACTTCGTAATATCCGAATTTTGTCGACAGGTAAATCCATATGCTTGAGAACATCATCGAACATTTTGTCGAGCTGCTCTTGTCCCGGAACCGGGGGTAGAGTGCCTGCAAAAAATGAAATGAGTTTCGGAAAGACAAAAACTTTGTTTTTTTATATGAAAAAATTATACAACAAACCTGGCAAAATCATTGCACTTCCAACAACCGACGATATCCGTCTTGATCTGATCGCTGCGGAAGTTGAATTCGATCTTCTGATACCACCTTCTCTACTTTTCTTTTTTACTCCGAATGTTCGTCGAAGCGCACTTCTTTCGAGCAGAAAATCTGAAAACCAGCATTTGTTTTAAATTTTTGCAACAACGAGCTAGTTTAGCAATCACGCTCTACTAAACAAATACACAAAATTAGGCCACAAAGTGTTAGATATTATCTGGTAAATACAAGCCAATAGATATATAAAATTGAGAGAATTGAAAGAAATTTAATATGGTCATCAAGCACCTGTCCGATGAATTAGTACAAGATTTATTTTATTTGCTCAAATATTTTGGTTTGGGAAAAATAACATGTGCTTGGTATTATTTACTAGTAAGATTTCTAAAATATATTTTACAACGGTCAATATCAATGTTTTTTTTTCACAATCAATCGTTTCGCACTGCTGATAATAAAAAATAGGGCTTGATAAAATATTTTCAAGGTTTTTTGAAAAAAAAAAGAAAATAAATGACTACAGTACCAGTTCAAGGTACACGTTGTTTTTGAAAATATCTCGAAACGATACACGTGCTTGTATTTCTCTCGGAATAAAAATATTATTTTTTTACCAAAAAACAAGCAGAGAAATTTCGAAAGAAGAAACAAGGTAAGTACAGGTTAATAGATGACTCATCTTTCTATTGAAGAATGGGATGCGACAGTTGTGGTCAAACAACATCATATGATTCATTGTTGTTGAAAAAAGGTAAATTTTTTTGAGAAAAAAATCGCGCAAGTTGAAAAATGTAAGTAATTATGGATTCGAAATTAGTTACGTTTCAGTGGTTGTTTTATTTTTTGGCGAGGAAAAATCAAACTAGTTTAGCCAAACAAAATATTTTGCTGTTTTTTTTTCACTAGACAAACATTCCAAGCAGTTCATTGATATGGCTTTCAATATAACAAATTTCGACTTCCAAAAATTTCCTAAAACATGCCGCTAACCAAAAAAAAATACTAAACTCAGAAAGTAAAAGTGAAAAACGGCTAAAACATGCCGACAAATAAACATGTATTATAAATCGATCAAAAGGATAAAAAATAAAAATACTTTCAATTTCAATTTAAAAAAATCCTATTTTGGAAAGCGCAAAGAATCCAAAAATCGATAAAACGAAGGGTCATAGCCATAAAAAGAGTCTATATGTTTAGTTATTCAAAAAAAAAGTGTTTTTTTGCTAACCGCGAGAAAAAACACTTGATCCACTTTCTTTTCCTTCTTTTTATCCTCTTTCTAAAAGTGGGAAAAGATTGTTCTCATGGCTATTTAAAAAGAACATAGAATAATTTTTGCGAGTTTTCGTCATCATCTGACAAAACGATTTTAAAAAATCGAGGTGATCAAAAAGCTCAGAAATGTTATTCAAGTTCAAAAAGCTCGAAAAAACTATACACATCTACACAAAAAAGCATATTTTTCGTTTTCAAAAAATACCTGTAACCATAGTGAAAAAAAATGAGATGAAAATATAATTTTTCACTAGACCGAATAATAATAATAATACTAACCGAACACTTTATAATTCAAAAAAAAAACGAGAAAAGTGTGCGTGTTTATGTATATACATAAACTATGTACATAAATGAATTACTCTCTAACGATGCGGTAATAATTGCAAGCACCGCCCGGATATTACTTTTAAACAATTTATTGTCTGGAAATCGATTTTTTTTCTCCAGAGAAATTTGTTTTTTTCTTAACTAGGAAACAAAACAAAACACCAAAGAGAGACGAAGAAAAAATAAACTAAATTTATTGCTCCACCAAAAAAAAAAAAGAAGAAGAAGAAGCTGGAGCTCAATTTTTCTTTTCTTTTTCTTTGTGTCTCTTATGTCTCATTTTCTGGAAAAAAAAGAGTGACCAGAAGAAAAATGTGTACTGCAAATTAATTAGATTGAAATGGACATTATAATTTCCCTTTTTTTCGCATGCAAAAAGTACTTTTCACAGATTCATTTAAAGTAATGAAAATTTGTTTTCAAGTCTCGTGAGCGCGAATATGAACTGTCTCTTGAAAAGTGTGAATTTTTGAGGCTCCAAAATTCAAAATTTTTTTTCTAAAACAGAAAAACGGCCCGGCCCATTAGGCCAAAAACTGTGACTGATCTAGAAAGATGTGCGAAAAAAAAATAGACGTAGACCGATCATCACTAAAGACGTAGGTGAAAAAAATAGTAGAAACAGTAACTAACATCAGGACCGGGAAGGACTGGTCCTGAAAACTCAATTCTCAATGAAATAAATTGAGTAAACCCGATTAAAAAGAATATTCTTCCATCAGAAAAAAACCGACAAAAAGGTCAAAAAAGAAAAAAGTCGGCACATCTGGAAAGGCATAAGGCTAAGAAAAAGGGAAAAAGAATATTATAAACACAATGAATAAATACAAGTTGACACATTTTTGAAGAAGAAGGAGGGTCAAAAAGGATTAGGTTGTTCTGGTAGGAAAAGCTGCACAAAAAACAACAACAAAATAGAGAAAAAGAAAAAGATGATGGATAAAAAGGGGGAGAAGAGGTCACAAGATGAATGAAGAAGAAGAAGCACCACAACAGACGAATCAAATGGCACTCAATTATGACAAACTATGCTATTCGGAGATTTATGAAATTTTATATTCAAAAAACTTTTGGCAAAAATTCGTGAAATAAGCATTTAAATGGAACCTGGCTGGTTTCTAGACATTCTTGATCAAATTCTAAAGAAAAAATGCAGATCGACCGGCCCGAAACTCCATTCTCGTGTACAAAATTGTGTGTATTTACGAGATAAAGGCGCATAGAGAATTAATGCGCGTGTGGTCTCGACACATTCACTACGTTTTTGTTTTTTCTTCGTGTGTGGCGCCCTTTTTTTGGTTTTTCGGGTCAGTTTTTTTGTTTCTCAGGTAGAGTTACGTCTTTCATTCGTTGGATCAGTTTGTTTATACGGGTTTTTGATATTCCATTAATTAATATACAAATATTATAGATAATGAACGATTCGGCTAATCAGCTGAAAAAGGATATCTTGGAATCGTTGAAGGCGGATTTTCAGCAGGTGGTTCTTCAGAGTCTCCAAGCGAAGAAAGAAGAAAAACCGCTCAATCTGTCTCAAAAAGGACTCCAAATTCAAGCTGATTTGAATGTTCAAGTTATCAATGTCTTGCTGAAGATTGAGGAGTCAAACCCTGGAGCAGGACAAATTGCCGAGGCGATTGGAATGTTAAGGAAAAGAAACGCAGAGCTGGCAATGGCGGACGCAAATCCGCAAGGATTCAAGCTAGTGGAAAAGATGCAAGCGTTCAGCGCGCTAACTAACGGAGACCAAAATGCGCAATCCTTGATGCTGATGTCCCAATTGCTACAAACGGACAACAAGCCGTCGACTTCTCGCCAAGCAAAACCGCGTTACCATCCCTTTCGCCAACGGGAATTCGATGAGCGTCAATCGAATTCCCAAAAACAAATTGACCAACTCCGTGGAGAACTGTTCAGCATCAGGAAATCCCAATATATGGCAACAAATCGAAAAGAAAATATCCGATGTTATAAATGCCAACAGCCAGGTCACTTCTCCTTCAATTGCAACAAACAATGAATCGGAAAACTCGGTTCAAATCGGTGAGAGGTTGAAATTTTCAGAAAATTTCTGGAGAGAAATATCTTCAGACCTTTGGGTTCTGGAAATAGTTTCAGAAGGTCTTAAAATCGAATTAGTCGAAAATTTCGTTTTACCTACTCCACAAGGTCCTAGAAAATCAGCTTTCAATAACGAAGAATTCATCTTTTCAGAACTGAACAGCCTGTTGTGTAGAGGGGTGATCGAGGTGGTCGCTGAGGAACCGACGGTTGTTTCGCCGCTCCACGTGGTGGATCAAGGTGAGAAAAAGAGGCTGATCCTGGATCTAAGTGCACTGAACGAATTTGTAAAAACCGAAAAATTCAAATTAGAAAATTGGAAAACCGTGTCACCATTCTTAGAAGGATCCAATTTTGCTATGAGTTTTGATTTCAAATCGGGTTACTTCCACGTCGCCATTAATCAAGAGTCTCAAAATTTATTGGGATTTTCACTCTCAGACCCTCCCGCTGCTCCATTCTTTAGATACAAATGCCTACCATTTGGATTAAAATCAGCACCGTATATTTTCACAAAATTATTTAGGCCATTAATAAAGAAATGGAGAAGCGAAGGGATAAAAATATTTCTGTACTTGGACGACGGTCTGATACTGGCCAAAGATTACGAAACAGCTCTTAAAATTTCGGAAACGGTGAAACAAGACCTGGAAAAAGCAGGAATCCTGTTCGCAAAAGAGAAGTGCGTTTGGCAGCCGAGCTCAGAGCTGAAATGGTTGGGCTACATTGTGAATCTAAGAGAGAAAACAGTTCGTCTGACGAACGAAAGATTAAACTCTGCGCTGCGCAGTCTGAAAAATTTGAGAAAACAGTGCCCCACGATCCAGGATCGTCAAAAATGCACAGGTGCATTATCATCAATGAGTTTCGTTTTAGGGAAACTCGGTCAACTCAGATCAAGAAATCTGATGCAAGCAGTCGCAGCGGCTCAAGCAGGAGGAAGATCGGAATCTGAAAGAACGCCGACCTCCGAAGGTGAGAAATTTGAAATAAATTTTTGGCTAAAAAACTTGGAAACCAGGGCTATTTTTAAATGGGGTCTTCCCGAGAAAAAGCCCAACGTAAAAATTTTTTCGGACGCATCCGACACAGGAGTCGGAGCGGTGCTAAAAAGTCCCGAAGGTAAAACAATCGCCAAAATTTCAAAAACATTTGACCGCCTTTTTCACAAAAGGAGCAGCACCGCAAGAGAACTTGAAGCTGTGTTTTTTGCAGTAAATTCTTTTAAGCACAAATTGAAAAACGGTCTGGTAGAAATTTCGACAGATAATCAATCAGCGGTTATAATTCTCAGAAAAGGTTCTATGGTACCAGAATTACACCAAATAGTAGAAAAAATCATAGAAATCGCTGAAATTGAAAATTTTGAGTTTGTATCTAGATGGGTTCCTCGCGATCTAAACGAAGAAGCAGATTTTGAGAGTAGAAAAATAGATTACGATGACTGGGAGATTGAAACCGAAATTTTCAGAAATTGCGAGAATAAATGGGGCCCAGTCACAGTGGATTGTTTCGCAAGTGATGAAAACGCCAAAATCAAAAGGTTCTTCTCAAAATCGGGAGGAAGAAAGTCGCAAGGAGCAAACTTCTTCGAAAACGTCGACAGACTTTCAGAATTGGACCATTGCTGGTTAGTTCCACCACCAAATTTAGTCCCCAGACTGATACAAGTCATGAAAGTAAATCATTTGAGAGGAATTCTTTTGACACCGATGTGGAAATCACATCCCTCATACCAAGCATTAGTCGACGATAAAGGGAATTTCATCAGACAGATGGTAGATTACTTCGAAATTCCAAAACATTCAAAAATTTTGAAACCAGGTCCGGGCTCCCAAAGATCTTTCGCTTTCAACAAGTGTTTCACAAAATCCATTTTCCTAGCATGTAGTTTAAATTTCAAGCAATCTTTTTAAATAGTTTCTCTGTCATTCAATAAAACATCCATCTCTAGGCGCCTTAATTGATCGTAAATACAGATTATCTTGACAAAGGAAAGATAATTGTGTGTATTTACGAGATAAAGGCGCATAGAGAATTAATGTGCGTGTGGTCTCGACACATTCACTACGTTTTTGTTTTTTCTTCGTGTGTGGCGCCCTTTTTTTGGTTTTTCGGGTCAGTTTTTTTGTTTCTCAGGTAGCCCACCGCTCCCGCCCTAAGACAGTATACAAAAAAAAAAAAAAAAAAAAAAAAAAATTATATATATATAAAAATTCAGAAGGCACGAAGTTGTTGAAGCTGATCGAGATCGAAGGGTTGGCAAAGTTCAGCGGGAGCAACGTCAGCGCCGATCTCGCAAAATGGTTGAATGCCTGCAAATCTCCGGCCACTTTGGCATTGTATAGAAAAGCAATCTCGTCACGTCAACAGTGGTTAAACAAGTTCGATCTTCCACCAACCCAAGAAGCCTTTGTTATATATCTGGCCAAAAGAGCCAACACGGTCGGAGCCTCGGCGCTCGCCATTGAGGCGGCCGCTTTCAGAACTTCAAACATAGTTGTTGACCCGGCTATCGACGCGTTAATAACGGATATTATCAAAGCCAAAAGAAGAACCGACTGCGATAAAAGAAACCAACCATCGGTTTTCAGCGCAAACCAATTGAGAGAGATCATATCCAAAGCTTCCCCTGACAATGGACCGAAGGAAAAACGAGATATTTTGGTCATTTGGCTGTCCTGGAACGGCTTATTGAGAGCGTCAGAAGTTGCGAATCTAAAATGGTCCGATATCTTATTCTTCGACACTCACGTGTCATTGAATATAAGGAAAGCTAAAAACGATCAAATGGCGTTTGGGCGAACGACATATATTGACGAAGACTCACTTTCTGATTTTCAAAAATACTTTAGAAGCTTCAAACGTCGACTCGCCCCTCAAGAAGACGATTTCGTTTTCAAAAACCTGGTCAACGGAGCTCAACTCTCGTCGTCAGCGATCTCATCTATCGCAAAAAAGCTATTCGTTGCAAATCAATTGCCCGATATTTTGACCCATCATTCTATCAGACGAGGAGCCGCAAATCATCTTATCGAACAAGGAATGTCAATCGAAAACGTTCGAAATAGAGGAAGATGGCGCTCCCCGAATGGTTTGGCACGCTATTTGGTCGATCAACCGTCATCACAAGGTATTCAATTCAATCAAGGACCCAAAATTTAATAAATTTAACGCTTCCGCAAAAGGTTTCTTAATGTTTTTCTTTCTGAGAAATTATATTCCCTCCTATCATTTCATTCACTTTCAATCTATCACGTCATATTATTCTTTCAACTATTATTCGGTCTCCTAGACCGCCCAATTTGTAACTCTATTCTGTCATTCAATAAAACATCCATCTCTAGGCGCCTTAATTGATCGTAAATACAGATTATCTTGACAAAGGAAAGATAATACATTGCATTTTGTATTGCTCTAAAATGTTTATCAAAAGCCAAAAATAGTGAAGTTATTCAAAGAATTGTCTCCATTTTTAAACTATTGTAGGGCTCGTCTCGAAAGTACCGGACCAACATTTGCATATACTGATCCGTTCGAATTCGGATCAAAAAATATTACGAAAAACTTGGGCCCGATTTAGAATTTTTAGACTTTTCATACAATTGGAGAAACATTTCTTTCTTCCATCGAATTTCCAAAAAAAAATTATTCTGACTTCAAAATTCTATGAAGCTAGGCAACAAAAACGTAGACCCGTAAGGTCAAGTGTTATTACAAAAAACATTTACTTTGAGAAAAAAAAAACAATTTTCAGATGAATTAATTACCTTTCATTTGCTTTTCCAACACATATAATAAGCATCAAACAATAAAACAAAAAACAAATGTGTCCGGATATTAAATAAGTGAAAGTCGGAAAAAAAACGAATGTATTACACGAACAAAACAATGATTAAAGGTGTACTGTAGTTTTGTGAAATGAGATTAGAAAGTAACAAAACATCAGTTATGTTTTGACCTGGAACATTGGAAAAATTCAATTTTCAAAGGGAGAAGTTGGAGCCAGCATACTATGTATTACGATAGGCTCCGCGGATACCAGGTTGTTATTTTTGTAACGAAGACCAGAGAAGGTTTTTGAAAGAGACGCAGAGAAATTACATTTTCGTGTTCGGGTTCACGCCAATTTTAATATTATTAAATAGATTTTTTTTTGTAATTCGAAAATTACCGGAAAAAATTTATGAACCAAAACATTTTCTAAAATACTTACGTGGCCTATATATTCAAGCAGGGCAACTTCTAGTTCGAAATTCTGATTTTCTGGGGAAACATGATAGTTCAAAAGATGAGTGTTCACTTTATTTTTCGACAAACCGACTAAAATCGAAAAATGTTCATAAACATAACAATGTTCAGAAATTGTCGGTTTTCTACTCGAATTTCAAAAAAAGAACAAGAATAATAAGGGCCAATAAATCACTATAAGCTTTTCCTTCTTCTTTTGTTTACAAACGGAAATAATGCACATCTTTTGGGACAATCAAAGGAGAGATTCACACAATACTTCAAAATGATGGAAAGAATGAAAACGAATAGATTGTAGGTCAATGTCATAATTATCAGTGACGGGTGTGTCGAAAAAAAAGAAGACGGAATGGTTCCAATTTCACACCTCATAAAATTGACACAGTTAAATAATTTGATTGAGATACAGCAAAACAAGAGAGAGAGAGACGCAGACATTTTCACGGCTTTCTTCAGACTTCTTGAACACTCATAAACTTGAGGTAGTTTGAGGGTACTGTATTATTTTTTGTTAGTAAATCTCAATCTCTAGGTCACGCAAATATAAAAAGAAATATTTGACCGCTCTTTCTTTTAGTTTTTAATCATTTTTTGGTGTTTAGGGTTTGAAAAATTTCAGGAAAAGCTACGTTTCAGAAAATAACCAAAAGCTTTTGGTACGATCGGAAGTCCAGAAAAATCCCGGTCAAAAAACGGGCTTTTAATAAATTGAGTTCAGAGCAGGAATGTGATTGTAGCTTGAGGGCCCGGCCCGAAAATAGAGCCGGCCTGAACTTCAGACCATAAAAATAAACCAAGTTTAACTACGAATTTTCAACAGATACTTCCGAATGTGATCAAATTGTTATGCCAAAAAGAAAAAAATTAAGTTCAAAAAGTGAAAACTATCGCGATCAGAAAATGGATCTTCAAAAAACTATCGGCGCCAAAAAGGAGAAAAAGAGCTGGCAAGTTTGAATTGAAAGAATATCGGGTGCGCGCGCGAAAAAAACGAGACAAAATGATTGTTTAGCCGAATTTGGGCAAACAAAAAGATGCGGATCTTTCCTCTGATCTGACAAATCCAACAAAGCAAAATGACGAGACAAAAAAAAACAGAAAAGTCTGCAATTAATAACTCGGAAAAAAACACAGAAAGAGAGAGAGAGAACAGAGAGAACAGAGAAAAAGAGAGGTCCCAACTGGGTTTAACCTTGGATAAAGATTATTGTTGTGAGAAAAAAAAAGAGAAAAGGTTAGCAACAATTGAGCGAGCGAAGAAAAAACATATAATTAGGCAATCAACATATGCGAATCGAGCATAAAAAGGGCCATACAATCCGATTAGTCAGATTTTGTTGGCCTTTTCGGACCGGCCCGATCGCAACATTAGATACAGTTCTGTGGATATGATCTCAAAAAGAGATCACAAAAATGTTCCAAAATTCTGGAGACCAAAAAAGTTAGCTACTGAAGTAAGTAAACATTGTGGGAATCCGGAAAGGTTTCTAGAAGAAACAATTTTCCGAATTATTTTTCTGATAAATCTGAACATCGAGAAATTGTGGGCTGTTTTTAGAGAATACTCGATCGGTATAAAAAAATTTGTTTGGCGCGCTCAACCACGCTAGTGAAAAGTGTAACGCGCTTATTGTGGTCCGACCGGCCAATCCATTTGGAAAAAAAAAATGTTCCGACTTTTGTCAAATAATCGTTTTGTTCAAAATTTCAATAATTTTATTTTACGCGTAACACGTGACAAACTCTGCGTCTCGCACTCTCTCATTTCAAACCTCATCAAACGGATTCTTGTTATACGAAAAAGGCTCCGCGGATATTCAAGAAACTCAAAAAATAAAAAGGAAATCCGATTTGCACCCACCAGCAATAAACAATTTAAAACCAATTGACAAGAAAAAAAAAACACGTTTAGTAAACAAAACAAAAGTGGAAAAACGTATCGAATTTCGGACAAATTGACCACCCAGCAACAAAAAATGCAAAAAAAATGCAGAATATTCGAAAAAGCTACTATATTATTGACACATGTGATTATTATTATTGTTATTATGAAAAGGGCGATTCTTTTTCTGTTTTCACATTTGTTTCTTCTCTGAATTTGTGTATTCGAAACAACAAACAATAACACCTTACTTTTATGGGGTTTTGTTGAGAAAAAAATAATATATTTTATTGTTGTTTTTGGGACAATGAGCTCAGAAACTACCAAAACATGAGCCTCACCGAGAACATTTTGTTCGTTGGAGACAAAGCCATGGGTGAGTTTGAGCTCTCTCGGTGGCCCATTCTGATCGGCCGGGCTTAAGTCGGACTGAAACCGATCTTGAATATATCCGGAGTTTTGGTATTCACCTACACAAGTCAACCTTCTTCCAGAACACCGAGAGTGTAGAAACAACTCACACGAAATTTTTTTTGACTGGCCGAAAAACAAAAAAAATCCGGCCCGACCTGGGATTTTCCGGCCGTGCTCTTGGGCTCTCGGGCTACAATGTTATCCCTTGGCAAAATTTACTTTGTTTTTATATATATTGAATCGGACCCAAAGTTCGGGCCTCACCACACATATTCAAATTTCAAGAAATTGTGAAAAATAAACCTTTATCAATGAAACTTCAAAAAATCGGATACTTCGAACAAATTTATTTTCCGAAGGAACCAAAAAATATCAGACTTTCTGAATTCAAAAAAATGTTTTCTAATTTTCCAAATTTTCGCGAGAAATCAGCTTGAGAGAAAATATGTTGTTTTAGGTCCGATTTTTGAAGTTGTAGAATACGACCCCACCGTATTTCATGACCCCCCAGCGAATTACACGACCCCATAAATGTATTTCGAGACCCCATTTCCATTAGGGTGGGGTTTGGAAATACATGGGGGTCTTGATGTAAAGTGGGGTCATGAAATACTTGGTGGGGTCATGAAATACATTGATGGGGTCGTAAAGTAACTGGCTTACAAGGGTGTGGGGTCGTATTCAACATGACCCGGACAAGATGTAGAACACGACCCCACGTGAAGTATTTCAACACCCCACAATAGAAGTGTATTTAATGACCCCTACAAATGTAGAACACGACCCCAAAAGTGTAGAACACGACCCCAACAATGTAGAAGACGACCCCAAAAATGTAGAACATGACCCCAACAATTTTGGGGTCTTGAAATACATGGTATGGGGTCGTGTAATACACTTCTATCGCGGGGTCTTTTGATACGTTTTGCGGGGTCGTGTTGTACGTTTTGCCCAAAAGATATAGTCCAGTATTTTCGGACTGGACTAGAATTTTTCTATCGATCCACTCAAAAAATGAAGAAATTTCGTGGATTTGAAAAAAAAGCTCAGAGAAACTATCGTTTTTTGCAGTTCCTAAATGAATAAAATAGAAACAATTTCAGGTTTGAAATTCGAAAAATGCGATTTTTTTCATAATAGTGTAAAGAGGTGGGCCTGCCCTCTTCACGTGCTAGCGGTCAAGCTTTAGTATGAATAACGAGTTTCATGGAATACGTTTATTAACATAATAAAACACAGAATAACGACATGACGACAAAACCCAAAAAAACAACTCTCTCTTATCAGCGCTCCCGTGGGTATTTATATTGTTTCTTATCGTGGCGCCGCTTTTACAATAGTTACTCATAGATTGACTCATTTTTCTCGTCTTATCAAATGGCAAAAAAATGGTAAAAGTATACTGTAGTTAATGATAAAATGTGGAACTAACCTGTTCGAATCTCTTCACTTTTCACTTGCCGTTCTTCATGTTCAGCATTTTCGTTCATTTCGAAATACGAACCAGGGTCGAGAAACAAAAATTTGAAACACAAACACACCGACAAAAAACGAAATATGAGGTGCTCTTTTGTGGTATTTATACAGAAGAGATAGAGTGTGATAAATGAAGAGAGTGACAGACGAAAAACAGAACAAAAAATTATAATCGGCTGAAAAAAAGTTGGACAGAAAAAGGAGGGTTTGTGGTAACAGATAGCAAAAAAAAGAGGAGGAGGAGGAACGGGTTTCAACCGTGTTCGTTCTCATTTTGTATGTTTGTTCAGGTGATTTCAAAACAATTGGTAATTGGTTTGGAATGAGGATTAGGATGGAAGTAGATCGCTATCGCTTACTTTTTTTCCAATCAAAAAATAATACAAACTGTTCACACAGGCTTGGGGACGACAGACATGTTTCTCCGAGCCGCCGCACGGACCCGTCTATAAAAACACGTGAGCACAAAAAAAATTGAAAAACGTGAGCCCGAACTGCAATCTATTTTTGACTTTTTCGAATTTTTTTTGTTTTCTGAATTGGACTCAAACCCAACTAAAATCAAAACAGACCTATAATGAATCTAGTATGATTTTTCAGGCCCAACACCAATCAATCTCATTTCTGACATCAAACTCAACTTTTTCAGAATCCCAAAAAGTTACTTCAAGTTTGTATTGCCCAGAAACAGTAACGAAATGTGCAAAGTATGAAAATAGAAGACAGTGAATTACAAAAATATTTTCAAAGCAACAAGGTGTTTTTCTTTGAAATAGTACGAGACGCAGAGAAAATTGATTATGTTTGATTATGATGCCAAGCCACATAACCCGAGAATTGTTTGCAATGAATTTAAAGTGTGTAAATTATTGTTTCTCCGATACCTCTTTCTTTCCTGAAATATCTGAAAATTCAGCAAATATGTGGTTTAGAGGGAACATTTCGCGACGATTTCCCTTTCTCTCCATCGGCCTCCCAGTACGTAATATTATACGATAAACTCGAGACCAGAAACCCATTTTCTTGGAAAAATAAACAATTTAGTTTATCACTTTTCATTGTTTCATCCAAATGAATATATTATTTGACCTTTTTCTATTTTCTCTAATTATTGAAAATGTATTGTGTGCAAGTCTTAGTTTTATGGCTAATTTGAAAAAATATGGATGGTATAGAAAACCAAAAACATATTCACAAAATCATAAAGATATTGAGAATGCGATATTCAAAGACTATAAATGGAAAAATGGACCGGTGAGGTGAGAAGAACGGTAATTATGTAGTAACCGGACCGAGATTCGGGCCCGGTCTGGTTGCTGAACTGTTTAGTTTGGACCCGAGAATTTGGAAATTAATGAAAGTGTACTTGCTCTGACAAGGGAACTATGATAGCTTACTAACGGACTTTGAGATGAGACATGTGTCACCCGATAGAATTTTTTACGCTGATCAAGATCCCGCAGCTAACTTTTTCAAAGCTCCATGCAGAAAGCTGAAAATCACGTTTTTGTGATCAGTCCAAAATTTTTAAATGCATCCTAACTTTTTCAAAGTTTTATACTCATTAATATTAACTAGTGGATCTGATAGGAAATTCAATTCTCTACACGATGGTTTAATTGAAACTTCAAAAAAAATTTTTTTAAAGTGTTTTTTTCGGCAGTTTCTGAATGGGTTCTCCTGAATGGGTGCGCACCCATTCAGAATGGGTGTCCGAAATGGGTGCGCGGCGAACGTCTGAATGGGTGCCCGGTAAAATGGGTGCCCATGTTGAATATCTGAATGGGTACTCAAAAAATGGGTGCCTGTTTTGAATATCTGAATGGGTGCCGACTAATGGGTACCCGTTTTACGCATTGAAAACTGCGCTTGTAATCGTAAATGTTGCAAAAAATAGAGCAAGTTTAGTTGAACACATGCGAACTTTTCCTGCCCAGTTTCAGGAAGGCTGTTTTATCACAAGAATTTTTATCAAATTTTTTCAAAGAAAACATCTATTCCTGGGTCTAAGAAACTGACGTTCAAAAGTCACGGCGGGTCTGACCGAGCATTTTTCTGACCGGTCGAATTTTTTAGGCGTTCTAAGCCTAAGTTTTTAGACGGAGTTCAATCTCGCTCTTATCAGTTTTTTAATGTAAACGGAACATTCGTTATTTTGTGGTACATCACTTACGATTACATGATCTGTACCCTCGACCTCAAAACAGGCACCCATTCAGACATTCAACATGGGCACCCATGAAGACGTTCGTTGCGCACCCATTTCGGACACCCATTATGAATGGGTGCGCACCCATTTAGGAGAACCCATTCAGAATCTACCTAAAATGGAAAAACAGGAAGAAAGTTGGTCGAAAAACAAAATTTTTAGACCCACAATTTTTAGTATGTGCCTTGAAACCACCTTTGATATTTTTGGTATGCTCTCTCTTTTTTTGATGGAAGCTCTGAAACAACGTGAATTGGAGCCAGCAACAAGATAAAAAATAAGCTTCTCCTTGAAAACAACTATTCATCAGAAACATTCAAATATCAAACAGAATAAAAAGCTGAGAAAATAAAAATTAAAAACGTGACATTTTCAACGTGAAAATGATTGTTATTTGTCTCGACGTGTTTTCGGTCATTACCTGTAAATACAGAAGTGAGTTTTCGGCGGGTGGTTTTTTTGGGTTCTCAAATCCCTACTGTTTCTTGGGTACTGTGGGGGGAGGGTACTATAGGGGAATCATACTGTATATGGGAACAAGATAATACTGTAGGGGGTTACTGTAGGGTGTTTTAAATCACCACCGTTTCTCGGGTGGGTACTGTAGGGAGATCATACTGTATATGGGAATAGGATAACATGAATATAGTAGTTTTCCGGGCGTGCGTTGTTCACAGAGAAATGAAATTCGATCGGTAATCGGGTTGAAAAGCGATTGAGGTCGATTTTAAGAGAATGTTTCTGAGTGTAGGTCGATTGTTGAAAATGATAAAAAAACGTTCGATTACCGACGAAAACACAGTTACAGTACGAAAAAAAATTTGCAAAAAAAATGGAAGTTATCATGAAAACGAGAGTTTTGAACGGGCAGCAAAAACTACAGTACTCATCATTGTCCATCCCGATTTCCTGTTTCCATTGCTTTGAAATATTTTGATGTAAAACTGCATTTTTCTTGTATTTTCACACACTATTTCGCTCGGTAGGTTGGAAATCTTGAAACCACGCAAGAAACAGTGAATCAGGATAGACAGTATGATTCAGAAAAAGATTTAAAAAAATACGTGTTTTTTATCAAAACAAAAAATCATTGAACGGAAGATTTTTAAATTCTTGAAATGGCTACGAATTGATTCGAGCGAATACGCCGCAAACGTACGATAAAAAACGAATGAAATAGAACAAAAATATATACGTTTCGTATTATTTTCGGTCTGAATTCTGGAGAAAAACGAGACCAGCGCGAGCCAAGAGTATGGCTATTTTTTACTTGTTTTTATTTTAAACTGTTGATAGATTGTTAAATTCAAAAATATCAAAATTGGGAGGAAAATACTGAATCAGACTCGAAAATAACCCAATCTGAATCGGACCCAAACCTAAAAAATGTCTGAATCAGACCAGAGCGACGAAATCGGGCCCGCCCCGTTTTTATCAAAATTTGTGCTGAATCGGTCCACAAAATCGACACGCATTTAAAGAACGTCCGATTTTTAATTCTTTTTTTTTTGGTTCACGTTTGAATATTTTTTCGAGCTCACGTTATCCTCATTTTTGTTCGAATTTTGGTTTTTTTTTCAAAGTTAAGAGTACGAAAATAGTGAGAAACAGCTTATATGAAACATTTTCTTTTACTCAAACATAAATTTCAGAGGAAACATGTGTTTTTGTTGAGTGGAAATAAAATTAAAATAAATTGCATAGGTGAGGAATCGAACCCTTGACCTCTCACTTTATAACAAGGCCTAACCTGTTGAGCCACAGTGCCACATTTTTTTTACGTGAAAGTTTCATTTCAAATATTCTAAGAAAGTGATAAATGAGAAAAAATTCGAGGAATGAAGTGATAAAAAAAAAAGAGTTAAAAATCGGACGTTCTTTAAATTAAACTACAAAATCGGACCAGGTCCGTTTTTTTTGGTTGATATTTTTTTGATTTGAGTATGATTCAGCTGAAATCTCTACCAAGAAAAACGATCCTGGTCCGATTTTGTGGTCCGATTCAGCGAAAATCTTGATAAATATTTTGGCCCGTATCAGATTTGGATATTTTTCAAGTCCGATAAAATCGGACCTGGCTCGATTCATAAAGTCCGATTCAGAATCCACCAAGAAGCAAATTTTCAGATTTATGAAAAAAAAACTGTTTTTTCACAAATTTATCTCGGAAAAATGCACTTTTACATTTTTTCCATGGATATGAGATTCTGTCTGAATCAGACCAGGTCCGATTTTAAAAGGTTTTTGCTGAATCGCACCACAAAATCCGACCCGACACTTTTTTGCTGAAGCGGACCCAGTCCGTTTTTCATTGGGATTCTGGCTCGGAGCGGGTGAGCAGTTTGGTTGAATTTACTGTAAAAAATTGACGAAAAATACTACCGATACCACTGATATCTTTTTTCAGATTCACGTTGAGAAAAAACGGACCAGGCCTGATTTTTTATCTGTGTCCGTTTCAGCAAAAAATATGTCAGGTTCGATTTTGTGGTCCGATTCAGCGAAATTTGGGGAGAAAATGGATTTTCAGAAAAACAAAAATTATGCAAAGTTTCAGTTTTTGAAAACTTTTGAATTTTTGAAAACGTTTCTGACATCGTTTGGCCGGAGAATATTTTTTTTACGAGAATTCATTCTTCAGACTCAAACAAATATTTTTGATTTTTCATCCTATACGGTAGTTTCGATGGCCAAAAATGCACGAAGATCATTAAATTTCGGATTGACAACACTTGAAAATCTACAAACTTCACGTGTTTACCTTACATTTTCGGGAAACATCATTAGGAAAGTTAGAGTAAATTCGATCTAACGCGAAAAAATCATAAAAAATGTAACTCTAGAATTTTAGCAGATTAGATGCATTAATAATAATTGTGACATCGCGTTCGGAGCGAAAAATTCTCAAGCTGGCCCCATTTTGTGTTTAAAACCAACGTAATTTTGAATTTTTACAGGGACTTCATGTCGAGCGATCAGAACTATCAAGTAAGTTTCAATTTTTTCTCCATATTTTGAACATACATAACTTTAATTTTCAGCAGCGATCAGGCGAGGGGGCCCGTGCGAGGGGGCACAAGAGGAAAGCGGCGAATGAGTTGGAGGGCGCACCGGAGGCGAAGAGGAGTCGGTTGGAGGGGCCGGAGTTGGTCGAGGAAGGCGTCGAGGAGATGGAGTGGGAGTGGAACCTGAAGAGGAAGGCGGACGAGGAGTTGGAAGGAGCGCCGGAGGCAAAGCGGAGGAAGTTGATGGAGCCGGAGGTCGTGGGGGACGTAGCGAGGCGAGAAGTAGAAGAGATGGTGGTGGAAGAAGTTGTGGAGCAAGTGAGGAGAGAAGAGGAAGAGGCGAATGTGGTGGAAGCAGAAGTGGTGGAAGCAGAAGTGGAGCAAGAAGTAGTGGAGCAAGAGAGAAGAGAGGAGCCGGGACCATCCGGGCTGTCGGCAGAGGAGAACGAAAGATTGACAGCGTGGTTGAAGAGACGCCGGAAGCATATGAAAATGCGCGTACCATTTGCCGTGTATTGCAGACGCAACCGGAGGCGGTGGGGCGTTATCGAAGAAGAAGAGGAAGAAGAAGAAGAGCCGACAGTTCAGGACCCCGTGCTGGATGGAGGAGAGATGAAAGATGTGGAAGCGGTGGTTGCTGGATTGGTGGACGAAGTGGAGAAGCAAGTAGTTGTCGCGGAGGAGATGGAAGGAGCCGAAGCAATGGTGGGCGGTCCAGAGCCGGTGGAACAAGTCGATGCTGGCAACATCGATGAAGTTGAAGCCGGCGAACCACTCGTCGTCGTCGAACAAGTCGAAGAGGAGGAAGCTGAAGTTGAAGAGGAAGAAGCTGAAGACGACGATGTGGATGGCCAGATGGCATTCCTTGAAGAGATGGAGGCGGATATTGCGGGCGGCTTCGAAAAGATCATCGCCAACCCTGGCAAGAAGAACGCTTTGGAAGCCTCCATCGCCCTTCAAAGATGCCGGACCACCTTGCGGAGGCATAAGAAGACGAAGACAACCGACAACTACTTGTACTGGTTGTACAACAAGGTCAAGGAGGCATTGGCCTTGTTGTGAAGAAGCAGAAAGAGCCTACTTTTTATATTTTGTTTTTATTATTTAAAAAAAAAAGAAAAAAAGAAAAAAAAACCAAAAAACCCAAAAAAAATAAAAAATAAAAAATACAAAAAAAAACAAAAAAAACAAAAAACAAAAAAAAAATAAAAAATACAAAAATACAAAAAAAAAATAAAAAATAAAAAATACAAAAAAAGTTAATTTTGTTATTGTTGTTATTGTTATTGTTGTTGTTTATTAATTTTTTGCCGTTGTTATTTTTTGGTGAGTTTAGCTTTTTTATGAGTTTCTTGAAAATATAAATTTCTTTCAGTTTACCTACTAGAAGCCTACTCGAAACTTGGATCGACTCGAATTTTTCGATTTCAACTATTTGAAAAGAAGTATAATTAACACCAAAACAATTCGATTCGTTGACTCGACATTTTTATTTGGAATTGTCACAAATATTTCGAGTGCTGTTCAACTCTTCATTTGTGGTTGTAGTATTTCGATTTACTATGATATTTTGTGCGATGAATCGGTGAGAATAAAATCAAATGGGGTTCCAACAAAATTAACAATTATTTTAACTTGGGTCTTACTTATTTAAGTTTTTTGTTGAATTCATCATATTTTTCTCATTCATGTTCTCCTTTCTTTAATTGAGTGTGAATTCTAGCAACAACAAGCGACGTGATAGTTCAATCGGTTAGACGTGTGAAGTGTAGTCACAGGCAAATTCCTGGACACATGTGGCAGGTGTGCGGCAGCGATGTTTTGCTGGCAGACGTCAGGCATGTATGTCGCATCGATGCCGCAGTTCTGGACCGATTCCGGCATCCCTGCCGTAGGCCTGCTGCATGAATACCGGAATCGGGTCCAGAGCTGCGGCATCGATGCGACATACATGCCTGACGTCTGCCAGCAAAACATCGCTGCCGCACACCTGCCACATGTGTCCAGGAATTTGCCTGTGGTTAGAGGGCGAGAGTTCGACTCCTCTCTTGGGCGGCGTTTTTTTTTAATTTTTCCTAGTTTTTGGACTCGAAAAAAGTCGGTCGTTCATTGAACTCGTGTCAACGTTCCACCTCTCTCTTTTTCAAACTCACTGAAAAATTATTTTTTTCAGTATCAGTTCACTGTAGTTCAATGGCTGATGGTTTTTGCCAAACACGGATACGAGTCAATCGCGAAACGTTCTTGAAGCACCATGTTGGAGCACCGACTAGCCAGACTTGCCCAGTTTGGTATCAATTCGGATGCTTGAAAATATGGTAAGCTAACATGTACAACTTGAAAGTAGATTTTTTTTTCAATTATTTTTTGTTTTTGTTTTTTTTTTGAAGTCAACATTTTTCCAGGTGAAAATCGAGACAAATGTTTGGTCGATAATTGTTTGGATAAGAGCAGAACTGCCACGAACGCGAATTCATTCCGAGTATCGGTTCAAATTTGAAATATCTTTCTGGAAATCCTGCAGGTACTGTCGTTTTCTGAAACGGAACATGGAAATAAAATGACGTGTTTCAGGTCAGAAACAAGCGGCTTGTTTGTAGATCCAGAGGAGCTGCTCGATATTCCAACATAAAGACCAAGAAAAAAAAGAAAAAAATAAGAAAAAAAAAGAAAAAAAGAAAAAAAATTAAAAAAAAAAAAGAAAAAAAAAGAAAATAAAAGAAAAAAAGAAAAAAAAAGAAAAAAAAAGAAAAAAAAAAAAAGAAAAAAATAAGAAAAAAAAAAGAAAAAAAAATTTTAAAAAAAAGAAAAAAAAAGAAAATAAAAGAAAAAAAGGAAAAAAAAAGAAAAAAAAGAAAAAATTTAAAAAAAATCGCCACCTTTTTATGTACCCTAAATTACGCGAACTTTTTCCTTGAAAAAAGACCCCATTAATTTTTTTTAGAAAAAAACAATTTTTAAGTTCGCATCTTATGTAACCCCCCCCCCTCTTCCTCTTTACATCGTTTTTGTTTATTTTTTATTGTCATTCCAACTGCCAGAAGCCGCTTAATATGCTGATCCGAGGTCGAGAATCATGATCGTTTCATGAAGTGTTGACTACGGCAAAATGCTCATGCTCAGAACCTTGTGAATAATGATCCCGGTGAGAATCTGATTTCAAACATTTCAATATTTGTTATTTTCGTTCTAGATTTATGTTCATACCAACATCGGGTCGCCTCCAACAAAATCAAAATCAACGTGAAAATCATATCATTGTGATAATGAGCATCAAACTATTTCGTGATATCTCTGAAACTCGTGCAAAGAGACTGATAATTATGCACAACTACAACTGTAGGAATTTTTTGATGTTCCTGAAAAAACACGGTGGGTGAATAAGGTATTTTTGTCGTAAAAACTTTTCGAAACCTTATGAAAAAATCAAAAAATTTATGTTTTCCGTTGAACTCTCAATGTAGGTGTGTACCGACATCTCGCGGGATACGCCAAATATTGGGCGAACAATTGTTTTTTGACAGTTTTCACTGATTTTTTCATCAAATTTCGAAATGTTTCGGAGAAATTTTATCACCATGTATTTGTTGGAAATTATCACAGAAAACTTTTGATTTTCAGAAGTCCTCAATTTGTATGCACGGATTTCGGGCCGAATCAGAGAGGCCTCAAGTGGAGAAACTGGCACCATTCGAGCAGTCACCATTTTTTCGATTATGGGTTATTTTGAAGCCACATTTGCTCAGGTATGTTTTTCAAAAATATTTCTGGAATTCAAAAAACTCAAAAAAATGAGAAACCTATTTCGAAAAAAAATCTAAAAGAAAACGTGACTCACGTGTTTGACCATTTTAATTTTTATTGAATCATTTCAAAAAAAAAATAAAAATAAAAATTCTTCAAAGTCACATATTTTTAAAACAGTTTCCTTCTAGGTATATTCATACATTTCCAGATAATGACTGTTTTTTGAAGTTAAATGTACCTTCTCACATTTGATTTTGTGAATGTACTTGTAGAATAATATGAAGCTTTTTTTTCCTGCTTTCAACTGAATATTTTGTTTTGTTTTCTTATTTTTTTTAACTGAAAAAATCTATTTTCAGATCCCCAATCAGCAAACAATGAGAATCTTGTTTTTCTTCAGCCATGGTTCAGAAAAATAGAAGACCGACCACCGAAGGAGGTCTCAAGTTCGACAACAGGACACAATTTTTTTTGTTCCGAAGCCAATTTTCGTCAGTGCTGAGTTTGGTGGAATCTCTCATGATCTAGATGTCGTAGACAGGAGTTCGCTCAATTTTTTGGGCAGTTGTCGAATACAAAATTGACCAAGTTGTTGTATATTTATTTTTGAACATTATCGGTAAGCTTTTTCAATCTGGTTTTTTTTTCTGGAAATGTGTTTTGTCATCTTTGTAGTTAGAGGAATATCAACTTATTTTATTCAGATTCTTCGTTTTGATGTCATCATCGAGCCTATTTCTGCTCGCAAACACTGTGACACACTTATTGGCCCGCTCAAACGTCTTGTTTTGGTTCGGGTGAAGCCAACAATGTGCTCGACATTTGTAACTACACACCAACTCACACACACTGAGTTGCGTCGTTGCTCAAAATTTCTCTGTTGGTCGACAAAACAAAACAACAAAATTGACAACTGGAACCGACTCAAAAATCGTCGACTGGCGCATCAAAGGGAATAATCAAGTGGCTATCGTGGAGAATATTCGAGAATTATCAGCCTTTTTTGTTGGCTGTTCCATGGTTTTTTCTCGGATCGGTAAGGATTTTCTTTTGTACTCTCATTTAAACCAGTCCTTCGGAAAACGCTGCACCCGAACGTTGCATTCGTGCGGCTCCGAATTTTCCGAGGTTTTTCGTAACTTCTTCACGAGTTTTTGAAAAAATCGTCCAAAGTGTAGTTTTTCAGACATTGGACCAACAAACGACATCGTTTTATTTACAACTCGAGCAACTACATGCACACAACATTCGGATCGATTTCAAAAAGAATGAAGATGGAAATAATTGGAAACATCGAACGTGGTCACTTTGCTAAATGTTTGTGCAGGTAACTTTTTTCCAATCATAATTGATTTTCAATTTCAATGTTTAGGTAAATTTATTGAATTGTCGATTTCAAGGAACATCGGCGAAAAAATATTTAAAAACTTAAAAAAAAAAACTTAAAAGAGAAAGAAAAAAAAGAAAAGAAAAAAGAGAAAAAAAAAGTTAAAAAAAAGAAAAAAAATGAAAAAAAATGGTAATAAAAAAAGAAAAACAAATGAAAAAAAATAATTTTAAAATTGAAATCCTGATTCCTGTATCTGTTTCCCCCAAATTTCCGATTTTCTTTTTCATAAAAAGTTCCCTTTTTGTGTTGCCCCATTTCCCCTTTTTAAGCGAACTTTTTTAGAACAAAATTGTCCCAAAAAAATTTCATGTTAAAATTTCCCCTCAAGTTCGCATTTTTGTTGTATGTTACCCTTTTTTTGTCAAACCAATTGTGCTCTCGTTTTCACCGTGTGATGGAAAAAAACAGATGAAGCAGAGCACTTGTTTGCTGTTATGGCGATCTGACTGTTCATAATGGGCGGAGAGTGTAAGAGGTAACAGAGAAATGGACGAAAAAACTTCCAAGTTTTCGAAATTTTCAGAAGAAAAAAATCAAAACGCATTTTGCAAACACATCTCACTTATGTTCACCGGAAAATGTAAGCCCAATCTGGTTTCACAAATCAATGTCGCAAGAAAAGTGAGTTTTACAAAATTTGTGGGTTTAAGAGTTGTATGCTTTTGGAGACGGTAGATTCTGAATCGGACCTTCTGAATCGGACCAGGTCCGATAAAATCGGACCCGAAAATGACCAAATCTAAATCGGACCGGAACACGAAAAATGTGTCTGAATCGGACCGGAGTCAAGAAATCGGACCTGGTCCGTTTTTATCAAGACTTTTGCTGAATCGGACCACAAAATCGGACCAGGTCCGTTTTTTTGGTTGATATTTTTTCGATTTTAGTCTGATTCAGCTGAAATTTCAACAAAAAAAAACGGACCGGGTCCGATTTCTTCGCTTTGGTCCGATTCAGACACATTTTTTAGGTTTGGGTCCGATTCAGATTTGGTCATTTTCGGGTCCGATTTTATCGGACCTGGTCCGATTCAGTAATTGCCTTTGGAGACACTAGAATATTTAGAAGTTTTTGGGATCACTAACTTTTGAACAGAAAAACGTATCTTCTCAGTTTCTAGATTGAAGACCTGCCCGTAAAATAGTTGAATCCCTGAGCATAGTTTTTTTTTGTCTGAAAATTGTTTATTTTGGAAATAAACATTTTTTTTCATGTTCGGATCCGTTTTAATCGGACCCGAACATAAAAAAATGTGTCTGAGTCGGACCAAATTCAAAAAAACGGACCGGGCCCGTTTTTTCTCCGAAATTTTTGCTGAATCGGACCACAAAATAGATCTAGCCAAATTGTTCATCTGGTCCGATTCGGCAAATATATTGAAAAACAAAACAGGAATGAGAAAAATTAAATAAAATTTGGAACGTGACCGACGTGTTCGACCATTTCGAATTTTATTATTTTCCGAGCTCTTTGCATAGACATGTTTTTTTTCAGGATTTCCGTGCCATTCAGTTTTGTGGATGTTTCGTCACATTTCGTAACACAAATCATTTAAACTTGGAACTGGCCAAAGGGAAATATTCAAGTGAGTTTTTGTGATCCATAGAAGAGTCGAAATTTTCCGTTTTTTTCAGATTAATTCATTGATTGGATGAACGAATTATTCGACCAGATGTCGAAGCAACAGTCTGTCAGAAAGACTGAAAAACCTCTGGGAATATACCGCCCGTGTGTTGCCAATTTTCATCGTGCCGTTTCTTAGGTCGCCCAAAATGCGGCAAATTTTGCAAAATCCATTTTGGGCCTAGATGGTTGAGAGTGTAAGTGGTAACAGAGGAATAAAAAATATATCGAAATTTTTCGAAATTTCAGGCAGAAGAAATGATTGAAGTGCATAACAAACAAGTCTCATCTTATTCTCACCGAAACAACTTGTGCGTCGTTTTGTCCAATTTGGTTTTCTACAAAGTGAGTTTGACAAAATTTGCGGGTCACTAAAATTTTGGAAAATCAGAATATTCGGGAATTTTTGGGATCACTCAACAGAAAAACTTATTTTTTTCAGTTTTTGAATTGGGGACCTACCCGTCAAAGAATTGATTTTTTTATAAAAATTTTTATTTTGTTCCGGAAAGTTTCTTAAACTCACACATAATTTCTAGTTTCAAAATCAAAATCTTTTTTTTTGCGGCGTTTTGGGTGAATTTCGATTTGTCTGACAAACTTTCCCCTTAAATCTTGATGTTTTTTTGGTGGTGTGATCTAATCTGAAACGGACCCAAACATAAAAAAAAATGTTTCTGAATAGAGCCAGAGTCAAGAAATTGGACCGGGCCCGTTTTTTTCCAAATTTTTGCTAAATCAGACCACAACAGCGGAAAAATATTTTGAAAAAAACGTACCTGGTCCGATTTTCAACTCTGGGCCGATGTAGACACATTTTTTAGATTTGAGTCCGATTCAGATTTGCCCGAAAACACTGATTCATTGAAAAAGATTTCGTGTTTCCGGTTGAACAAAAAAAAACAGAAATGAGAAAAAAAAATAATAATTGGGAACGTGACCGACGTGTTCGATCATTTCGATTTTTATTATGTTTGGACTTTTTTGCATAGGCCTTTTTTTTAGGATTACCGTGCAATGAGGGTTTGTGGACGTTTCGTCGAATTTCGTGATACAAATCATTTCAACTCTTCAGAAAGAGATAAAACTGACTGACACTCAAGTGAGTTTCTGATCCATAAAAAATCGAAACTTTCCATTTTTTCCAGATATGTTCACTGATTCGATGAACGGATTGTTCATCCAGATTTCAACGGAAACAATCTGTCAGAAAAACTGAAAAAACATAGGAGAATGTGCCGCCCAGTTTGTTGCCCATTTTCATGATGCGCTACCTACGTCGCCCGAAATGCGTCAAATAATTCAAAATCTGGAAAATGCCGTCTATGACGCCACATACATAGGGTGGCAGATGTTGCCACTTGCGCTCGGTGGGCAACCTGATGGACCCCGAATGTGTGGTAATTTGCCGCGCGGCGGGCGAAAACTCGCCCCACAGCGGGTGGGTTCTTTCCCGAATCGTTCACAAAATTCAGTGAGTTATTTAGATTAAGTTTTATTGTATTTATTGTTTTTTTTTTAGGTATGCTCTTTATCTGTTGAAAATGGCAAAATCAATCCAATTGCTTGAAAAAAGAGGCTCGGATCAATTTCAAAATGAATGACAATGAAGCGAATTGGGAACAGTGAACGTTGTATTTTTGCCGATATTCCACAGGTACCTTCATTTAAAAATCAGAACTGATTTCAATTTTCAAATTTTAGAAAAAATTACCGACTTGTATCGATTTGAAAGAACATCAACGAAAAATGGGAAAACAATTATTTAAACCCTAAAAAAAAACATAAAAAAAAGAAGAAAAAAAAGAAAAAAAAAGAAAATAATAATAGAAAAAAGAGACAAAAAAGAAAAAAAGAAAAGAGTAAAAAGAAAAAAAAATAACATTGAAATCTCAATTCCCTCTCCTCCAACATTCAGCTTTTTTTGTTATTGAGAAGTTCCCTTTTCTACCCTTTAGGCGGACTTTTTCAGAACAAAATTGCCCCAAATTTTTTTTTCATGAAAAAAATACCCCTACAAGTTCGCATTTTTGTTGTATGTAAACCTTTTATTTTTCGCTCAATTTGGTTTTCTACAAAATGTCGTGAAAAAGTGAGTTTGACAAAATTTGCGGGTTTATAAGTTGTGTCATTTTAGGCAAGTGAGAATGCAAGAAGATCATCTGTACCGCAAGAACCTGGTCGAAAGAGAGATGGGTAGACGATGTGAAGAAGACAACAACAAAGATTCACAACCACAACCAAACTGTATTGGGTCTCGGGGAATGTAGGTGAAAACGAATCGAGATCATCTCCAGCAATTTTCCCTGGTCGCGAATGACTCAAGACAGCCGATCCCGGAAATGCCTGGTTCACAGTTATGAAAAATGACTCGATTATGGACAATCGTAATATCAAGTAAGTTTTTTTCTCGACGTGAATTGGAAAAAATAGTGTCAGAAGAATATTTTTCCGTGGAAAATCAAATTGTTACAGTAGATTTAGCCAAATTGTGCAACTGGGCCAATTCGGCTGAATCTTCTTTTAAAAAATCGGACCAGGTCTCATTTTTGCTGAGTCTGTTTGAGCCGGCTTGTTTAATGAAAAAAACAATTCTGGTTCGATTTTATGGTTCGATACGGCAAATATCTTGAAAAAACGGACTCGGTCCGATTTCTGAACTCTGGCCTGATTTCAGCGGCAAGTACTGAATCCAAACCTGAAAAATGTGTCTGAATCGGACCAAAGCGAAGAAATCGGACCCGGTCCGTTTTTTCAAAACCTTTGCTGAATCGGACCACAAAATCGGACCAGGTCCGCTTTTTTTGTTGATATTTTCTCGATTTTAGTATGATTCAGCTTTTAACAAAAAAAAAACGGACCTGATCCGATTTTGTGGTCCGATTCAGCAAAAATCTTGATAAAAACAGACCGGGTCGGATTTCTTGACTCCGGTCCGATTCAGAAGGTCCGATTCAGAATCTACCCCTCTTTTTTTGTTTGCGTCCCATTCGACTAATTTCGTGCCCGATTCAGAATTTCGCATCTGGTCATTTGCACGAAAACACTGATTCATTGAAAAAGATTTCAAATGGTGTTTACGGTTAAACTAGGGTTGGAAAAATAGTGCTTTCGTGTGCCCGAAAACACTCGTTGCCCGAAAACACCTGCCCGAAAACACTTTTTTCATTATTTTTTGAAGAATTAGTGCTTTCGGGGAGAGTATTTCCAGGCGAAAACGTGATTTAGAAATGACCAGACATAAAACGCGGGCCCGTTTTTCCAACCCTAGGTTAAACAACAAAAAACAGAAATGAAAAAAACAAAATAATAATTGGGAACGTGACCGACGTGTTCGATCATTTCGATTTTTATTATGTTTCGACCTTATTGCATAGACCTTTTTTTTCAGAATTTGCGTGCCATAAAGTTTTGTGGATGTTTCGTCACATTTCGTAACACAAATCATTTAAACTTGGAACTGGCCAAAGGGAAACATTCTAGTGAGTTTCTGATCCATAAAAAATCAAAATCTTCCATTTTTTCCAGATATATTCACTGATTCGATGAACGGATTATTAGCATAGAAGTCAAAGCAAACCTGCTGTCAGAAAAACTGAAAACGCTGCCCAGTTTTTTACCCATTTTCATGATACCACTCCCTACGTCGCCTAGAATGCGGCAAAATTTGCGAAATCTGGAAATTGAGGCCCATGGCGACATCTGTGAAAAAATTCCGATTGCTCGAATAAAATAGGCCGCAATTCGCGTTTTCTTCACACTATAATTTTATCATCGGTGAGTATTTTCGAACAAGGGCAGTTTAGGGGCCCAATCCGAATTTGAAAGTCACTTTCAGTTTGTTCAAAATATTTTTTTTTGAAAAAAAATATATCAAGTACCACGCGGTTAGTGTAGTGAGAAATTTCCACGTCAAAACTAAACTAAGTTATAATTACTGTGAATAAAACTAAGATCACTACTATAATTTCGGTACACGTAGAAACAGATTAGATGTCCAAAAAATGCCGAGTAAACATAATAATTGTGACAGCGCGCATGATTGGGCTTAGTTTTTGGAAGGCTAATCCTGAATGAAGCCGGGCCTCATTATGGAACAAAATTTTCTGAAAATAAGAAAAAAAACTCAAATTGAAGTATTTACTTACCGGGCGCCATTCAGGAACTTTTTTTCCGGGCCCAATTTTACGGGGCCCGGCCCTATTCTGCGACTCCCTTTTTGGCGTTCGAGAAATTTCAAAAAATTCAAAAAGAAGTGTTTTGTTGTCGCTCAGAGCTCATATCATGATATGAGCTCTGAGCGACAACAAATACATGCTGCAAATATTGTTATTTCATGCTCCGATTTCATCGGAGCTGAGAGAGAGAGAGAGAAATTGAAGTCCGGAGCCCGGAGCCCGAGAGTCCGGCCCGAAAATCAGATGCCGGGCTTAGATTTTTGTGTTTTAACTGTTAAAAAAAGCCCGTCCAGACCGGGTCCAACTTTTAAACGCCGGTTTCTCAGGGCTGGGAATATTATTTGTTGAATAAGTTGTGAAAACCATTTCTACGCTCTTGTTTATCTAGAAAATGTCTGTACGTACCCAAACTCCGGATTTATTTAAGGCCCGTTTCCGACCGGCCCGAGGTAGCCCAAATATCATCTGGACCGATGTGTACTGGATTCACCACAAAAAATGTTACTGGAATGTTTTGTTTTCAGCTAATCGTGGAAAACTGAATTCTTGGCAGTTGACTTCCGACAGATCTCGATCAATCATTCGACTCAAAGGTTTTCGAGGTCAAATTTAATTGGAAAAAAAGAAACAACTCTAAAAAAATTGAAAAAAAAACAAAAAAAAGAGAACTAAAAAAAAAGAAAAAAATGATTGATAAAAAAAATCGATTGAAATCTTCTACTTTCAGAACAAAAATTTCAATAAGTTTTTAGAAGTGAAATCAGCCCTTTTTATGTGAACCGTTTTTCTTTACGCGAACTTTTTTGAAATGAAATTGACCCCAAATGAAACATTTTGAATCGAAACATCCCACCAAGTTCGCATTTTTTTTGTAAAACTCCCGATTTGTCAAAGATGTTGAAGACGCCGAAATGCAAGTCAAGAACTGAAGACGCCGAAATGCAAGTCAACCACTGCTCTCAAACTTAAACCGGCTCGTCAATGTAATCAGGTAAGCTTCAAAAAGTAGTAAAAAAATGGGAACATCATTTTTTATTTCCAGGTTTATGTGATTCGGAAAAAAAATGAGAAAATGAGAAAAAAGTTGGAAAATTGACTTGATTTGTTCTGTCGGAGACTGCTAGAAGGATCAATTCTCCAAAGTTAGGTTATCGATTCATTCTACTCATGTCGAAGAAAACACACATAAGCAGTATGATGGTGGCGAGACCGCAAAAACACGTGAGAACTTAGTCATAATCAAAACGGAAATTGATTTTCCCAAGTCACAAAAAAACTATGATAAATTACAAGGGGACTTCGAGAAATTGTGACCGGCTAGCTCTTTTCATGCTGATTATAATGCCATATCAAATTTTCGTACAGCTCAGAGCTGTAAAGACAGACTTTTCTGGTGTAGCCTACCGAGCTGAAACCCCGCCGATATCAGTTTTATCAGAGTCAAGGAAAGTTCAAGGAATTTTTTTCTGGTTTCTCCGGTACACTGAAAATTTTTCGATTCTAAATTGACTCCCATTTCAAAATTGATAAAAGGTTTTTGCCGGTGAAAATAAAGTTTTGGAGAGCAAATTTATCTTCAGGTATTTTAGATTTTTTGAGAGTGGAAAGTTTTAACTATTGTGGGAAAAAACAAGTCGAAAAAAACAGTTTAAAAAAATCCAAACTAGGTCCAGTTTGGCCCCGTACAGTCCACGTGGAGGGTCGGTGGTCATCTATTTCAGGACCAATTTGAGGAATTTCTGTCACAAGTTGACATTATTTTTGAAAAAAGTCGAACAGACGAAGTTGGACAAACAATAGTTATTTTTGACACGTGAAGTCGAAAAAAGGACAAAAGAACAAACAAATAATATTTTGACGTGAAACGTGGCATTGAATGGACGTGTGTTTGGTTTGTTCATTTCATTACTTCTTTTTCGGTGAACAACTAAATGATTCAATAATTGTGGATGATTCGAAGTCGACATTTTTTGCTGAAAAGATAAGTTTCTGTTTGGGGTTCTGTATTTTGCTGTTCTAATATCAATTGGGTAGAATATGTATGTCAATTTCTGAGCGATTACTGCCTACAAAAGCCTTAACCCGGCTTTATTCAATTTTCGAATTGAGTATGGATTTGTTTCCTTTTGTTATGGCAAGAAAGTGATGACAGTTATTGATTAGGGTTTGCATTTCTACCAGAAACAAACTGATATTAGCTACTGTATTCTTCATTTTTTGTTTTCGTAGTTCTAGTCACTAATACCAGTTGTGTAAGTAGAGTCTGTGTGTCATTTCCTGAGCAAGTACCGCCACAAGAGTCCGAGCCCGGCTCCATTCGGTTTTCGAACTGAGTGTGGATTCATTTCCTTTTGTTATGGCCAGAAAGCAATGAACGGATTTGATGATTGGGTTTACGTAATGTCTACTGAAAAACTGGCAAAATGTGACTGGATCGTGGAAAAAAACACACACACATTTTGGCCCCAAAAACAAGTTCATTTAAAATTCAACCAATTTCTATTATTACAGACCTGAATGAATAAAGACAAGAGGATCGAACGAAGGTCAACAAGCTGCACTACATTTTCTGAGAAGTTTGAACTTTTTCTAAATTTAAAAAAACGGCAAAATCTTTTAGCAATGCGAAGATCAATAACAATGCAAAGCTGTTACTCTTCTTGCCGTCGTCATCTGTCAACAATTGAACACTGCGTTTTTCAAGTTTGAATTTTTCGTAAATCAGAAAAACCTCAACTTTTTACAGAACTCGAAAAACGATTAGGAACAAAACCGCCGGACTAAAGAAAACCTCGAAGAAATGAGAACAAATTCAAAGAACAGGTTCGAATTCTCCAAAAATTGCTCTATGAAACTATTTTTGCAGAAAACACCAGTTTGATAATGTTGGAGAGAAAGTGAGGAAATGTGAAAATGAAGGGACAACATCCAATCCCGCTTCAAAACAGAATTATGAACATGAGCTGTCGTGAAATTGAATCCAGGTTGGTATGTTTTAGTTTTTCAAAAATGAGATACAAAAATGAGAAGACGCCAAAAGAAATTGAACAAGGTCCGATTCTTAATCATTCTTTTTTAATTCACGCCAATCATTGAACTTTTCTCACCTATCATTTAAAAGGAAATGTTCGGGCCAAAACATGTGGCGTGTGGTTCAACAGGTTAGGCGTTATTATAAAGAGAGAGGTCGATAGTTCGATTCCTCACCATGTAAAATTATTTAATTTTTTTTCTGCTAAACAAAAACACCAGTTTTTTTCTGAAATTTATTTTTGAGTTTCCCATAAGTTGTGTTTCTCACTTTTTTGTACTCTTAACTTAGAAAAAACAAACTTCTAACACAAATGAGGATAAGCTGAGCTGGAAAAAAACATTCAAACGTGAACCAAAAAAAAATGATCAAAAATCGGACGTTCGCCCCGAGGGTCCGGCCCGAAAATCACATGCCGGGCCCCGAGTTTTGTTTTTCGACCGGCCTGGCTCGAGCCCATTTTTTGGGCTGTCGTTCTGGGCCCACCTGGGAAGAGGGTTATCAAAAGTTAAGAGATTGCATATGGGAACATAAGATAAGGTCTTATTTGGTGAAGAATCTGGAGAGCATCTGGAGAGCTCAATTTTCCCAGGTGCGGCCCAGAACCGACAGCCCTGATTCAAAGAAACCCTATCACTCAGAAATGGCTGTGCCATGTTTAAAAAAAATCTTAATATTGAAAACATCCATTTCCGATGAAAGTGGTTCAAAAAATCAAAAATGTTTGAAAGGAAAAAAAACAATATTTTGTCGTGGGTTACTGTACCCGCACATATACACAAACGGTGTTTGCGTACGACAATCTAACGAAATCAAAAACAGTTTTTTTTTCGATTTTAGAAAATCAGACATCGAAAGTCAAAATCTTTAATATTGAGATATCGATAAACAGAGAAATTTATATTTTCTGAGTGATCAGGTGTCTGTAAAAGATTGTGTTAAATTCCCACAACAAAAACAAACAAAACACCGATATGTTTTTTTGAGTCTTCAAAAAAACAGACAGAAATGCACGAAATGGAGAACAAAGTCAAAATTTACAGATTCGAATCAAACATCTGGAGAATGGAGGATACAATCGGAACAACATACAACCTTCAACAGAACAACAAGCTACAAAAACAACAAATCAGACGGTGAGTACCGAAAAATATCTTACTCAACATTCTCGTAAAAAAATTTCAAGTAAAAAATTGAAAATTCCAGCAAAAAATACAGTACTCCGTAAATTTCGGAACATTTCTCAAATTTTTGAAAAATTTTTCGAATTTTTGTGAAAAGTTCTGAAAACGTGCGGAAGCTATGCCCATTTTTTGCTGGAATTTTTAGATTTTGTCTGAGTCTCTCATTTTCATACACTCTCTATTTTCTAAAAATTCCGCAAAAAATACAGTACTCCGTAAATTTCGGAACATTTCTCAAATTTTTGAAAAATTTTTCGAATTTTTGTGAAAAGTTCTGAAAACGTGCGGAAGCTATGCCCATTTTTTGCTGGAATTTTTAGATTTTGTCTGAGTCTCTCATTTTCATACACTCTATTTTCTAAAAATTCCGCAAAAAATACAGTACTCCGTAAATTTCGGAACATTTCTCAAATTTTTGAAAAATTTTTCGAATTTTTGTGAAAAGTTCTGAAAACGTGCGGAAGCTATGCCCATTTTTTGCTGGAATTTTTAGATTTTGTCTGAGTCTCTCATTTTCATACACTCTCTATTTTCTAAAAATTCCGCAAAAAATACAGTACTCCGTAAATTTCGGAACATTTCTCAAATTTTTGAAAAATTTTTCGAATTTTTGTGAAAAGTTCTGAAAACGTGCGGAAGCTATGCCCATTTTTTGCTGGAATTTTTAGATTTTGTCTGAGTCTCTCATTTTCATACACTCTCTATTTTCTAAAAATTCCGCAAAAAATACAGTACTCCGTAAATTTCGGAACATTTCTCAAATTTTTGAAAAATTTTTCGAATTTTTGTGAAAAGTTCTGAAAACGTGCGGAAGCTATGCCCATTTTTTGCTGGAATTTTTAGATTTTGTCTGAGTCTCTCATTTTCATACACTCTCTATTTTCTAAAAATTCCGCAAAAAATACAGTACTCCGTAAATTTCGGAACATTTCTCAAATTTTTGAAAAATTTTTCGAATTTTTGTGAAAAGTTCTGAAAACGTGCGGAAGCTATGCCCATTTTTTGCTGGAATTTTTAGATTTTGTCTGAGTCTCTCATTTTCATACACTCTCTATTTTCTAAAAATTCCGCAAAAAATACAGTACTCCGTAAATTTCGGAACTTTTCTCAAATTTTTGAAAAATTTTTCGAATTTTTGTGAAAAGTTCTGAAAACGTGCGGAAGCTATGCCCATTTTTTGCTGGAATTTTTAGATTTTGTCTGAGTCTCTCATTTTCATACACTCTCTATTTTCTAAAAATTCCGCAAAAAATACAGTACTCCGTAAATTTCGGAACATTTCTCAAATTTTTGAAAAATTTTTCGAATTTTTGTGAAAAGTTCTGAAAACGTGCGGAAGCTATGCCCATTTTTTGCTGGAATTTTTAGATTTTGTCTGAGTCTCTCATTTTCATACACTCTCTATTTTCTAAAAATTCCGCAAAAAATACAGTACTCCGTAAATTTCGGAACATTTCTCAAATTTTTGAAAAATTTTTCGAATTTTTGTGAAAAGTTCTGAAAACGTGCGGAAGCTATGCCCATTTTTTGCTGGAATTTTTAGATTTTGTCTGAGTCTCTCATTTTCATACACTCTCTATTTTCTAAAAATTCCGCAAAAAATACAGTACTCCGTAAATTTCGGAACTTTTCTCAAATTTTCGAAAAATTTTTCGAATTTTTGTGAAAAGTTCTGAAAACGTGCGGAAGCTATGCCCATTTTTTGCTGGAATTTTTAGATTTTGTCTGAGTCTCTCATTTTCATACACTCTCTATTTTCTAAAAATTCCGCAAAAAATACAGTACTCCGTAAATTTCGGAACTTTTCTCAAATTTTCGAAAAATTTTTCGAATTTTTGTGAAAAGTTCTGAAAACGTGCGGAAGCTATGCCCATTTTTTGCTGGAATTTTTAGATTTTGTCTGAGTCTCTCATTTTCATACACTCTCTATTTTCTAAAAATTCCGCAAAAAATACAGTACTCCGTAAATTTCGGAACTTTTCTCAAATTTTTGAAAAATTTTTCGAATTTTTGTGAAAAGTTCTGAAAACGTGCGGAAGCTATGCCCATTTTTTGCTGGAATTTTTAGATTTTGTCTGAGTCTCTCATTTTCATACACTCTCTATTTTCTAAAAATTCCGCAAAAAATACAGTACTCCGTAAATTTCGGAACTTTTCTCAAATTTTCGAAAAATTTTTCGAATTTTTGTGAAAAGTTCTGAAAACGTGCGGAAGCTATGCCCATTTTTTGCTGGAATTTTTAGATTTTGTCTGAGTCTCTCATTTTCATACACTCTCTATTTTCTAAAAATTCCGCAAAAAATACAGTACTCCGTAAATTTCGGAACTTTTCTCAAATTTTCGAAAAATTTTTCGAATTTTTGTGAAAAGTTCTGAAAACGTGCGGAAGCTATGCCCATTTTTTGCTGGAATTTTTAGATTTTGTCTGAGTCTCTCATTTTCATACACTCTCTATTTTCTAAAAATTCCGCAAAAAATACAGTACTCCGTAAATTTCGGAACTTTTCTCAAATTTTCGAAAAATTTTTCGAATTTTTGTGAAAAGTTCTGAAAACGTGCGGAAGCTATGCCCATTTTTTGCTGGAATTTTTAGATTTTGTCTGAGTCTCTCATTTTCATACACTCTCTATTTTCTAAAAATTCCGCAAAAAATACAGTACTCCGTAAATTTCGGAACTTTTCTCAAATTTTCGAAAAATTTTTCGAATTTTTGTGAAAAGTTCTGAAAACGTGCGGAAGCTATGCCCATTTTTTGCTGGAATTTTTAGATTTTGTCTGAGTCTCTCATTTTCATACACTCTCTATTTTCTAAAAATTCCGCAAAAAATACAGTACTCCGTAAATTTCGGAACTTTTCTCAAATTTTCGAAAAATTTTTCGAATTTTTGTGAAAAGTTCTGAAAACGTGCGGAAGCTATGCCCATTTTTTGCTGGAATTTTTAGATTTTGTCTGAGTCTCTCATTTTCATACACTCTCTATTTTCTAAAAATTCCGCAAAAAATACAGTACTCCGTAAATTTCGGAACTTTTCTCAAATTTTCGAAAAATTTTTCGAATTTTTGTGAAAAGTTCTGAAAACGTGCGGAAGCTATGCCCATTTTTTGCTGGAATTTTTAGATTTTGTCTGAGTCTCTCATTTTCATACACTCTCTATTTTCTAAAAATTCCGCAAAAAATACAGTACTCCGTAAATTTCGGAACTTTTCTCAAATTTTCGAAAAATTTTTCGAATTTTTGTGAAAAGTTCTGAAAACGTGCGGAAGCTATGCCCATTTTTTGCTGGAATTTTTAGATTTTGTCTGAGTCTCTCATTTTCATACACTCTCTATTTTCTAAAAATTCCGCAAAAAATACAGTACTCCGTAAATTTCGGAACTTTTCTCAAATTTTCGAAAAATTTTTCGAATTTTTGTGAAAAGTTCTGAAAACGTGCGGAAGCTATGCCCATTTTTTGCTGGAATTTTTAGATTTTGTCTGAGTCTCTCATTTTCATACACTCTCTATTTTCTAAAAATTCCGCAAAAAATACAGTACTCCGTAAATTTCGGAACTTTTCTCAAATTTTCGAAAAATTTTTCGAATTTTTGTGAAAAGTTCTGAAAACGTGCGGAAGCTATGCCCATTTTTTGCTGGAATTTTTAGATTTTGTCTGAGTCTCTCATTTTCATACACTCTCTATTTTCTAAAAATTCCGCAAAAAATACAGTACTCCGTAAATTTCGGAACTTTTCTCAAATTTTCGAAAAATTTTTCGAATTTTTGTGAAAAGTTCTGAAAACGTGCGGAAGCTATGCCCATTTTTTGCTGGAATTTTTAGATTTTGTCTGAGTCTCTCATTTTCATACACTCTCTATTTTCTAAAAATTCCGCAAAAAATACAGTACTCCGTAAATTTCGGAACTTTTCTCAAATTTTCGAAAAATTTTTCGAATTTTTGTGAAAAGTTCTGAAAACGTGCGGAAGCTATGCCCATTTTTTGCTGGAATTTTTAGATTTTGTCTGAGTCTCTCATTTTCATACACTCTCTATTTTCTAAAAATTCCGCAAAAAATACAGTACTCCGTAAATTTCGGAACTTTTCTCAAATTTTCGAAAAATTTTTCGAATTTTTGTGAAAAGTTCTGAAAACGTGCGGAAGCTATGCCCATTTTTTGCTGGAATTTTTAGATTTTGTCTGAGTCTCTCATTTTCATACACTCTCTATTTTCTAAAAATTCCGCAAAAAATACAGTACTCCGTAAATTTCGGAACTTTTCTCAAATTTTCGAAAAATTTTTCGAATTTTTGTGAAAAGTTCTGAAAACGTGCGGAAGCTATGCCCATTTTTTGCTGGAATTTTTAGATTTTGTCTGAGTCTCTCATTTTCATACACTCTCTATTTTCTAAAAATTCCGCAAAAAATACAGTACTCCGTAAATTTCGGAACTTTTCTCAAATTTTTGAAAAATTTTTCGAATTTTTGTGAAAAGTTCTGAAAACGTGCGGAAGCTATGCCCATTTTTTGCTGGAATTTTTAGATTTTGTCTGAGTCTCTCATTTTCATACACTCTCTATTTTCTAAAAATTCCGCAAAAAATACAGTACTCCGTAAATTTCGGAACTTTTCTCAAATTTTCGAAAAATTTTTCGAATTTTTGTGAAAAGTTCTGAAAACGTGCGGAAGCTATGCCCATTTTTTGCTGGAATTTTTAGATTTTGTCTGAGTCTCTCATTTTCATACACTCTCTATTTTCTAAAAATTCCGCAAAAAATACAGTACTCCGTAAATTTCGGAACTTTTCTCAAATTTTTGAAAAATTTTTCGAATTTTTGTGAAAAGTTCTGAAAACGTGCGGAAGCTATGCCCATTTTTTGCTGGAATTTTTAGATTTTGTCTGAGTCTCTCATTTTCATACACTCTCTATTTTCTAAAAATTCCGCAAAAAATACAGTACTCCGTAAATTTCGGAACTTTTCTCAAATTTTTGAAAAATTTTTCGAATTTTTGTGAAAAGTTCTGAAAACGTGCGGAAGCTATGCCCATTTTTTGCTGGAATTTTTAGATTTTGTCTGAGTCTCTCATTTTCATACACTCTCTATTTTCTAAAAATTCCGCAAAAAATACAGTACTCCGTAAATTTCGGAACTTTTCTCAAATTTTTGAAAAATTTTTCGAATTTTTGTGAAAAGTTCTGAAAACGTGCGGAAGCTATGCCCATTTTTTGCTGGAATTTTTAGATTTTGTCTGAGTCTCTCATTTTCATACACTCTCTATTTTCTAAAAATTCCGCAAAAAATACAGTACTCCGTAAATTTCGGAACTTTTCTCAAATTTTTGAAAAATTTTTCGAATTTTTGTGAAATTTTCTAGTTTTTTTTGTTTATTCAAAAGAAGTTGTTTCAGGTATGACCATCAGTTCGTTCGTCATCTACATTCTACCGAGTCTCTTCTACAATTTTCTCTTTTTTTTTGTTTTTTTCGCGGAAAAGCCGAAAGTTTGGGGTTTGGAAAATAGTAAGCGCGAAGTTTTGAAAATTTTACCATGTGGGAGTTTTAGTACTAGGTGACACACAAAAACACATGAAAACGATCCCAGTTTTCCGTATTCAGAGGTGTCGTTGTAGGCCCATGCTGGGCAGGACACGCCCAACCCGCCCCTTTTGAGACCTAATCATCGTGCATAGCAAATCATGTGCATAGAAAAAAGATTTAACTGAAATGTGTTTCATTTCGTGGCACAAACACGTTCACATAGTGTGGTTTATAATAGGCCCAGCAGAAATTGACCGGTGCTCATTTCACTTTTACCGCTGGTATCAAGAGCTTATGCTTGGCCGGGAGGGGGCCCAACCGGCCCCGCCCAGAACTTTTCAAAATTGGTGATTACGTAATGTGTGTTTCACAATGATAGGGCCATTCTCAAAGTTTAGGAATTTGGCAGAACTGTTGATTTTTCAGGCAATCAGAGGTGAAAATCGGAAAGAACAACCAAAATTAGGTTTGTAAACTCTTTTTTATGTCCTTGAATAACTCCTTAAATACCAATAGTAAAAAATATCCAACTTTCATCAAAATTTTGAAATTTTAGTGTTTCAGAACGATATTACGGTTTGAGTGTTCGTGACATGAAATTTTTGAAACTTTGGAATTACGCATGCTTTTCGTAAGTATTTACACCTTTTTTTTGATATTGGTTCTGCTTTCAACCAGGAATGTCGTTTGGGCAGCCACGGGCGCCCGCAGTTTTTTTTTTATTTGATCATCATCTCAATTTGGAGTCAAAATTTCACTTTTGTGATTCAAAACATTGTCAAAAATAAAACCAAATTTCTCATTCACCCTCGAAAAAGTTGAGAGGGCACAAAACGACAACCCTGCTTTTCACCTTTGTAATCGATGTCGCGCGTTATCCAAGTTGTCAAAACAAAGAAAGCTCACATCGGGGCCATCCAAACAGATGGTTCTAACCAATTTTTGGAACCTCTTTTTTTTCACTTTTTTTCAGCTTCTCACTGTTTTCAATGCTTCATGAAAAGCTTCAAATCACACTTTCAAAAGAAGTAAAAATTTCGAAGACCTCCATGCACTTTAACAGGGATGAATTCAGCTTACAAGTGAGATTAAGAAACGGGTTTCAGAAAGTTTTACGGTCAGACGTCAACCCTATTGGGCGCAAACCTATTTGTACACAGGAAGCTCTCAAGACAGAGCCGGCTCCGGTTTCGGAAGGGTTTTGAGACCTGTGTTTCAAACCCGTAATACCTACTTCCTACTTTGCAACCCCCAAACTTTCGGCTTTTCTGCGAAAAAAACAAAAAAAAATGAGAAAATTGTAGAAGAGACTCGGTAGAATGTAGATGACGAACGAACTGATGGTCATACCTGAAACAACATTTTAGGAATAAACAAAAAAAACTAGAAAATTTCACATAAACTCAAAAAATATTTTGAAAATTTTTGAGAACTCTTCACAAAAATTCGAAAAAAAAATCGAAAATTTACGGAGTATTGAAAGTAGAGAGTGTATGAAAATGAGAGACTCAGACAAAATCTAAAAATTCCAGCAAAAAATGGGCATAGCTTCCGCACGTTTTCAGAACTTTTCACAAAAATTCGAAAAATTTTTCAAAAATTTGAGAAATGTTCCGAAATTTACGGAGTACTGTATTTTTTGCGGAATTTTTAGAAAATAGAGAGTGTATGAAAATGAGAGACTCAGACAAAATCTAAAAATTCCAGCAAAAAATGGGCATAGCTTCCGCACGTTTTCAGAACTTTTCACAAAAATTCGAAAAATTTTTCAAAAATTTGAGAAATGTTCCGAAATTTACGGAGTACTGTATTTTTTGCTGGAATTTTCAATTTTTTACTTGAAATTTTTTTACGAGAATGTTGAGTAAGATATTTTTCGGTACTCACCGTCTGATTTGTTGTTTTTGTAGCTTGTTGTTCTGTTGAAGGTTGTATGTTGTTCCGATTGTATCCTCCATTCTCCAGATGTTTGATTCGAATCTGTAAATTTTGACTTTGTTCTCCATTTCGTGCATTTCTGTCTGTTTTTTTGAAGACTCAAAAAAACATATCGGTGTTTTGTTTGTTTTTGTTGTGGGAATTTAACACAATCTTTTACAGACACCTGATCACTCAGAAAATATAAATTTCTCTGTTTATCGATATCTCAATATTAAAGATTTTGACTTTCGATGTCTGATTTTCTAAAATCGAAAAAAAAACTGTTTTTGATTTCGTTAGATTGTCGTACGCAAACACCGTTTGTGTATATGTGCGGGTACAGTAACCCACGACAAAATATTGTTTTTTTTCCTTTCAAACATTTTTGATTTTTTGAACCACTTTCATCGGAAATGGATGTTTTCAATATTAAGATTTTTTTTAAACATGGCACAGCCATTTCTGAGTGATAGGGTTTCTTTGAATCAGGGCTGTCGGTTCTGGGCCGCACCTGGGAAAATTGAGCTCTCCAGATGCTCTCCAGATTCTTCACCAAATAAGACCTTATCTTATGTTCCCATATGCAATCTCTTAACTTTTGATAACCCTCTTCCCAGGTGGGCCCAGAACGACAGCCCAAAAAATGGGCTCGAGCCAGGCCGGTCGAAAAACAAAACTCGGGGCCCGGCATGTGATTTTCGGGCCGGACCCTCGGGGCGAACGTCCGATTTTTGATCATTTTTTTTTGGTTCACGTTTGAATGTTTTTTTCCAGCTCAGCTTATCCTCATTTGTGTTAGAAGTTTGTTTTTTCTAAGTTAAGAGTACAAAAAAGTGAGAAACACAACTTATGGGAAACTCAAAAATAAATTTCAGAAAAAAACTGGTGTTTTTGTTTAGCAGAAAAAAAATTAAATAATTTTACATGGTGAGGAATCGAACTATCGACCTCTCTCTTTATAATAACGCCTAACCTGTTGAACCACACGCCACATGTTTTGACCCGAACATTTCCTTTTAAATGATAGGTGAGAAAAGTTCAATGATTGGCGTGAATTAAAAAAGAATGATTAAGAATCGGACCTTGTTCAATTTCTTTTGGCGTCTTCTCATTTTTGTATCTCATTTTTGAAAAACTAAAACATACCAACCTGGATTCAATTTCACGACAGCTCATGTTCATAATTCTGTTTTGAAGCGGGATTGGATGTTGTCCCTTCATTTTCACATTTCCTCACTTTCTCTCCAACATTATCAAACTGGTGTTTTCTGCAAAAATAGTTTCATAGAGCAATTTTTGGAGAATTCGAACCTGTTCTTTGAATTTGTTCTCATTTCTTCGAGGTTTTCTTTAGTCCGGCGGTTTTGTTCCTAATCGTTTTTCGAGTTCTGTAAAAAGTTGAGGTTTTTCTGATTTACGAAAAATTCAAACTTGAAAAACGCAGTGTTCAATTGTTGACAGATGACGACGGCAAGAAGAGTAACAGCTTTGCATTGTTATTGATCTTCGCATTGCTAAAAGATTTTGCCGTTTTTTTAAATTTAGAAAAAGTTCAAACTTCTCAGAAAATGTAGTGCAGCTTGTTGACCTTCGTTCGATCCTCTTGTCTTTATTCATTCAGGTCTGTAATAATAGAAATTGGTTGAATTTTAAATGAACTTGTTTTTGGGGCCAAAATGTGTGTGTGTTTTTTTCCACGATCCAGTCACATTTTGCCAGTTTTTCAGTAGACATTACGTAAACCCAATCATCAAATCCGTTCATTGCTTTCTGGCCATAACAAAAGGAAATGAATCCACACTCAGTTCGAAAACCGAATGGAGCCGGGCTCGGACTCTTGTGGCGGTACTTGCTCAGGAAATGACACACAGACTCTACTTACACAACTGGTATTAGTGACTAGAACTACGAAAACAAAAAATGAAGAATACAGTAGCTAATATCAGTTTGTTTCTGGTAGAAATGCAAACCCTAATCAATAACTGTCATCACTTTCTTGCCATAACAAAAGGAAACAAATCCATACTCAATTCGAAAATTGAATAAAGCCGGGTTAAGGCTTTTGTAGGCAGTAATCGCTCAGAAATTGACATACATATTCTACCCAATTGATATTAGAACAGCAAAATACAGAACCCCAAACAGAAACTTATCTTTTCAGCAAAAAATGTCGACTTCGAATCATCCACAATTATTGAATCATTTAGTTGTTCACCGAAAAAGAAGTAATGAAATGAACAAACCAAACACACGTCCATTCAATGCCACGTTTCACGTCAAAATATTATTTGTTTGTTCTTTTGTCCTTTTTTCGACTTCACGTGTCAAAAATAACTATTGTTTGTCCAACTTCGTCTGTTCGACTTTTTTTTAGTTTCACACCGGTTCGTGTTTTATTCAAAATGTTTTTATTATATTGCAGCGTTTGGAATGAGTAGAAAAAAGTGACAACCAACAAAAATGTACAGTAAACTGGATGTTTCGAAAAAGTTATGGATATGAAGATCTTGCGATGAGCATTATTTTGGCATTGTCATCTCCGTGCCAATAGTTACCCCTGTCATTAGATTGAACATGTCCCCAGATTGGATGAGGTGTTGGTTAAGCTTGTTGCTGTTGTTGATGTTGTTGATACCACTGATAATATTGCTGACGATATGCTTCCAATTGTTGCGCATGCCATTGCGCATTAATGGTATGCATCAAAGCGACAAAGAAAAATAGAACAGTAAGAAGTGAGAATTGCATTTTTTTAGCTGGATTGTGAATATGGCAATTGCATGCTTTTCATTTTCTTTTGTAGTAGTTCGTGATAGACGAAGGATTGATAAAAAAAGTGGGCGGAGTTTTGACAGATGATTCGAATGTGTGTGATTGTTTAATGAACATGTGCTATTTTTGGCGCCGGAAGGTAGTAGATGTCTTGGAAAAAAAATGAGATGACACTTCTATGAGGTTCAAGATAGCCTGAAATCTACTGAGTTGAAAGATCTAGACATGTGGGATAGATCCTGAATCAGACCGAAAAATAGATAATTTTCGTGGTTCTTACCGAGCCGGCCCGATTCACTGGAAAATGAAAAACTGATTCAACCCGCTTCAAAAAACTACAATTTTTCGGCAGTTTCTGAATGGGTTCTCCTGAATGGGTGTGCACCCATTCAGAATGGGTCAGAATGGGTGCCCAAAATGGGTGCGCGATAAACTTCTGAATGGGTGCCCAGAAAAGTGGGTGCCCATTTTGATTGTCTGAATGGGTGCCAAAAAAATTGGTGTCCGTTTTGTGGTCAAAAATAAAACGCATGAAAAACTGCGCATGTAATCGTAAATGCTGTACTCAAAATTCTGCACCAAAATTCAAAGCATGTTGTTTCATCGCATGTATTTTTTAAAATGATTGTGTTCACAGATCTAAACCATTCATCAAAAATGCAGACGTTCTAAGCCTATGTTTTCAGATAAATTTTGACCTCGATCAATTTTTTATGAAAAAAAAAATAATCTGAAACTTTAAAACTTGGCGAAAACAAAAAAAACCTTAAAACGAATGCCCGTTATTTTTGGACACCCATTCAGACAACTGAAACGGGCACCCATTCAGACTACCAAAATGGGCCCCCATTATATGGACACCCATTCAGATAATCAAAATGGGCCCCCATTATATGGACACCCATTCAGACTACCAAAATGGGCCCCCATTATATGGACACCCATTCAGATAATCAAAATGGGCCCCCATTATATGGACACCCATTCAGACTACCAAAATGGGCCCCCATTATATGGACACCCATTCAGATAATCAAAATGGGCCCCCATTATATGGACACCCATTCAGATAATCAAAATGGGCCCCCATTATATGGACACCCATTCAGACTACCAAAATGGGCATCCATTATATGGACACCCATTCAGATAATCAAAATGGGCCCCCATTATATGGACACCCATTCAGATAATCAAAATGGGCCCCCATTATATGGACACCCATTCAGACTACCAAAATGGGCCCCCATTATATGGACACCCATTCAGATAATCAAAATGGGCATCCATTTTTCTGGGCACCCATTCAGACGTTTGTCGCGCACCCATTTTGGGCACCCATTCAGAATCCACCTTTTTTCTGAAAAAACATGAAAAATCAGAAACCATTTCTAAAATTTAATAATTTTCACGTTTTTCAATGCAAATTTTTTTATTTTTCACGTTTTTTGATCTACTTTTTTCATTGACAGTTTCGGGCTCATTTTTTCAGCGTTACAACTACAATTTCGAGGTTTTTAAATGCTCCTATCGTTCCTAGCATGCCAAATAACCCTTTAGTACCTTCTCATCACTAAAATATTACAAATTGAACAAGATATTTCAATTTTTGTGCTCAAACTTTGAGCTCAATTTTTAGCTTCCTGCGTGGAGCTTAGCAAAAGTTAGCTACGGGATCTTGATCAGCGTAAAAAACTCTATCGGGTGACACATGTCTCATCTTAAAGTTCGTTAGTAAGTTTTCACAGTTCCCTTGTGAGAGGGTACCAAAACAAAATCTTCAAGAAATACAAAAATACGAAAAAAAAAATCGCTGTTTTTCATGAAAAAATATCAGGGTACTCCTTTTTCCCTTTATTAGGTCAAGTATGAATTATAATTCAAAAATCGGTATCAAGCTCAATTTTCGAAAATTGAGGCAAGTTTGATTTTTATTACTTTTTCTATTTCGAGGGTGCTGATCGTATTAAAAATAACTCTGTTCCCTCTAACCAGGGGTTACATTTGGGCTCTATCGGGCCGGGGAGTTTTTCTATTGTTGTCCGGAAAAGGCCCGGCCTGCCCCGCAATTTTCGAGTCCTCGGGCTCCAATCTCACTCCTAGCTCTAACCTTTAAACGAGTCTGATTCAACATTCAGTCTTCGTCAACAGAATGTTGCGTATCATTTTTCTTTTCTTTGCAATATAAACACTTCTTGTTCTCATTTGCCCTTTCATCATGCAACTAATATTGCCCGTTTTATTATTTTTCGTAAACTTCAAAACAATTAAAACCACCATACGGTCTGGATTTTTTGCGCGCGGACCATATATAGGACGTCCCTCTCCTGTTCCTTACTTTTATCGTTGGAGACTACCCCCAATTCCAACAGTTGCTCCAAAAATATATGCCGAACATCACAAAGATATTGAAAAGTTTATATTCAAAGACTACCAGAATCGAAGACCTGTTAGGTAAAGTTAGGCTTGAGATTCCGGGTGTTTTTCTGGTAAGACTCGAAGTTCCTTTGTGAAAGGGTATAAACCCCCCTTTCTCATTCCTGGGTAAAGTTATAATAGCGTGTTTGAAGTTCTTAAATTCGCAGAGACACAGAGAAAACATAAAACATTTTCTGTTTGAAAGGTCACGTTCGTTATTTTCTGAAAAAAATATAAAACAAGTTTTGGCCTATTTTTTTTCATGATTTTCGGGTGGGACCCGAAATTCCTCTCTGTTTCTGAAATGTTTTGTGTTCAGGCAATAATTCAGAGACTAAACTAAAAAAGGTAAAAAATGTGGAAATCCAAAAATATACAGTGTGGTATTGACGTGTATTTTTCAGAGAGTTGACAAAGAAAACACTTGTGAATATGACGTATAGTGTTAATAAAATTGTGATCAACGAGAAATATCAAACAATGGATGTGAGTGGAATGATGCAGTTGGTTAGTTTACTTCTGAAAATACTAAAATTCAACTTCGCACAGTGTCCATTCTTGGATCTCAATGCTTTTCCCTATTTTTCCAAGTGCAGACACAGTTTTGTGGATGTGTGTCTGAACCGACGAAATATAATTTGGAAATGAAAAATTTAGAGAAAAGGTCACGGGAATTTATTGGATCTGTAAGAAAAATTTTCGAAATTTCGGAGGCCTGAAAGTTTAAAAATTTCTCGGAAACACATTTTTTTTTGAACAGAGCTGGGAGGATGAATATCTCACATGGGATCCATCAAAATACGGAAAAGTTTCAACGATTTATGTGAATGGGAGGAAGATTTGGAGACCGAAAATTGTTGCGAAAAACGCGGTTGATAGTGGGATTGTTTTGCCACTTCGAGTAACACCCCTAACATCAAGAGGAAGTGTAAGTATTCTTCTTTTTGTTCTTCTCATTTTCTGGTCCGCTTTTTTGTCTGAACCCTCTTCACATTTTCTTTATTTTACAGGTATCGCAAGTCGTTTCACATATAAGTTATTATTTCAAAATCAAATGTTTCTTCGACTTCTCTTCGTTTCCATATGATTCGAATATTTGTCCATTTCATTTGTCCTTCAAAGATGATTGGAATGTTTTATTCAATCAAACAAGAGCTATCTTTGTTGCTCCAACATCTACATCGAATTTCCATGTTGCAAGCTTTGAAGATGTTGCCGAAAAACAATCACATGTTCACAAATCAAGTGTGTACTTCAGTAGAAATTCCAAATCATTCTATGTCACTTTCAAACTTCCATCAATTGTGAGTTCTGTTCATTGAGAAATGAGGGAAACTGTGTTTCTACAGTACCTTCTCGCTTCTTTTTTTCAGCCCAAGCACGTTGTTTCTTTTTTGATACCAAAAGTAAGAGACACAGAAATTACCAATCACGTGTCACACGTGAACTCAAATTGTTTCAATGAAAAAAACCAAGAGTTGAATGTAGGAATAGGAATAAACCTGACTTGCTCCGAACTCAAAAATGTATTAAAGCGCAAGATCCGGGCCAGATTTATTGGTGTTTTTGATTAAAACAGTGCTAGAGGCAAACACTGAACCGAAGTCGGTATTGTCAATCCAGCCAGATCATCCAATGAGAAATTGATCTACCGTCTGAATCTCTCATTTTTACATGCTCTTTCATCGAATTTTTGTGGTAGATCACTTTTTTCCGTTGGATGATCTGAGCGGATTGACAATTTTATTCGCTGAAATTTTTCTGATTTGGGCCACCGTTTTTTTAGGCCCGATTTTTACCTTCCCATTCAATGTTAAAGTGATCAAGTTTGATTCAATAGGGAGAATTTTTATCGGACCCGGTCTGATTAGGTATCCACCAGGTCTGCGTTTGAATCAAAGACTTGCAAACAGATCAAAATAATTCCCATTAACCAATCCATTCTTCTAGATTTGCTCGATTCTGAATATTCTATCATTCTTCATCGCTTCAAAAGTGATTTGCTGTTCCTTGACAATGTCAAATATTCTTCTCGAATTTGTATTTCTTCATGATATGATGTCAAAGTTACCATTATCCAGTCGTGGTCTGCCAAATTGTATAGTGTTTTATGTGATTCTCATAATTTCCACATTCGTCACTTGTGTTGCTCATTTCTCAAGTTTATTCGGAGTTTGGAATGATTTCGAGAAAAAGAAAAGTAAGTCAAAATCGAGTGCTCGCATGCATTTTTAGAATTTTCACATTAAAACAGTAATAACTTTCAGATTATATTCGACCAATTGTTGGCATAACTTTGATGCTATTCTACCTAGTTTCATATAACATGTTCCTTTAAATGTTTATTTTATTCAGTATAAATAAACAATTATTATCGTTGTTTTTGTTTTGTTTTCAAATCAAAATGAAACTAAATTACAAGAAACTTGGGCCGGCCAGCCCGGCCCAAAACGACACCCCTGGGGGTGAGGGTTCTGTTCGGTCGGAAAATAGAAATAGAAGGTTTCCAAATTTTTTTTTCGCAAAAATTATTTTCCCTTATCTGAGAAACTGACGTTCAAAAGTCGGAGCGGGTCGAGCTATTTTGACCGACCCGGCCCGTTTGTCTCGAGCCGGGCTTTTGTTGGGCCCTCGGCTTCATTCTCACCCCTTATCGACATCATAATTTCCCCAAAAAAACCTGAATTTCTTTGCCTATTTATTTTTCAGAAACATTTCGAGATCTCTTTTCATCGAAAATCTAGATCAATCATTTTCATGACAAATCTTTTTTGACAATCTCAACTTTTGCAAAATAAGAAAAATGAAATTTGGAATGAACAGAAACGTGAACTTTATTTTTTCGTCTGTAGATATTTTAATAAACCGAAAATTTGGTAAAAAAAAATAAACCGAAAATTTGGTAAAATTCCAAAAAAAAAGAAATAGAGAATTTTTTTAAACAGAAAGTCGTCAGCAATAAACAGAATACTGTATATTTTTTCTGTTTTTTTTTCTGAAAGTGTTTATTATTTGGAAAGCAACAAAAAAAGTTTGGTTACAAAATAATTCTAAACAACGGGGTCAGTGTTGCTTTCTGAATAAACACTAAACTCTCGACACTCTTCTTATTATTATCTGATGATTTTCATACTTTTTCTCATTTTACCATCATATATTCAATCATATGGAATGACAAAAGTAAGACAAATTCTGAATCGGTTTCCCGAAATTGGAATATTCGTTCAGAAAACGGGTCAAAATGATGAGTGGGAGCCCAGAAAGGGAGCCCAGTTCGAAAAAAAAATGAAATCACTCATCAGTTTGTCCCTCTTCTTTTTTCCACTCAAAAATACAACCCCTCCATCCTTCTTTGAGAACGAATAATCCCATTTCGGAAAACTCATTCAGATTAAGTATCAATTCAGACAAAAAACTGCAAGTCTGCGCCAATTTGTTGCCAGCTTGTTGCCATTTTGTGCTGCAAAGGTTGCACCATTTTCATTTGTCATTTTCTGTCTCAAAATGGTCAATTTTTTGGCGCAAGCTGGCAACAAATTGGCGCAAAGCTTGCGACAACTTGCAGTATTTTTATACACAAGAGGAGATTCGAGATTGGTATGATGATCCATTCCTAGACAAGATAAAAGCAACAGTTCCTCCAAAAATCTATTCTGAACATCATAAAGATATTGAAACTGTCATATTTAACGGATACAACAAAGACAAAAGACCTGTAAAGTATGATGAAAAGTTTGATGAACATTCGATGAATCAAAACAATATTACAGAAATGCGGATGATAGTAAAGTGCAACTCGGAATGGTTTTCAATATGAATCATGTATCGATTGATGAACAAAAACAGACAATCTCATTGACTGGGTTGATGCATCTTGTTCGTTTTTTTTGTTTCTCGGTTTTTCTTCTCAAAATTTTCATTTGTTTTTAGTGGTGGTATGACGAATATCTCACATGGAATCCAGAAGAATTTGGAGATGTTTCGACACTATATGTGAATAGAAAAGATATTTGGACACCCGGTATAAGCATTGATAACAGTGCACAGAGAAATTTTATGTTTTGGAATCGTATTGCATATATCACATCAGAAGGAAATGTAGGTTTCTGGTCAGACCTCATTCCGGACTTCAGAATTCGGACTTCTTCTAAAATAAATTTCTCAAACGGCGGTTCTTTCTGACCGTTTTTTCCGGGTTTTAATTTCTGTCACAGTTGGAAGGGAAACTTCATTATTACGTTTTTGATTAAGAGGTTTGGTTGAAGGAGTTGAAATGGGGACACGTCGAACCTTTTTTGTCAAAACAGTAAAACAATTTTCTCTGAGAGTACTGTAGTTTTGCGTATTTTTACGCCTCTATTTTCGGTCGTCCTACAAACCCCTGGACGAAAAAAGAAATTTTGTCAAATGCACACTCGTTGAAAAGTCAACGTTCAAAAACAAATATTTCAGAGATCAAAAGTGGTCGTTCAAATAGAATATGATATCAAAGTCGGATGTTTTTTCGATTTCTCAAACTTTCCACATGATGTGAATCAATGTCCAATTGTGTTTACATTGAAGAATACAAGTTACAATGAAGTATCATACGATGGCGGAAAAGTAACATCGAAAATGTTTCCTCGTTTTATTTTGTCCAATTTTATGCTGAAAACAATCAGCAAAGAAGAAAATGTTAAATGTGTGATATCGCATTGTGTTTCGAATCTCATATTCACATTCCAAATCAAACGTTTTGCTCCATTCATGTTTGCCATTTTCCAACTTCCATCTTTAGTAAGTCGTTGAGGAATCGGATCCAGTTTCAACTCTGTCCTGTCCTCTTCGGGCTCACACTTTAGTCCGATCCAAAGTTGACAAAGCTAACATTAATTTATGCAATATTCCAAGTATTCTTTCAGATTTGTTCGATTTTGAATATTCTATCATTCTTTATCTCTTCAAGAGTGACTTGTTGTTACTTAACAATGTCAAATATGCTACTCGAGTTTATATTTCTTCATGATATGACTCAAAAGTTACCGACTACAAACAGCGATATTCCGAAATGTGCGTTATTCTATCTGATTCTCATTATTTCTACATTTATCGTTCTCATTTTCCATTTTGCCAATCTTTTTGGGATCACAGTTATCGATGAGAAAAATCAGAAATCAGGTAGGTTCGCGAAGTTTTGTGATTCTCAAATTAGTTTGATGTTTTCGATGGAAAAATACGGCACCAGAATTTGAGAATATGACGATCTTACAACCTTTTATAATTGTTTAGATCTTTAGTCGTGTCTCTGAGCCTGTGAGAACTACAGTCTTGTTAGTGAACAGTTTTTTTGGGGGAAAATTAGATCCCTCAAAAATCAGGAAAAGGTCAACCGCGACACTCTGATTTGTCATGGATCCACGTTTTTTTCATAACTGATCAAGATACAAAAATAAGTGAAAAATTAGCGTGGCCTAGTTTAATAAAAAATAATTCTGATAATTTTTCCTTTTTCGAAAAATAAACGTGACCTTTCGAACTACTTTTTTTCTGTTTCTCTCGAATTCAGGAATTTCTGAATGCCTGGTAGACCGTGAATTGGACGAAAAAAAAACAAACGGAGCGATTAGACATTTTCAAACTTAAGGCCACAAACATTTTGTTCCCCTTTAAACAAATTTTTTGCAGGCGTATTACGACCAATAATCGGCGTTACAATGTCTATCATGTACCTTGTCTCGGCAAATTTGTTCTTGAAATAATTTGTTTTCAAAAATGAACATTTCGGACTTTGTATTTACTTTTTTGTCAATGTAACCGTCGGGTACTCCTATTAGTAAAAAATATTGCACTTCCTATGTCTGAAATTTTATTTTTAATTTTTGAAAAAGGGGAAGTTTAATTCCTGCAATAAGATTAGAAATTTCATGCAATTAATGTAGTTATGTATAAAATATTGGATTAATACCAACTTTCACTGTCATCTGTCTTCATGTTCTTTTCCAATAATTCGACAGCTTTCGGGTCAACTCGACTCAATTCTCGGAAACCTTCATCGCCAACAAAACAGATCTCATGTTTATCCTAAAAAAAAAGAAAAGCACATATTGAGAAAGACATATAGAGAGAAACGCCTACCGGATCGGCCAAAATAACAACTTGAACATCAGCTTTTCCAGGAGTTTGAAGATTTATTAGTTCGTTGATTATTTTGTTTCCAGTGGATTTCACTTTTTCTTGCAAAGAAAAGAGCTGAAAAAATTATAAAATTCAAAACATCTATGGAGTCCGAAAGTCCGGCCCGGAAACCACGGGCCGGATCGGGCTTATTTGTTTTTTGGTCTGTCCAAAAAGGCTCTGTCACTCTTTAAATTACCAAGGCCCATGTGAGTGTGTTTTTGACCACACAGCGAAAAAAAAGAAACAAATTGTCTCATTGTGTGGTGTATGCACAGTGTCGATTTACGGGGGGACTCCGCCCACTTGCAAACCGTCGCACATCTTTTTTGCAGACTGTTCGCAGTTTATTACGTTTTTTGTTTGTTGTTTTCAAAGAAAAAAAGAGGAAAAAACAGTGCCTCGGTGTGCAAAAAAAGGGCGGAGTCTATATTTTCGTGCCGCGGGTTAAAAACTCGGCCACGTCCGCAATGACATTTTATTGTACAATTTGTTTCTTTTTTTTCGCTGTGTGACCAGACCAAGAAATTTTCAAGAAAATGGAGAAAATTGAAATTTTTCTGAATTTTCAGTTTTTACAAAAATTTGAAAGAAAATAAAAACGAAATGGTATATGAGCTTCAAAACAAAAATCAAAGTTCAAACCTGTGCTAGTGGATAAGAAAATGCAATTCGACCGAATCCGTTTCCTCTTTCTATTGGTTTCGATTGTTTCGACAACTGAAGGCTACATTGATTTTCGGAAAATGACAATTTCGCAGATGTTGAGTCCTGTTGTAAAAGAGTAAGTCCAAGAATATCTCGATAGTATTCTGAAAACATCAGATAAAATGCTCAAAGTTATTCTAGATGATGAATAAATAACTTACCCACTGATTTTTCCAAATTCGAAACATTTATTTGAACATTCGTTATTTTCGTTTCTGTTCCTTTGCCGATTTTGAAATCATGTCCATCTGGATCAGAAATCTAAAAAAAAACAATAAACAAGTATCCTATATTATGAGAGGTGATATTCTGAAGTATTTGTGTTACTGTTGTTTTACTCAAGTCTGGACCAGTTCATCACTTCACATACCCTCAATCTACCACAATTTTTCGTTTTTTCATGTTCCAAACTCAACACTTTCTCGTAAACCTCGTCCGAATCAATAAGAATTGCCTGAAAAAATTTTGAAACTCGTCGTAATATTTTTTCATGAAATACCTTAAAATCATTTCCGTGATCATATTTATGAATTGGATAGTTATAGGTGAGTTCAATGACAAAATGATTGTCTTCTTCTCCATATCCGATCATTGTTTTCGACCAACAACCATCAAAAGGACCATTACAAGTCGCCGCGCATCCTTCGTTGAATTCTTCGTGACGAAGAACCTGAAAATTGATCATTTTCTGGGCTCTTTTATTCAAGCAGAGGAAAAGTTTTTGATCAGGAGGTTCGATTTGGTTAACTTGTCGATCATCATCAAATGCTGAAATGGGGACAAGTTATCCAAAGTTTTTATTTTACTGAAAGTCGGTACCACCAATCAGCGAAAATGTCCCACACGAGTCTAGCCCGGCTCGTTTTTAAAAGAACCGAAAAAGCTCAGGCCCAGAAAACATCCCTGGTCACAACTAAAATCTCAACAGAAAAAAAGTTCACGTTTCATTTATCAAAAATTAAAGGTGGACTGCGAGATAATTGAGTGTTTCGTCTATAATATAGTTTGTGTGCCCCTGAAAAATGATGCGAAAACCAAAAAAACGCAAAAAATTTGATACAGTGCCAGGAAAAAAACAAACACAAGCAATTCCGCCATTCCGTCTTCACGACCATGTGCGCTCTATCGGACCATTATAAATTCAAAAAAGTACACACATTTTCGAAGAATTTCACTACACTATAAATGATGCAACATTGCACACCGTCTTTCTCAGATATATCGCAGTCCACCTTTAATTATTATTCGCAAACTATTTTTTTTTCTTCACAACCTCGTAACTTTGGGAGGAAAAAATTCATTTCTGACATTAAAATAATCAAAGCTTCGATTTTTTTCAGAAATACTTTTCTAGATGTCATATCTCATCAAGATTTTGGCTGAAATTTCACGTTTTCCAATAACTATTCACAAGCAGAAAAATTACCTTCATTCCGAGTACTTTTGTATAAAAATCGATAGTTTTTTGACGATTGGCAATTTTGAAAACATAATGAAGACTTCTCATCGACATTCTGAAAATTTCATACCGAGTTAGTAAAGAACGCGGAAGATTAGATAATAAAAAAAGGATTTACGAAGCCGAACGGAAAATGAAACCATAGCAACATGATCATGTTTATTGTCAGCTAAAAATCAAAAAATCAGCTAAAAAGAGAATGGAAAAAACACACATTTTCAGGTACTAAATTTGATTGTTGGTGGGAAAAATTTAATTTAAGCATATCTGGCACGACATTGCTTGAAAACCTCGTTGAATCCATTACACAAAGAGACATCCGCTTGGTTTTGAGAACTAAAACACACAAATGAAAAGGGAAAATGAAATTATATTGGGAATGGGATTGTTGATTTCTGACTTTTTTATTTCATTGTATTTATGGCTTGGGAATTATCGAGTGTTCGCAAGAAAACACATAGAAAATGAGAATGTATGTGAGACAAAAACCGAAGTTTTATGAAGCAAAAAGTGGAAACAATAGACGAAATCAATATTTGTTTTTTTTTTGTTTTGCTTTTTTGTCACCTATACTTTATAAGTGAGCTTCAGAAATTTCGAAAAAAAAGGGAAAAGTTGTTCATGTATCGAAAAACACTGAAAAGGGAAATATTTGACTCATGTGTCAAAATCATCTCTTTTTTCAAAACACTTTGAAAATCGATAAATGTCGTTTGTGTCGAAACATAAAGATCATATTTTGATGACACGACACCGAAATATTTGGAGAAATATTGAATTTTTAACTGTTTCGGAACCGTTTCACTGATAAGTGAAATTGATATTGATCAGCTTTTCAATTTTTTTTTTGAAAAAAAAAAAACAATTTTACAACTCACCATTCAACAAATTGTTTCCATTCGAATTCACATGGTTGAGAATAACCTTGAGATTGTGGTGCGGCTGCTTGTTGTTGAACTGGAGCTGGAGCCTGCTCCGAGTTGGACGAACTTCCTCCGGTGAACATGTTTCCTACAGCGTGGCCCTGAAATGATGAAGCATTTGATATATGTAAACTAATTATCTCCGAATAGAATTATTAATACTTTGTTTCTGAATATATAGGTATGTACAAATTTGGATCGGTTGGAGACGCACATTCCGATTACAAAATGATAATCAATCGATTTTTCAGCGAAATCGGGAATGAATTAATTCTTCACAAATTCAATACCGATCATTTTTTTCCATGTTACGCAATAATACGTGCAAGACAAGGAGATATTTTAAAAGTTCTGAGTAGACTGAAATATGTTATCACACTGTTCGAATATAATTGTTAAATGTTTTCATAACTTCTCAAAATAAAGAATAACTTACGACAGCAGATCCGATGGCGACTCCTCCAGCAGTGGCGGCCATTTGAGCCATCAAACCAGGTCCTTGTGATGGAGCAGCAGCGGCGGCAGTTGGTGGTGGAACAGCATGAGCACTTGGTGGTGGTGAATATGCTGGACGAGATGGAGCAGCAGAATATGCTGGAGTTGGAGCCGCAGCTGGAGCTGGGCGGGCAGCAGATCGGACTGGAGCCGATGGTTTTGGTGAAGCGCTTCTACGAACCATTTTCTGAAAATTTAGGTGCTATGAGTACAATATACTTGAACCTTGAAAACTAAAATAACAATTTACTCAAACTGAACAGAAAAGCTTCTTATATACAAGAAAAAAATAAAAAGTATAGATCACGTGTTGACAGAACACACTAGAATAATGATAGAAAACAGAGATTGCGAAATATTTAGGCGGGCAACAGCCACTTTTTATCAAGAGAACAAGGGGCGGAGCCTATTTCGCAATAACCGCACACAACGTGTACAAGTGCTAGTTGTTTTTATTCAAAATAATGATGCAATTTGAACAAAGTTTGATACAATTCACAAAACACAATCCGGACTTGAGCTTCTATCGTTTGAAAAAAAAATGTTCACGGATGATGTGGTTAAAAACGCCAAACAACAAACGTGTATATTTTATGAATTATCAAACATAAAATTCATTTTCAAGTTTTTGATTAGTATGAAACGGAGATCAATTGGAAGTTTTGGAAACCGCAGACGAATTACAATGTGATGAGAGCTTGAATGATGAAAGACTGGGTGAAAGAGGAGCAACAATAATCGGGGATAAGAACAAGGCCGGCTGGAATCCCGTGATGACCCGCCGGAAAAGAGCTCTAAATATATTCGAAAATTGAGTGCAAAATTTCATATACGGATTATACTTTTTTTCAGAAGGGTGTACTCAGCAACTCGATGAGTAGCTTCACGGGCGAAAGTCGGGTCTTGGAGCTCCACTGTAGGCACAGTGTAGCTACACATCACTCCCTCTCCCCATCTGTGTAGCTACACTGTAAAAAACACGTTTAATACACGCAACTCATTTAATTTTCGCTCAAGTCCTAAAATTCCAAAAAATAATGCTTGTAACTTTGTTTCACCAATAACAAACGAGAGAGTTTGACACTAAAAAAAGAGTAGCTAACTTACAAATTTGTTCATTGAAAATTGCGGATATTTGTTGTAAATTGTTGTATTCTCAGATGCTAACGTCTACCTCTCTCATTTTTCTTTTCGAAAAGGTTTGCATTAAATGTTCAGGAAGCGGAAACAGCTCGGTGAGCTATTTGTTATTTGTATATATTGAAATGTTTTTTTTTGCAGAAAGTCTTATAAATTATCAAAATTATGGAAGGTCAATCCCGCCGCAACAGCCGCAGCAACTACAGCAACCACAGCATCATCAGCAACAACAAAACAGTAACTCTGATGATGAAATCGACGTTGAAGATTTTGGTCTTGGTTGGATTCCCCCGGTTACAGATATTGTAGTTTCTGACGATGCTCATAACCGCGCCAAAAAGGAAGCTAGAGTGTGTGAAATCATATCGAATGGCGGATTCTCGAAAACTCAAAAGAAAATGATTTCGGAGTATACAGAGTTGACGGCGAATAGCGATATTACAGTATGTTTCTTAAGAAAATCTTTTTTCCAATAATTCCGAGAGAAAACCTTTTTCAATGTCCAATAATTCAAAAGTTTAAAAGACAAAGAAGATCGTCTCTTCGCTGAGTTGGTGAACAAACCGGTTTTAGAAGCCACATATGAAGCGGTAATCGTCACCAATGATTCTGCTTTTAAGGCAAGATATTGTCTTTTGTTTCACTATTTGTCAAGTTTAATTCAGGTAGAGTTCATTGCAACTGTGACTGGCGATCGAAATTCGGACATTCTGCGCAATATTTCATCGAATTGCAGAGCGTGGCTGAGAGAAGTAAGTGAATTTCTTGCAAAAGAAAAAACGTCATCACTTCATATTTATTTGGCGTAAGAGTGTGACAAGATTTTTTGTCACTAAAAATACGAAAAATATGGATTTTTCCTCGGAAAATTTTCACACTCTTACGGCAGACGTGCAAGAAAAAACAAAAAATATATTATTTAGATCTGTGTTTATCCGCCAAACATCAAAAATTACGCAATTCGTCAGCCAAATCAACAAAAACGAAAGTGCTATCGTAACTTTCCAAAAAAAATCGTTGATTCAATAACCGGTAAATGAGAGAACTGTGAAACATTGTAAATTTCTATATTTCAGAAGTAATGTTGGCCGCGCATGGTTATTGTCCGGCATTTCTCCAGAAAAATGTTAACATGGAGCTGATCTATGCATATTCGCCAACGTATGTTAACTAGATTTTTTACAAAAAAAAAGAAGTTTTTAGTATTCATGCTCTTTTGGCAACATCGGACAACCCAGCAGAATCGTTTAAACAAATGCGTAAAGATGTATTGAATTTCGCAAAATTGGTCTTTTTGAAATTACAACGCGTTTTGTGAGTTTTTTTTAAACGTTTTTTTTATACACACACCAAAAATCATGAAAAATAGCCAAATTTTGTCTTCTCAGCCCGTCGAAGCAGACTTTCATTTTTGTTAGTGTTGAGTATTTTTCTCTTCGTGAAGAAAAGTGGAGAAAATCTATCTACAAACTAGTGGGAGAAATTCAAACCTACTTAAATTTGCATTTTTTTGTTTTCATCGAGGTTCAACGAATGTCTCGCCTAGTTTTGGATAGGTTTCGTCTTTTTTGCTCCATGCGAAAAAAAAGGAGAAAATTTTCTATATATTCATAACCCTCTTCAAGTCTACCTGAAAATAGGCCGACTTCTCTAGCTTGGTTCAGAATGAAATATATGTATAATCTTACAGGAACGATCTCCGCAATGAAACGTTCGACGAAGTGAGTGGATTATGGGCGCGTGAGGGAAAAGTGAGTGAACAAGAAGCCAAACTTCAAAACTATCTTTTTTTTTACAGAGAAAACTCCAACCAGGAGAAGGAACTGAAGAAACGGAAGCACCGCCGACAAAAAAGACTCAGTCAACATCGTCTCCATCAACCACACATCCGTCAACATCGTCTTCATCAGCCACATCTCCGTCAACATCGTCTCCAACCCCCCCCAGCGGTTGTACCAGGAGTCGCTCCAATTTTCACTTCTGCGTTTGATCCAGCTTCAGCTGTCGTCGCTGTGACCGAACAACAGGCGGACTCGAGATATTCCTATCAGAATGTTGTCCCAAATCCATACGAACAATACAACTTCACTAGTTTGTAGTTGTTCAGTTAAATTTTTTTGTTAAAATATGTTATAAACTGTTTTGTTAAAATATGTTATAAACTGTTTTGTTAAAATATGTTATAAACTGTTTTGTTAAAATATGTTAATATGCATATCCATCTGTTTCTGTTGTTTTGTTTTGGCTGACATTACTGAATTCTGGCCTCAACCTGGACACTTTACATTGAAAAGTGGGTAGGTTGCCTACAGGATTAACCCGTATGTTTTTTTCGAGCGAACGCCGGCGTAGCTACACATCGTACTTTCGCCAGTGTAGCTACACAAAAATGGGCATGCGTAGCTACGCCGTTGGTTTTTGTGTAGCTTCGCATGCTTTCTCGCGTAGCTACACTGTTGTCCTCGACTCTTTCCCGTAGTTTCGCCCGTGGAGCTACGCAATTAGTTACTTTATAAACCGACGTTGGAAAATCGGCCCGGTCCGTGACTTTCGGGCCGGTCTTGTCACATCCTAAACTCCTTTAGTGAGCTATTATTGTCGAGTGCTTATTGGTTTTGTAAACATATCGCTACAAAAACTCTTGTCAAATCATGGATCGTTAATTTTTTGTTTAACTTTTTTGACAAACATCTTTGTTACATAATATTTTGAACGAACTATTTATTTACTCAACACTGACCAACTGGGGGATATTGTCAATCTATTTTTCTCTCTTTTTTGTTTACATGTAAGTATATCGCTTTCGTGTTGAAGTGACAAACAGATATGAAAAAGGAGAAAACATAGATCAAAAGCGGAAGTTTGAAGCTTGACTTAAAAGAAAACTTTTGAAAACATGGAAAAATACCTGGCGGAGTACCAAAATATCTTTGAAAAATTTGTCACTTTGAAAATCTTGGGGAAATATTTTAGTTACTGTGAACGAAATCATTTTTTTTTAACGTGGCTGGCCTACATTTTTTTGGAAATGTCACTCTGAATTTTCTACTAAAAAATTCTAAGTATATTAAAGGAAAACCCACACTTCGTGTGAAATTGCGAAAAACAAAACATTTTTTTCTCAGTGATTAATTTTTCATTTGATTAGGTTCTCTAATTTGAAACTTGAAACTTGAATAGTGTTAAAAACTCAGAAAACAAAAAATTACGTTTACATTCTTGCCGAACAATTAAGCCAATCCTATTTCCATATATTTTAATTGATGTTGCGTGTATTAAACGTGTCCGAATCAAGTACATAACAAACAATAAGTTTCTCACATTTCCACTATCCACTTATGGTGACTCTAACAGGCTATATTTACACAGAATATCTCCTCCCCTTTGGGAAGAAATAGAGAGAGGTCAACTCTGCTTTCTCGTAAAAAAAATGAAAAGTTTTGTTCTAATATTAATTTTATTGCAAAGTTGCCTATTTCGTATAAGTTATTCAATAATTCCTTTTTCGGAAGGTGTTCATTCATTATTTTCTAGAAATGCCGGTGAGATTTTTTTTTCGAAAGTTACAAAATTAATACGTTCGAGACAACGTGAACGTCGAAAATTCTAATTGCTATTTCCAATTTTATTCATTTCAGAAATAAGAAAACTGGGAGAATCGTGTTCTCGAACTTCTCAATGTGTAATTGGAGCTGTGTGTCACGTAACCTGTCGCTGTAAATACACACATGTGGCGATAGATGAACAATGTTGGAAAAGTGAGATTCGATGAAGTGTCTTGTTTGATAGAAGAATTTTCAGAAATAGAACCTGGTTCTATTGGGTGCACACATTCAGAACAATGTGAAGCAGTATGGCCATCGACTAGATGCGAAAAAGGTCAATGTTTATGTCGAGAAACAGAACAACTCGTAGAAACACTTGAGGGTACTGTATGTGTTTCGTCGGGGTCTTGCCCAACTAATGGAATAAATGGTGCTCTTTATGAACGAGCAACCAATCGAGTCGCTAACTGTTTCAGTTTCTCATCAGGTGAACATTATAAACTGTGAAAAAATATACATTCGACTATTTCAGGGTCAACTACTAGAAGGAACTTCATTGGTTGTGACGAATTTCCAGAAATTTATGACTGTATAAACGGGTTATGTTGTCCGACACGTGGAATGACATGTATTCAACCAATGTCTGAAGGAGAATATCCACGTGGGGACACATTTAAAGAAGAAACACGCTGGTATTTCAACAGTAATCGAGGTCAGTGTGACAGTTTCAATTATCGAGGAACTGGTGGTAATTCAAACAACTTCTTGACTCAAGATCAATGTGAATCTTATTGTGAAAATAGATGTCCGAGGGGAGATCCAATGATCAAATCAGATGATTTGGATAATTATAAATGTGATTTACATCAAGAGAATGAAAATGGAAAAATACTTTGTTGTCCCATGCCATCTTTCATTTGTAGTTCCATTGGAGGAGTTAAACTTGAGAAATCGGCATTGAAACCATACTCGAGTGGTTCTCCAAAACAAGGTTCCGAAGTTGTTCAAAGGTTTGCTAATTTCATAATAGTTCAATGATAGATCGAACTGTTTCAGGTGGTATTGGGATTCAAGTGAACTCCAATGTAGGAAATTCAAATATTATGGACAAGGTGGCAATTTCAATAACTTCGTATCAAAGAATGAATGCGCTGGTTTCTGTGCAATAGGTAACAAATAGTTAGTTTAGTTAAACACATTCTGTTGTTACAGGATTATGTCCGATTGGTACACCTCTTCGTGATCCTAGTCGGAATATTCAAAGATGTTCAGCTATCGAATTATGCCCAGAAACACATGAATGTCGACATACAATTTGTTGTCCGAAACACATCACAATATGTTCACAGAATCTTATTTTGATGGACAAATGTGACCCAAAAGAAACAATAACACGATGGACATACTCAATGGAACATTCAATGTGTAAATCAATTCTAGCAAGTTCTTGTCTTATTGGAGACAACCAGTTCGAAACACTCGAACAATGTCAAACTATTTGTAGCACGGTGCAGGGTAAAAATAGAAAAATTATTCACAATAATATTCATGTTTTCAGCCGAGCCAAAGTGTCCAATAGGAAGAGCATACAAGGGTTCAGACAATATAGTTCAAAAATGTTCTTCTTCAAAACCTTGTCCACAAAGTTATGAGTGCGTTTACACCGGTTCCTACCATACATGTTGCCCTTCTCGGGAATACACTTGTCGTCAACCACAGTTCGTTGGAACTGCTTGCGGAATGAACTCAATCCAACGATGGTATCAAACTTTTTTTTTACTAAAAACCTCATTACTTTTGAAGGTATTACGACGAAAACGCAAACAAATGCATCGAATTCGATTACTTGGGATGCAACGCAAATGATAATAATTTTCTTAGCCGAATTGATTGTATGGAAAACTGTCATAGATCCGATTGTCCTGATGGAGGAGACGCCCTAATCGATTCAACAAATGGTCAAATTATAACATGTCAGAAAAACGACGAATGCCCAAGTACTCATCATTGTACAAGAATGGTAAAGAGATAATATATTAATACGACAAAGGACTGATAATTAAGGTCTAGCTGCCTATAATTTTTCTGAGAGAAATTCTGAAACATTATGTCATCAACCTTCAATACCAAAACACAAAATTCGTTAAGCGAAACCAGCTAAAAGTCAAAAAAAACCACAAAAACGTTTTCAAAATTCGAAAAAAAAGAAAAGAAAAAACTGCTCGTAAAATAAAATGCAAAGTCCGCAAAACACATCATTGTTTGCGTCAACTGACGCGGCGGGAATTCAAAATATTTTTTTTGTTCTGAAAAATTGTCTTTTTTGAAAAAAAAACGTGAACACCTCTGTATTCACAAGTCTTATCAAATTGATTCTCACAGCTTTATCAAAATGCAACATCGTGTTGTCCGTCTCGAAAATGGATTTGTTCTCAAGATGCGGATGAAGGTGTTTCATGCGGTTCGACATCAAAACGATTCTTTTTTGATCCATCAACCGAAACATGCCGACAATTCACATATCTCGGATGTTCCGGAAACCCAAACAGTTTCTCAACACGAAGCGCTTGTTATCAATTCTGCCAAAGTGCATGTATGTTTATGATAGGGTTGGTTTTCAAAATGAAAAGTCCCTTTTTTCCAGCATGTTCATCATCCGAAATAATATACCAACCTTCGAATTTGGATGAGCCCTTCGACTGCTCTCTCAAATCTTGCCCGCGGCATTTTTCATGTGCAAAACATGTCTGGAATGAGAGTAAAAGTGTTTGTTGTGGAAGTCCAAATTTTGGTCAGTAATATGTACTTTCGAGTGAAAAATTAAAAATTTGTATTTTAGGAGTTTGTTCAAGTGCTCAACATCCCATGATTGAATATAGTTCGCAACAACCAATGACATGTACTCCAAACTCTCCGGTAAATATATCAATTTTTTCGACAGAAAAGCCTAAAAACTATTGTTCAGATTTCATGTCCGATTGGATTTCAATGCACTTATAGTTCAATCCGATCATTATATTTCTGTTGTAGAGATATTGAAAAACTGGATAAATGTATGAAAGGAAGTCGTCCTGAAATATGGCAATCAACAGCCGAACCTAGAAGTTGTTCGAAAGACTCTCAATGTCCCCAATCAACTGCGTGTTATACTCCAATACCCTTCACATCTGGATTATGCTGTGCGACTGTAGATGATGGTAATATTCAACACAAATTTAAAAGAACTGTCAGAATATAACAATTACAGTATGCCCAGCCACATTCATTTATGAACCGGAAAAATCGAGAGGAACTGAATGTTCACCACTAGACAAAGGAAGTTGTGGAAGTGATGGGTGAGTATTTCGAAAAAGGGTCTATTTGAATGATTCGGCTAGGGAAATTTCTCTTCTTGACTATACATCAGCCGGTCTTTTTTTTGTCAAAAAATAAACGTACCACATATATTTTCAGGCAATCAGTTTGTCTGTATGCCGAAGTAAAAGGCCGGTTTGTGTGTTGTCGTCGCGAAGCCCGTCAATCGAACTCTCTCGCAAAATGTCCTCCTGGTTCGATTCCCGAACTGATCCGAACACATTGCGATCCCGAATCACCTTGTCCCAAAACTCATTTTTGTATGAAAAAGTCGACTGACAGATCGGGAATTTGTTGTAGACATCCGAATTTGAAACGATTGCCAACTTCTATAACAAAACGGATAGGAAGTACTCGAAAACCAATTAGAGGTAGTTATCGAAATCCCAAATCGAAGTTCAAAAAAATGTATTTTTCAGGAAGATGCCCTCGCCTCGAAAAGATTTACAAAGTTGATGGATATATCAGAGATTGTATTTCTGACGATGATTGTCCCGAATTCTACAGAGTAAGTTTAAGATTTTATTCCGTCGACATAGCTGTTTGTCAATTAATTAATCACTTTGAACTGGCAGTGGGGTCCTAACCTGGAGGGATTTGGGAGGTACTAACCCAGAGGGGGCGTCTGGGCATCTATCTGATGTATGTGAACTGCAAAAAAATTGTTCGAGGACTACTACTATTCATTCGGCAGTGAGAGATACGCGCCCTATCTCACAGCCCCCTTTTCCGTCTGTTTCTCTGCGCTCTCCTTTTCGCACATACTCTTCAGTTTTCTCTGTATATTTTTCCCCTCTTCACACAGAAAAACGCGTACTCGCTGCCTAACGAACAGTATCTAAAACTTAATCGAGCCAAATATTTTCACACAAGTCAAAAATCCCGGTCTGAGTTTCTAGGCCGAGCTACCCGGCTAATATTTCACTATGTTTAAAAAAACGCGGGTTTCACAATCTTCAAACGGTTCTAAGCTTATTTTCTTATAAAAACTTTTGTTGAGATTGTTTGGTTTTTTGCAGTGTACCTCTCAACCAAGTGGTCGAATTGCAATTTGTTGTGGATTCGATATGCAGGATATATGTCCAACACGTGTTCTACCAACTATCCGCGTTCAAAAATGTTCTCATTGTGGAATTGGCTATGAATGTAACCGCAATTATTGTTGTCCTCAAAGGGAACTTGTTTGTTCTCGACCTCCTCCCGAACCACTTCAAGATCCAAAAATACCGAAAAAGTTGATAGTGACCCGATATTATTATGATTCGGAGACAAATACATGCCATTCTTTTGCATATTTTCCTTCAAATGGTTTCAAGTCAGACCAACCTCAAAACCATTTTTTCGATCATGAATCATGTATTGAAATGTGTGTATATTCATCGGCTTTCGAAGATGATACAACGTGTCCAAGTCCATATTCGAACCCTGTCGATCATCCTCAACTATGTGTTCCCAATCGAAAATCATGTTCAGGTTAGTCAAAATATCTCATATTACCAACTATTTATAGTTTTGGATTTCAGATTCGGAAGTTTGTTTGAAAACGGCAAGCGATGCTTATGTTTGTTGTAAACGACCCCAATCTCTCAAAATAGTTATGCACAATTTATGCGGAAACAACTTCCTGCCGTGAGTTATAGGCAATTAAATATGATCATTGTGGTCAATTGTTTTCTTCAAGTTCGTGTCAAAAATCTTGTCATTTCATCTGATTTTGAAGACAACAAAACAAGTGTAAGTCCGTAGGCCCGACCAATCCGAATCAGAATTTTTTGCCAGCTTATCAGAATTTTCTGATCGCGTCAAAAATAAAAAAAAAAGCCCGGTCCGACCCTGAGTGAAATTCAGAATTATGTAAACACAAAACTGAAAATGTCAACGTTTGATGAATTTTTTCAGATTCCTCGACAAATTTGGAAATACAGTAAGATGTTCTTCGAATTCGAAGTGTAGCACAAAAATATGTCGGAAAAGTCCTGTTCTCAAACACAGTATATGTTGTCAATATTCGAAATTGAGTAGTAAGTCTTTCTTATTTTCTCACTAACTTTCTTGATTTTTAATCGCTTTTTTGGCTTGTTACATTGTTATTATTATTTCAGCAGGCCGCATGATCCTTTCAAATCCTTTATCCGATGGGCCCAAAAAGATTTGTGAAGATGAGAATGATTCGGATTGTTTGGCTAGTATGTTATTATAGGCACACTTTTTGTCATAATTTCATTTTTGCAGAATTATATCCAGGTGAAAATGGATGCACTTATGATCGACAATGTGTTGGATCGATATGTCGAGATGGTTACTGTAAATGTGCCAGAAATACTGTTCAATTTAGGAGGATCTGCAGTGAGTTATTGATTAATTCATATCTGGCACAAAGTACCGTACCATTTAAGAAAAAAGTGTCTGAATCTCGTCATGAAAGTGAAAAAATATTACATTCTTTTGAATTTAGCCGCACTTTCTCTTCGTTCACAATGATACATGTTTTTTGAAAATTTTGGAACTAATTTGTTCCGGTTATGATGAAATCGAAAAATTTGTAGCTCGTGCTGGTAAACTTACCTCATAATCCCTTTCCTTTTTTGTCATTTTTTGTATAATTATATTGGATTAGGGAAATGAGAACTATTTAAAAAAAATAGTGTTTTGAAGACAAGAAGAAGTTGCTGTAATAACCTGGTAAACCTAGAAATAGATCCGGGTTTGAGATTTATGTCGCGTCAGGGCCAGGCGAGGCTGTTTTTGAATAACTCTGACGTGATATTTTTGAATCAGAGGTCTAAGAAGGAGCTAAGTTTGTTCAAAGAGTTTGTCATCGTAAAGAATACGAAAAGTATTCATGTAACTGTGAATGATGAGAAAAACAGACAAACAACCTCTAGATTTAAAGAAACAAGTCCCAGCCACAAAAATGTCACATTTTACTTTTTAATCACATGTGACAGTCACTATGTGCCTTGAAAACACCTTTCTACATGTGCCCTCTCCTCATCGCAGTTCGCGATCGCAAAGTTCCCCTCAATGTTTTCCAGACAAAAATTTGGTCAAATTGAGCTTCAATCTTTGAATCCTCAACTTTTCCGTAATTCATTTATTTACGAAGTAATCCTGATCTGGATTATGTGTACCAATACTAGTATTAAACATTTTTGAGATTGAAAATCACCGTTTTTTCTTCTTACTTCCGAGTCCTGACATTTCTGTTTTTTTCAGCTGCCGTTTGTCCGTTATTCTACAAAAATAACAATGGAATATGCATATAATCAACTAGCTTCTTCATTGATTTTTTTGTTTCTTTTTTTACGGGTTCTATAAATTTTTCATTCTTTGTCTATTTGAAGCTCAATTATTTATAACATCATTTGAAGGTCAAAAATTAAAAGCTCTCAAACCGACATCTGGCTACTTTTTTTTCCAAAAAGCCACCAGAAACCATAAAACTTTGACAAACAAAAAATAGGTTTAATTGAATTTTTTGTGGTGATTTCTTTTTTTTTTTTCATTTTGTTCTAAAATTGAAACTTTTTCTCGAAATAGGAAATTGGCTTTTGCTTTTTTTTCTAGTTTGATCGATGCTTCTTTGAGAAAACGGAGCGGTTTCGAGAGAAACACAGGCCTGCCAAAACCCACATTTTGGGCCCGCACACAATTTGTCAAAAAAAAATCCGTAGACTTGTTTTCCTCCAAAACGTTTACGACTTTTTTCAAACGACGTAACTGTTTTGTTTCTCAGAGTGTTCAGGCGTTGTCCTTTTTTGGTCGTCTCCCAAAATACGTAATAAAAATGGGCGGAGCTTATTCGGTTGGTTCTGAATACTTTTTTTGCTCATTATATTTTCTGACAAAGAGTGTTGTGAACTCTGATTTTTTTGGGAAAAACACACTCAAAAACTATAATACTTTATCAGACAGCCCATTTGTCGTGAGAGTTTTCTATTTTTAGTCTGAAGATGTAAAAATTTATTGGAAGTTTTGAAATAATAATTTTTTTTAAAGTTTTGAGATATGATACACATTGTTATCCAGATTATCTGCTTCTTCTTCTTCTTTTTCTCGTGATTCGAAAATGAACTTTGAGTAGGAGTCTCGCTTTGGGATTTTTTCTGAAACTTTCGTTTTGAAAAAAATGAGTTTGCGCCCGAAAAAAACCCAAAACAACAAGAAAACAAAACTTTTTCAGAAATTGAACCAAAATGAATCCCAGAGGATTTTATCAACAACAAAAGACGAAAATTATTGAAAAGGTACGAGACGCAGAGAATTCCACGTGAACTCGATCAGTTTCATTGGGAAGTCACGTGTAACATTAAATATTTCGAAATATCTACGTATACGTCTTGTTTTTTGTTTAAATTCTTTCCGAAGTTGGAAAAATAATAATTATGCTTTTTTCGAAAATTATGGTCTGTCTGAATCTGCCTATATTTCAGCGCTTGAACGAAAATAATAACCTCATAAAAATGTTTCAGGACAAAAAAGGTTTGCAGTTCAACAAGACTAAAGTCAAAAAACTGAAAGGCCGGTGCGAAATTTATGAGACGAGCCAGCAGGGATGTCGTTCTAGGCTCCACCTGCGAACATTGAGCTTCCCAGATGCTGGAAACGAAGCTCAGTTTGAGAAAAAAAATGGTTTTCTTCACAAAATATGATTTTCTCTCATGTTCCCCCATATCACTGTAGTGAAAAAATTGAATTTCTCGTCAGTTTTCTCAATTTGCATTACAATTTTTCCCAGAACGACAGTGCCAGACACACGGTCTGCCATAAATTACAAAAATCATCATTGCACACTTTTGTGGATACAGTACCCAAAATTTAATTAATTTCGGCGGTATTTCAAAATTTGAAATTTTTCGATAGTTTTGTTGATAATTTTGTATTTATGGCATGAAGAGTTCACTCACAAATGATTCTTCATAAAAATTTCACATAAATACTTTGGTAAAGCTATTTTTTTCTCGAGAAACAATCGAAAATAAAGAGAAAAAAAGTGTGCGGCACTGTTGCACACACTTCCTCCGCCTCTACTAGTGTGCGGTGTTGTTTTTGTACGCGATGAAAACTTTTCATTGTGTTTGTATTTTTTGGCAGACCGTGGACATGGAAGGATAAACTTTTATTGTCCGAAAAAAAAACAATATATAGAGTTGCCCTAGAAACTTTTTGAATTTCCAGACAAGACCCTTCGAGCGAAACCCTTCTTGAATATTTGCCTACAGATCAGATCAGATCTTCGAGATTTGCGCTCAAAAAGAATCCCTTCTAAATCAAAATGTTTCCGAATCCATACATATTTTTTAAAAAACAATTCAACAAAATTAAAATATATTCGAAAAGCTATTAAATCATACATCTCCTCTTTTTTCTGTTTCGAACATTCGTCTGTTTATTCATGAATAAATTGGCAGGTGATTCAGCATTTTCTTTCTTGGTGGTCTCTTGTCACATTTTGAAAAGTGACTATTTTAGGAGACATATGTATATACATCTATCATGATGACCTATATTCTTTGACGTTTTTCTGTGAGCTTCTGTTCCCTCCAAAACTCCGCCCATTTTTCAGAGCATGTGAATATTTATTCACAACTCTTCAGGCCGCAAAATCTTTTTCTTATTTTTTATATTCAATTTAAAATCAGTTTTTCTCACAACTTGTTTACCATTTATCATTTTTTTTGAATACGAGATAATGATTGGTTTTTTTCGAAAAAGGAAAACAATTTTCGAATCTACTTGTCATACCGGGTTACTGTAGGTTCACCGGGGGGTCAATTGTGGGCGTGGCTCTGCAGATACACATCGAAGCAAATTATTATTCATTTGTGTATTATTATTGAATGTTGAGAGTTACTGTATCCAAGGGTTCAGAAAATCTTATTACTTATACTCAATTATTTTGTGCGGTCTTTCCTCGTTTCAGGAAGTCTTATTGGTCAAAGTATCCTAGGTCCACTCTTTTCGAAGTTTGATTCGTGATAGAGATTTTTTTTTTACAAAAGTCAAAATCTGGCCCGACCCCAATGACCTTTTAAATTTAGAATTTCAGAACAAAAAGGGTTTAAAAACATGCAGTTCCGGATCGGAATGTGCTGGAACCCCCCCCCCCCCCCCCCCCCCCTCAAACAGGCCCGATCCAATTCTATATCCAAATCAGTTCAATTCGAAATCTCCTCCCAATTTTTGAAACTTTTCCGAATCCCGCCCATTTTTTTCCTGAAAGATCTAATGATTTCGTTTCATTTTTTCTCTTCCAATTTTTCAGCTCATTTTTTTTTTTTTTGCAGGATGTTTCAACAGTTTTTCCTCATATCCTCATGTGTTTTGGGTATCATCTTCGCTTTCAACATGGAGGTAAACAATATTTCGAAAATCCCACAAACAAAAATGATAATTTTCAGAAAAGAGCAATTTGCGGTGGTTTGCTCGAAAAACCAGCACTTGATGTCGACAGAAAAATGGAGAACACAGTGGCCAAAAAGGGATCTACAGTAGTCTTGGAATGTGGATTTTTTGCAGTTCCGCAGGTATTCATTTCAGGCATTTGTGTACTTGATGAATGGAAAAAGAATGAGGAGGCGAAAAAAAACACATAATGGAGAAAATGAGTAATCCAAATTAGCATAGATTTAGTATGGGAAAATCAAAACATGAAAAATACTTGGAATTATTCGGGGGAAAACGGAAATGAGAGAGAAAAAACATCTGCTTCGTGTGAATTCAGCTACAAATTTGTAGAAGTTTCTAAATTAGAAAAAACGCAAAGAAAAATTGGAAAAGGTTTAGAAAAAACTACCGTAATTTTTCAAAGGAACATGACGAATTTTTATGGGTCACGTGGGTTTATTGTTAGAATTATAAATAATCATATTTTTTGTGAATTTCAACAAACGTGAACACTATCAAATGAAGAAAAGTCGAACAAGCCTGAGTCTCTTTCGAAAAATTTAGAGAAGGGCCTCGGCCTGAAAATCAGAAGGCGCCTTTTTTGCATTTTTTAATGGACAGAAAAGTTTGGCCTCATTCTTCTATTTTTCGAAACAGGAAATGAGATTATTTGTATCGGGCCGGCCCGAAACATGTCTGTAAATTCTGCAAAACGAGAAATTTCGTTGATTGCAGAAGATCAGACAGATGGGTTAGTCATTTTTCCCAAAATCAAAAATCCCGATTTGTAATCCGAAAAAGTTTATAAACGTCATTTGGAGATATTTGAAAGAACAAAATCCTCTTTTCTTTTTTTTTCGCCTCATTTTCAGCTGCTCAGTTGATGTCATTGTTTCAGGCCTCAATACTATGGTTTCATCGCGGAAAAACAGTTCAAGCACACAAAGCAGCAAACATCGAATCATTTTTGACCAACAATCAATTGGGACAATCGGTCATTTCATCTAAACTTCGAATTGATTGTCTTGATGAATCGACATCTGGAGAGTACTTCTGTCAAGCTAGTTCGCCTTGTTCGCCAACTGTTGTCACATCTGCACTTGTCACTATTGACAGAACATCCAAAAATGGTAATTATCAACATTTTGACCCATTCGCGGCTCTGACAAACTTATCTTTTGAATATGAGTCTGGCCGAGATCGGACTGATTTTTTCACTGAATTGTGTCTGATGTTTGGACCCCATTTAGGAAATTCAGTTCAAAAATGAGAACCAACCTCTTTTTTTCATGTTGGACCCGGTTGTTTTTTCTAACGATTGTTCGATATTTCAGTGGCATCGCCGTCGTGTAAATCAGGTGTTAAGAATGGTTTTCCAATTCAATCTGTTCCAATAATCAACTTGTTCACAATGAGCCGAATCGAACTTCCTGGTGGAGTTGTTCAATTGGCATGTCGTGCCAGTGGATATCCAACTCCTCAAATAAAATGGCAACGAATCGAAGAAGACGAATCATTGACATCGATTGATGTGTCACATTCCGGATTCAGGGTTTGTTTCTTTTTTTCCTATTCATTTTCAGTCCCGAAATGATTTCAGCAATTGAAAAATGGAGATTTGTTGGTGGTCGGCGATGCTTCTCAAATTGCTGATTCTTTCCGATGCACTGCCGAAAACGAAAACGGTGCAGTTTATGAGGAATCTCAAATTATCTATATGGATCAGTAAATCATTTTTTTCATTCCTTTTTGTACTTATTTTTTGAAAGTAAATTGAACCGGATGAATGAAGACCATTCATAGTTGAAAAAACAATCACAAATATACAATCAGACTGGTTGAAAAACTCGACTAGACCACAACAAAAAATACTAATTAATTGACGAATAATCGAATGCTATTTGATATGTTTGGACGGGAGCAACTGGCATCATTGGCTCTGCAAAAAAAACACTACAGAAAATAACTGAAATAATATCGACAATTTTGTCAAGGAACCCTAAATAAGTGATTTTTGAACTTGAGAAATGTATGTATGGATCAGCCCAAGTGTGGAGCTGAAGAAGGCCTGGCCTGATATAGATCATGAAAATACGCAGAAATTCGGAGTTTTTGATGTGTCTTGTTTCGAAGCTTACCAAAGGAAGGTTTTTTGTCGTCCTTCAAAATAGACGCAGAGAAACAAGATTTTTGCAGTTCGGGGTCACGTCAATTTTTTATTGTTTAGTGTTCACGTTTTTTTTTTGTAACAAGAAACACCATGAAAAATAGATGAACCAAAAAAATATGAGCAAGAAATTCCACTTTAGGATTCTGTTGGGACAAAACTGTTCTCAAAAAACGCTCGTTGGGTGGATATACCTCTGCAGAGCCCCTGTCCACAGCAATCCCAAGTATGAGTCCAAAGTATACTTTTTTCTAATCATCCATCAGTCACTAATGTATTCTTTCAACTGTTAATGAAACATCTTCTTACTCATCACATGACAAAAGTTCAGAGAAACAAACATTTCTTTTTCCGTGTAACTTTCTGAACTCTCACATTTCATGAATTCTTGAAAACTTTCAAATTATGACGCATTTCTCGTTGACAAATAGAAAACATTGAATTTGTCGTCGAAGGAAAAAGCGTCATTCTGACAAACTTGTGTACATATTTCGAGTTAATTAACGGTCCACCGAATTTATTAAAAATTACCAAATCATACAATCATTTCGTAGCAGCCAAAAATATATGTATGTTTACTAATTAACCCCCACAAACAAGGGACTTTTTGGAAGAATGGGAAAAAATGAAACGTAAAAAAAGGAAATTTTGTCCTATGCTTTTCGCTATAAATTTTCTTGGGGCTTTCACTATATCGAAGGTGCTGATCATTTTAAAAACAACTTCATTGTTCCCTTGACCCCCTTTTAATGTAATTATCAGGGGTGTCGTTTGGGCCGTACCGACCCGACCAGCCCGTTGAAAACTCAATGAACGGACATAGCTTACCATGGCGAAAGTTTGGTGCAAGTGATTGCCATTTTGTGGGCAAAAACCTTTTTACATAGTATGGGCCATATTCGGGCCGAGCAGGAAGTTCCGTTGATTTTTTTAATTTTTACAGCGGGCTCGAAGAGCCCGTATTTTCTTGCTTGGGCCGGGATGGCCCGGCCTAAAACGACACCCCTGGTAATTATAAATGTTCTCTTTGTTTTCAGAATATTCCGATCAAGAAACAAAGAGAAGACATTTGTATTTTTTTTCCTTGTTAAAACATTGGCTGGTTTGGTCTTTTCCTATTATACCCACCTTGTTTAAATTGTTTCATATCAAAACTGTCAAGATTCAAATTCAGTTCTTTGACTAAATCTGATTTTTTGGCCAGTTTATATGTTTTGAAATTCATCCATGCCGATAGTTTCAAATCTCGCGCCGAATGTCGATGTTCTGGATCTTGTATCAAACATTTGGCAACAAAATCATGCAATTCTGGCGAGAATGTTCTTTGAAGATGTTCTTTTGGTCGACCAGCTGAAAATTGAAAGAGAGGAGTACTCGAAAACCAATCATCCTTCGTTTTCTTTTTTGTTTTCTCAACTTACAAATATCAATTCCAACTCGAGCATCATCTTTGAGACTTGTCGAATCAACTGGTCGGGGAACTTGTCCTTTCATCTTCAGATGTAACATTTCCAATGGTTCCGTTTCGACAAATGGAATTAGACCATTCAGACTTTCGCATAAAGTGATACCAAGCATGTATATATCGGATTTCGTGCCATATCCATGCATATTCTAAACTATTGTCGATAGTCGAAAATAATCAATAATCAATACCTGTGCCAATAGTTCGGGTGCAAAATAATATATTTGATGATTGAGATGTGTGTCGAATTCGAAAACACAATCCAATCGATGATTCAATTCTATCATATGACGAAACCCGGATAGTTTTACATTACCAGTTGAATCGATCAAAATGTGACGGGGCCGAATATCTCTGAAATATTGTAATTTTGTTGAACGAAAAAAAGGCTGACTCTATTTTTAAAACTTTACTAATTTGACAAATACAAACTCTCAAAAAAGTTCAGCGATCTGTCGGAAAACTTATGAATGACTATATTTGAAAAAACGAGGTAAAAAAAATAATCTTATGATTTTTTGGTATTTACTGAAAAATACAATGCTGGTCTGAACTAGGACTACTGTAGTTTGTTCGCTGTTTTTGTTTGCAAATATCTGGTTTGTGATCAGAAATGATATTTCGGGCCCATTTTATCGGGTCTTTGATTTCAGCACGTGCGTTTGAAACTTTTCTCAATTTGGGCACATTTTTTAAAATTAGACTAAATAAACATTTCAGTTTTATTTTTAAACGTACCTATGAATATATCTTTTCTTGTGAATATAGAAAAGTGCATCAATAACTTGTCCAAATATACAAACAGCAGCCTTTTCAGTTATTCCAAAAGAATGCCAATTTGCTAAAAGATCTTTCAATGATCCTAAATTCATTGCCGGTGTTATCATATAAATTGAATGATCATAAACAAAACAAGTATCTATTTCGAGAATATTTGGATGTGATAACATTCTCATATTCGATGCTTCTTTCTGTAATTAATGGGGTTGTTTTATTTTTTGAAAAAGAGAGATATTACCGCAATAAGTGCATATTCTTCGGCTTCTTCAACTCGATACCGTTTCACAGCCACAAAATCTTTCAATCCTTTTCTACTTTTACCTAGATACACATATCCTCCTCCACATGCTCCCATATATCGAATACAATCATAACCAGTTTCACTCAAATTCGGAACTCCTTCTTTTTCTGTCACAACATTTTCATTTTCATTTGTTGATCCTCGATTCGCATATGATACATTGGATAAAGAGTTCGTATCCATAGAAACATTTGACACATCCAGACAATTACTATCATTCGTCATGCCAAAGTACGATGAGATCTTCTGAAGACACAGACAAATTGAAGATTTTGCAGATCGAGGTCACGTTGAAATTCATTTTGAGAAATATTTAAAACAAAAAACACGATTCAATCGTGTGGGAATGTTCAGGAATCAGACTGACAAAAACCACCAATTAGGATTACTGTAGAACACAATAATCTTTTTTTCAAAGTTTCGAAAACTAGAATTATTTCAAAAATAATAACGTTAAAGGGCGATGAACCTATTTAAACAATAGCATGTGAAAACGAGGAAAGAAGCGTGCAGAAAACTTTATTTCGAAAAATAGACAAAATAAAATTTGAAAAAAAAATCCGTGTGCATATATCAAATACTACTGGATGGCTAAATGAAATTTTAAAATGAAAAAAAAAGAGAAGGAGAGAAAGGGGGTATAAATAATGGAGAATAAATAAGTGATGGATGAATAACTAGAGATTGGCTATTGTGTTCTGGTTGGTTCAATTCGAAGCTGTTGTAATTCCATATCAACTTGTTGTAATTCTCTTAACAAACAATTATTTTTTGTATATGGATCGAGATTGGCCATTTCGTTTTCAGCAATTCTCAATTCCATTCTCAAATGCTCATTTTCGGCATCTGACACATTTCCATTTTCCTGTGCTTCGTTCAATCTTTCCATCACATCAACAATTTTATCGATTGAATTCGAAACAACATCTTGTGGATATGTCGGAACAATAATCGGACCGATTATCGGAGTAAGAAGTCCAGTGGTGCTATCGACAATCATTGGTGCACCAGGTGGGCCAGTAGCAATCGGACCAGAAATCGGGCCAGTCATCGGACCTCCCGTTGCGACAACTGGCGGAATGGTTGTGACCATTGTTGTGATTGGAACTTCAACAGTCGGTGTGTCAGGATGATAAGCGGTAGCTGGAGATATGATTTGAGGAGCAATGAGTGGAGGCGGTTGAGTCAGTGACGGAGCACGTGGACGAACAACTTCACCAATCATCGTACTGTAATAAATGTATTTAAAATGACTGATGTTTTCTAAAATGTTGATGTAAAAATTCGTTCAGTCTTGGGCGGAACCATATGGTGATATCACTTTTTTAAGCTTATTTTTTGAATTGCGTGAATATTCAAGTATTTTTTTGAACTACACATATAATTTTCAAAACTCGAGAAATTAGTTCCGCCATTTTGAAAAAGTTTAAAAAAAACATACACAGTATTATCATCGTTTTGAATAGCCGAGAAAGCGACTGGCAAATCGATGGGTTGACCAGATTTGATTCCGAGCAAAATTGGATGATGTCCATCCATTCGAGAATCATCTAAAACCGATGATGCTACCGTATACGAAACATGTCCGACAATTCCGTCTTCGCAGTCTTCATCATCTGCACTTGATGGTTGTAAACGACTGGAAATTAGAACGAGGTCAAAAATTAAAATAAGTTAATTAATTTAAAGAACAAAGAGCTAATGGAAATTATAATTGAGAAGAGTCTAGTACTCAATTTGAAAATATGTGGAGAGTACGAATGAATATACAATGGGGTATTCTAAAATTCTTTTTTGAAAAATTAGTGACGTTCCTTGAGATATTTCGATATACCTATGAAGATTAATCGGCTACAAAAATAAAATTTGAGAAAACATTTTTCAAGTTTTCTGGTAAGTTACTAAACCATCTGGGCAATTAGGTGTATGCGACCAACTCACTTGATTATTTCGTTTCGTTTCGCGATGAGCTGTTCAGCATCAGCACCAGAATCTCGGATGGCATTTCCCCAAATCAAGCCACCATATTCATACGATTCAACAGGGAACATTGAAGGTTGAGTACTGCAAAATACAAGCGTTTTTATGTATCATTATGGGCTCGATTTATGAGTTTTATGTGAAACTCTTTTTTTTTACTTGAACAGGAAATTAATTCGGAGGTTTTTCACATGAAACTACAGTCGTTTCCCTATTTTGTAAACAAAACAACGATATTAAATGTTTCAGAACTAAATGAGAGCAAATATCTAAAAAGTTCGAACTTTTTATACAGTAATTTCTAAACATTTTTCGAAGCTGTTTTAAAATTTTTCAAAAACGTTCAAAAAAAAAAGAAAATAGTGCTAAAACTCACGATTGAATCCAAACAGTTCCAGGAGGCGATGGTCCAGATGGAAATATCAAATTAGTAGTTCCGGTCGGAGATTGTGCCGCTGTCGCCCACAAAGCATTCGGAGGGGGCGGCGGAGGAGCGGCGGCCATCATAACTTGTCCAGTCGGTGATGACATCAACATGAGGCCGTTCGGTGGAGCATTCGATGTTGTGACAGGCGGCGGAACTGAATTCGGTTCGGGAGGAAATCCAACAATAACTTGTTGGATAGGCGGAGTCGGACAGTTTGCATGTTGTTGTTGTTGCGGATGTTGTTGAGATTGAGATGGTATTGGTGGAGGAGGTGATGACATATTGTGTGGATGACTTGGATGATAGAAATGCGCGATTTGAGGATGCGAAGGCTTTCGATATGTCAACATTTGTGCTGGTGGATGATGAATCGGTTGAGTTGGAGGCGGAACTTGACGAATTAGATTGAATTGATGTTGAGTAAAATTGGGAATTGCTGGAGGTGAGAATGATTGAGGCACAACTTGTTGGTGGTTCTGTTGTTGTTGTTGTTGTTGTTGTGTTTGCAATGATGTTTGTGGTTGTCGACGTGACGGATTATCACGAAGTTCATCAGTCGAATGAGCAAACGAACATTGGCGTCCTCTATCGCAATGCCCATTCTTCTCGATGTTTGTACACATTTTGGTCTTGAATCGAAAATCAGCACTATTTGTCACTTTATAACGTCTCGGTTCATCGTGATTATTAGACAAATTGTGATATTCTCTGTAAACTCAGAAATATATTATTTTCTCAAGTTCAAAATCCGATTATTTTCAGAGTATTCGGAAATTTCAGCTAAAAGCCAAGAAATGGACTTTCGTCCTTCCTACAGCTTGAATTTTTGTTAGTTGATTTACTCACCTATCCAATTGCTCAGTGTGTATTTTGAGAACAGCCAACAGATGATTCAAATGCCCTTCCAATTGTTGCAAACTCGGACTTTCTGTTGAAACATCGGTAAATGCGGTCAAATAAGGCATCATGTCATTTATGAGTTGACGTAATTTCGGAACAAGAACTACAGTAGTCGAGGTCAATGCATGAGTCAATTCAGCAATACATTGAGAATATGAATTCGGAGACTGAAGTTTGTCTGAAATTTTTGAAATTCAGTTTTCAGAAAAAATATTCATTGTAGTTTGTCTTTAATGTGCGTGTTTTTTTTATTTTCAGTGCCCCAATATTGTAATACAATTTGATAACTCACCAATTATACTTTGCATATGTGATCGATGAGCTTGATCAGCATACAAAAGAGCAGACCATTGATCGGGTCCAATACGTAGACCAGATTCGAATGCGATTTGCACAATTTGTGAATCATGCTCTCTTCGAAGACAATCATAAGTTCGAAACTCGTCTTTCAATTGCATCAAAGATGATTCTCCTTCTCGTTTTATCACATTGAAACAAGATGCACGATAAAGAAGTTGAACGACATGACCGACACAAGTTTTCGAAACTTGCGGATAGTCTTGCTCCAAAGTGCTCACAACATACATGACCAAGTTTTTTCTTGCAATCATTTCTCCATTTTCTAATGTCATCAATATGAGACGAAGAACATCTTGTTGCATTGCCGGCCCGAGAAATTGACATCCGCGAGCTCTTACTGCTGACCACAATTGGCTGCTTATATGTGTGTTACTTTGAATCGACAACAGCACTTCTGTCATCACTCTTTCGGTTATAGCTCGACATGCCTTCACACATTTCACTCTTCCATCCCATTCAGCCCATTGATAACATAACAAGGAAACAACCTTTCTTTGAAGAGTTCGGGATAATCGCTGCGAGTAGACACTTCCACCTCGTTCACTTCCAGCTCTTTTGAAAAACTTTCCAATTTCTATCATTGCTTCGTCTATCGACTTTTCAGTTTTCTGAAATGAAAAAAAATTATTATAGCTACATAAAATTAGAACACATTTTTGAAAATTTGATAATTCCGAAGTGAGACTTGGGCCGACCAGAAGTCTACTTAGTCAACCATTTTTTTACCTAAGAAGTAAGATGGTGAACAACATCGTAACATTTTAGTTGAGAATTCACATTGAATTGTCCAAGAAAAATATAAAGGTCACGCTTTGAAAATTAAAAAAGAAAGCTTTCGTTCAAATTTTTCGAAAAAATTTGATATCTCCTAATCTACGAGAAAACGCAGGAGCGCTTCTGAGCATTTTTAAATTGAACTTTTCTGATTTATTAACTCACGTTCTTAGAACTAGAATATACCATACAATTTTCCTCTGGAATGACAATTGACAGTAATGCAACATTGATTGGATACAATTCTACAGGCATCGTCGGTTTCCACTGAAAATAATTTGTTTTGATGAAAAATTGAAATGTTAAACTCACGTCGTCATTTGGACATGGTTTCTCTTGCGCAGTCGGCATTTTTGCACATTTCCCACAGATAACATGACCACATATCAAACTTATCGGCGGGAATGCTAGCTCGAAATGCTGAAAATATTAGAATTTTTGTTTGAAACGTTGTTAAGAAATACCTGATTACACAACGAACAACACAATACATCTTGCCACTGTCCTCCTTGTCCAGTTGGCGCCATATTCAATTTGTATACTGTTTCAATTTGAATGGTAAGTCAAATCACGTAGTGATGAATATGAAGTGAACAAACAAGTATACACGGTATACACTGAAAAAATGAAACATTTTAATTATTGAAAATGTTAAAATAAACTCACAATAAATAATTTTATTATAAAATGTTTGAAGGTGTTATCACAAGTCACATCAGTTCTTGGAAACCTGCAAAATATGATTGGAAAAAAAACGAATTTTCTATAAAAAGAAGGTGAAAGTGATGAGAAAATATTGGAAAAGTGAGAAAAATCAACACTTTTGTTTCAAGACGAATGGAACAGAAAAGATAACAGTTTTTTTTTCAGAAAAATCAACAAAAAACACCGGGAAGACATCAAGATAACAAAACAGAAAACATCAAAAATAGAACTATGACTATAAAGTGATTGTTGGGTAGTTAGCAAAACAGGCGAAGCCATTGGCCAGATTGTTGGCGTGTTGGGGTTCGAAAGAAGTACGATGCATAGCTAATAATCTATCAGCCTGCAAAAATGACATTTTTTGACAAAAAACATAAGGCAAGATTCATTTCATGAAAAAAATATGCTTAAACACAAAAAAACTACAAATATTTTCAGTTGATGATGTGAAATTACAGTAGTTTTCTTCATTTCTCAGGACATGTTCGCACAAAACAAATCGCGATTTTTTTTTACTTACTAGCAAAGTTTTTTTTTAATTTTAAATGTATTATTTTCAAAACTTCTGCAATGCACCGTTTTCAAAATTAGTTGTGCAATCAATCAAAATAAAAAATTGAGAAGTAAACTTCTTGAGAAAAACGTTTCAGGGGTTAAAAACTAGCTTACGTATTCCTCCATGATGGCTCCGGTGCACAATACAATTTTAACACTTGATTTCCCCAATAACCGAATAGAATGAGCTGTTTTGATGAGACATTCGGCTGCCAAAAATGGTGGATCAGCAAATATCATATCGAATTTTCCAAGTAGTTCAACCGGCAAATTTTTCGGAGATTTATAATCGAAATGAACAAACTCCTCGGGAAACTTCAATCCAAATCTATCATCGAATTCGAACAATCTCAATTTAAATTTTCCAGATTTGTATTCCTGAAATTTATTAGTATTTGAACGAAAATATATTGAAAACAAAACAGAAAAATCACATGAGAGCAGGGCATAATCCGCATATTTATTTTTCAGGAAAAAAATAAGCAGGGTTTCCATAGTGCTCTTTTTTCTTGAATATTACCTCTGTTTCATGGAAGAATCGAACAAGTGTTGGTGAAGAGACGCATGCAATATATGGAACTTCTCCTGATTCAACACTTCCAAGTGCTGCTGAGATTCCTTCGCGCACTAATTTTCGAGAAGTATCGTCACTATACCAAAATTGAGAAAGCTGAAATTTTATTGAACATTTTTGAAATTTTGTGAATATAAAAATATATCGTATAGGATCTACACACAATAGAGAAAACTTGTCGAGTGAGAAAAAAAAGTTGAAATTCACGATTTGATTTTATACCTGGCGTAAGACGGAATTTTGTACCGTGACAAAAAATTCAGAAGTTTTTTCACGGTGACATTTTTTGGAAAAGTTTGAAAAATTTCGTTATTTTAGAGGAAAAATTCATATTTTTCGTTTTTTTTTCACAGTGACAAAAAATTTCATAATTTTATTAGGATTTTTTTCCTCCCTGACTTTCATAGAAAATGGAAATAATGTTCAAATCAAAGAGACCCTTTGATAGGAATTTTTAATACAATTTTGGGTGTCCGTGTTTCAACTGTGAAACACTTTTCCCATTTTCGAAGTCCACAAGAAGAAAAAGTGCTTCGATTATCAAAAATGATAATACCGCGGCACTGTTAAATGGGTTACGTTTATAATTTCTCTAATTTTTTCAATGTAAATTTTATTTTCATTTTCTGTTTTTTTTTCAGTTCTATCTAAGTTCGCTTCAAAAATGATATTATTACATTGAGATGTACATTTTTTTTTTGCATTCATACCTGCCAATCTTCGCTAACACTTGCATTTTCATTCACTAAACTTTCTTCTTGTTCAGCTCTGAATGCCGCCAATGCAGCTAATGTTTCTGTTGATAATTCTGGAACATCATCAGCCATTCTGAAATTTATTCCATGATTTCGGAAAACCTAAAATGAAAGTAAGAATTGGTAATGATACCACATTTTAGAATATAAGAGCATATCGTTTTATACTTTATATTCAAACAGAAATATTGAATGCATTATATATAAGTCAAATAGTTCTGCGAAAAAACCAAAACATCGCGGACAGCCAGTGATGATTGATTTTTTGAGGAAGAAAAAGAAGAGGAAGGCTCAAGAACCATCGATAACCAGTTTCAGATAGAAATTGCCGGAGCGGTGAAAATTTCATGACGTTGTTGACGTTCATCCGAAATTGTGAACGGCTTCGAGAGGATTTTCCGAACTTGGGCAAGTGCTGTACGGGCTTTCGATTCATCAGAATCAGTGTGAACTTCCTGAGAAAAAATAGTTCTTCAAATCTTAACACCATAATCACTCACAGATTTGATAATTTCAACATTCTCGCCAGCATACGGAGCTTTAACTGAAATCATTCCGACAACTCGAATATTTTCTCCATCCCAACGTGTATCAGCAATAGTCTTTTTGAGTTGTAAAAACACTTTTTGTCCGTTCATCGAGATCTTATCAGAGGGCATCAGCTCTGCGTGTCTCAATCCTGATAAGGTCGTTATGCGTTCATTGACCTGTGAAACATAATTGTTATTTGAAAAAACGTAATAATGGGTGGCTCACTTTTTTACCATTGAAATTGCACGCCGATAACAAATCTTCTACGAGTTGGACATTGGAAGGCTCAGATTTCAATTTGATCTAAACTTGGTCATTTTTCAATTGTAATCGCGATTTTGAAGAAATAACTAACCTCTGAAACCGCATTCAAATTGAAAACTCTAACCAACGTCTTTTTCGTGACCGCATCTTTATCACGTATGACAAGAACCTGAAAAGCTAACCATTGCTTTGAAAAAACTCAAGCAAATCGAACCTTCAAAGTTGGATCAAAGCAAACCACTTGTCCTTCAACATAACAATTGGTGATAGTATGAAAAGAAACTGTCGCGCCAACAGGTAAAGCTTGCCCTCCCATAGAAACCATATTTCCTACAAGCAAAGCCAAGCGCGCGCACACACGACAGAAAGAATGATGCGCGACCAAGCGTGCTCCAATGACAACTGTGAACTGTTCCGTCACAGTGTTTGCAGAATAAATGTAAAAACATCGGAAAATATCCCAATCGAGGGTTACTCACAATTCTGCACAATTCATCTCAAAAAAAGAACATCGTTCATCCTATAAAAACTTATTTTTCGAAGTATCATTCTTTCATAACAAAAATGTTTATATCCATAGGATACTGTAGTTGTATTTTGGGTTACTGTAGTTCAACTTTTCTGAAATTTTATGTTTCAAATCGCAACATTCAAATGTTTTTATAGATTTTCAAGGTGTGAATTACAAAGAAAAAGCAATATACAGTTGGACTAGGTTTTGGGGGAAAATTTTTTTACCCATTTTTTGGTGAAAAAATCTATAAAAATGCGAAAAGCAATAGAATTGAGATCATTAAAAACATCAATTGGGGGAAGAAAAAAAAAAGTTGGAGCAATTATTTGGAAAGTATAGGTAATTCAGCATCAATTTCCCAAATAATCAAATGCGACATGTCTCGAGGTCGAATAGTTTGTCCTTTCGATTCAGGCTCATTTTCTTCTCCTATAAAATCCAAGTATGATGACAAATTCGACATTTTTTCCCGAAACAAACCTATCCTAAAATCGATATAACCATCTCCTCCCGAAATAATTAACATTCTTCTCAATGTTACTTCGGCCGATTCTTCATCTCCATTTTTTGTTGCTCCAGGAACGCCCAAAAAGAATTTCACACTATCTTTGTGTCCATGGAATGACAATTGTGCGTGTGCCAAATTACAGTAAGGCACGAATGCTTCATCCGGGTTCTTTTCTGTATTTGTAGCATTTTTCGGAGTTCCGTAAACACGAACAAGTCCTCCTGGACCTTTTGCGTCTTTTGTGTCAATTTTAGTCTCAAGTTCTGAAAATGAACAATTATTATTTTCTATTGACTACGTCTAAACTGACTATCAGTGAAAGGCACCGAAATAACCACTCCAGTACCAGTTCCGATCCACAATCTTCTATTCGAAACTAATAATGCCGTAGTTCTCATATAAGAGAAATCGAGTTTGGAAGTTCCTAACATTTTGGTGACATATGGTTCGATATCAACATCTTGAAGATGTTCAAAAGTATGGGCATGATATAATCGAAGAGTTGAATCAAGACGAATTGAGAGCCAAACACCAGCTCCAACCCATTGCATATTTCGAATTTGGCTATCTTTTCGCGGATGAGCCGAAAACACTTTCTACAAGAATAGAGATTTTCGAGAGATAATGATTTTCGGGTCATCGCGAACACGGGTTCCGCGTGATCGCATCACTCACCACAATTTGCAAACTTTCGGCATCTATTACAACCACACAGTTTTTATAAGTAGCCCAAATATTTGAAGAGACTAGACAAAGTGATCGAACAGATGAGGTCGCACTACCGACTCGAAGTGAATGATATCCCTCATCTGACCATTCACCATCTGAAACAAACAACTCTATTCCAATTTCTAATTTGTATTAGTCTTACGTTTATTTCTATGGAATATGGCAATTGTTCCATTGGCAAGAGCGGCGAATAGTCTACCCTTATAATGTCTGAAAACATAATAATATCCACTTTTTTTATATACACAAGAATCGCAACCGGACGGATAAGTTCAGATTCTTAAATTTTTCAAAATTTTTTTTTTACCAGGAATGTCGTTTAGGCCGTTTACGGGGACCTGCAGTCCGCCATTTGTTGAGCCGGGCCGACGGGCCGCCCGTTAAAAACTTAGTGAACGGGCATGGCTTGCCAAGACCAAATGTTGTTGCAAGTATGTATGTCTCATTTTGGAGGCAAAAACATTTATACATGGGCTATGTGGCCGAGCAGGAAGTTCCATTGCTTTTTAAGTTAGTACCGCGGACTTAAAGAGTCAGTGTTTTCTTGCTTGAGCCGGGCTGACCCGGTTGGTTCAAAACGACATCTCTGATTTTTACATAAATTTCTGGCAGACTTTACACGGAACAATAGGAAATTATGTCTGAGATTTTTTTTGAGTTGTCGTTTGGGCCGTTCACGGGGGCCGGTCGGTTAAAAACGGCTATAGGCCATATGTGGGCCGAGCAGGGAGTTCCGTTATTTGAACTATTTCCGCGGCCCGTATCACAAGATAAATGCCGAACTGTAAATTGTTTTGACCCGGGCTTTTTGATTTTCAGGGAAACATGAAAAATTTGGAGTCAAAATTTAAAATTTCATTGAAAAAATAAATGTGAAATGCCGATTTTTCGAAATTTTATTTTGACCCCAACTTTTTTATTCACGCCTATAATTTTAGCAATTCACAGATCGGTATCACACGCTCTATTCATAATCATTATGTGTACTCGGTTCAAAAGTTATTTTCAATGTATTTTAATATCAGCATCTGATTCTACGTGTTTAAAAAGTCGAAAAGTATGCTTGTTACGTTTTCAAGAATCTTGTTCTGGATATTTTTGCTTCTGAAATTTTGAACTACAGTAACCGACCGCGTGGTAACGATTTGTGAATGGCTAATACAGTATCTGATAGAAATTTCCAAAAGTATTTTTTGGTTGCATTTTTTGACTTGACTTACACAATACTGAGTACGGCGTCCGGCATTTTAATCCTTCTCAAACATTGTTTCCAAGCAGTTACTGCTGAATGAATATAGATGCTGAAAATAGTTCAATTTGATTAACTTGACAAGAATCGAACTAACTACTGATTTTGTCCTCCCATCCAAACTGTCGGTAAAGCACTGCTCATTTGTCCAGATACACCATCATACTTGCTCATAGCATCTCGAATATGAGGTGGAAGAGCAGCTCGACCAGCAGGTCTTGCCGGATTCGGAAGAGGAACTGGAGCTTCATCTGAACAAATAAATGTCAATTTCAGGGAACAGTGACTGTGTTAATTTAACAGAAAAACAACAACATCGAGATTTTTTTTTTGAAAGCTGACAAACTAATAACCTCCACCATAACCAGTTCTAAAAATCACATAAACTCAGGAAAAAAGTGCACAAAAAAATAACTGAAAAAGTGTTTGTGCACAATAGACTACAACATCAATTGTCACCTTTTTTCACATTTTTCAATTTTTCCAACGGGATAATCGGCCCTTCTTCCGAAACACGACTCAATTTAGGTTTGGCTAAAAATTACAGTCAACAAATATTCGTAAACCACTACAATCGATTAAAAAACAAACAAAAACATACCTTTAATCGCTTTTGGATCGACTGCTGCCACTTCGCTGATGCTAACTTAAAAAAGGATAGAGGTTAGGAGATGATACTACTGTAGAAGTAGGAGATATTTAAAGGGGGAGAGATATATTAAATGAGGGTCAACACTCAAAAACTCACAATCTCTTGTCCGTTTTGGACTCGGTTTCATGTCATTCGAACAATATGTCGGAGTTCCATCTTCGGAATCGTCCATTTTTCGAAGTTCAACCCATTCACATGCTCCCATTCCGGCCGCGTCGAGACCTTCTGGCAAATCTTTGATTTTTCCACCACCAGTTACAAACTTTTTTGATTGCTCTTCGCTCATTTCCGGATCCCCTTCGAGAACACCTACAATCATTGAGATCTTTGACAAATGAGAAAAAAAAACATTCGTTTTTGACAAGAAGTGCGTCTGTTTCGAGTCGACTAACAAGAAACAGTTTTTCAAAGCTCGAGGTATCTATTAACTACGACCACAAAAGTCTGCGAAAGCTTAAAGACTCCTTGTCACTCAGAAATTAATTTCTCGTGTTTATCAGAATCTCAATATTGAAGACTTCAACTTTCAATGTGTGAAATTCAAAAATTGAGAAAAGTACTTTGTGAGGTCGAAAAAAAAGAAAAAAACTGTTTTTGAATTCGTTCTCAGGAAGATTGGCGGTCGCAAACACCGTTTGTGTGTGTGTGCGGGTACAGTAACCCACGGAAAAAAATGTTTTTGTTTTTTCTTTCAAACATTTTTGGTTTTTTGAACCACATGCATCGAAATTTGAAGTTTTCAATTTCGTAATTTTTATGAACTTGAAAAAACTATTTCTGAGTGATAGGGAGTCTTTAAGCTCGAACAGATCAGTTTATAAGAGAACTTCAATTTCTGGTTTTGTTTACCTGGAACCGCTTGGATACATAACAAATGACTATCACAAGCAGTGAACGTTTCGATAATCATATTGGGATTGTTTCCATCAAGAACTGCAATCAATGATTTGCCCAAATTTGAACTGGCTACCCAGACAAGCGAAGATGACTGCCATTCGTCCAATTCTCTTTCCCGATCATCCAAATTTCGAGCTCTCTGAAAAAATTAACGATTTATCAATTTGTGTAGTTGACTCTAATTCGATTTTCAAAACTTGAATCGCGATTGAACGTTTCTATGAGAAAATTTATGTATTATGAAAACCAAAACGTGACCCTGGCATGTCTCCCTTTTGCGTGAGTCAGCTTTTTTTCTGGTCTCGTTTACTCCCAAATTATTTCGGGCCGCTATTTTACAGAAAGACAAAAAATGCCGGCCCGTTTTTTTCGGGCCTGGTTTCTGGGGCTCTATGTTCAGTACACTGCTCTATGCTTACATTAATTTCATCTTCCAACTCGTTCGTTGTTTTGTTGGCATTTGCAGTTTTCTTGATCGATGGCGAAAAATATACAGTCTCTCCAATAATATATTGTCCTTTTTCATCTTTTCCACCTCTCAATACAATTCCAGTTGCACACCAAACTTTCAACGATGGCTCATTGTCAAGAAGTGGCCGACAACAAACGGGAATTGGCACCGAAGTATTATCACTATCCATATTAGGAAGAGACCAACCATAAGCCTGATAAATATATCATTACTATTATTGGAACTATATCTCATTTTACCTCAACTCTTCCATCCTCTTTTTTGACATGTTCTCTAACCAGTTTGTATTGTTCCCTTCTTTCAGCAGCTCGTCTCTCCGAAATCCTGCAAAAACTCTCATAATTTCAATTAACACAACATAAATTCCAAACATTTTATGAAAACCTTATTTGACAGACAACAACACACCGGATACTGAAATAGAAAAAAAAACAAACCCGTGCACAAAACGATATTAAAGCAATTTGGGGAGTGAATGAGGGGCAAAAATAATTAAAGTTAATTTTTGTTACTGAAATGTTTTTTTTTTTGATAACTGAGATTGACTAAAACATGCGTTTTTTTTTTGGAGAGAGGGATTTTAGAATATGGAGTTCCAAATTATGAGTGAAATACCCGATAAAATCACAGACAAACATCCACCACAATCGATATTCTTCTATTTCGTCAGATGAATCCTAAAACATCATGCGGTCCAGATAATTTTTGAAACTTGAACGGTGAAAACGAACGTGAATACTCCAAGAAAAAAAACAGCACCGGTCAGATTCTTCATAAATTATATGAATCGGGATCGGAAATTTTTTTAAAAATCGGACCGGCCCACTTTTTTGTTTGAGCCTGCTTTACTGTAAAGTATTTTTATAAATCCACAATATTCACGTTGCGAAAGAAAAATCTAACGTGAGGTTATGGGGCATTATGAGGTCATTCAAAAGATGAATTTCATTTTTATCGTTCAAGGTCACGCTAATTTCTATTTTTCAGGCCAAGTTTAGTTTGAAACAGTTTTGGAGAGTTCGAATGTCAATCGGAACCCATTTGGGATAAATTATCTACTCATGCGATCAAAAACTCAGCAAGCAACAATTATAATGGAAATTGTTAAGAAACTGACATATCTGGATCGATGAATTCAGCAGATCTTGTCATCGACTTTTTGGTTTGTCCACGAGTTCCTCTCGCCGATGTTGGAGGTGTAATTGATTCTCCAAATAGACCAGAGAAGCTGCAAATATTTAAATGTAAAACAATTTTTTGTGTGGCAAATAACTCACAAATCCCAAATTCCACCAGACTTTTTAGCATTCACATTTTGTTGTTCTTTTGCCAATTTTTTAATTCTTTGCATTTCCGTCCATTTTACCGATTCTTCTAATTCCATCAATTTCTCCTAAAAGATGAAATTTTTTTGTTGAAAGTAGTATATAATAACTAACCTTATAGGCATTTCTATCCATCAAAACTCTTTGCATTTCAGATCTGGTGAATCGTTTACGCATTGCCAATGGGACATCTTCCTGGAATTGAGAAAAATAATTCCAGAATATTATGAAACCCGTACCTCTTCTTGTTCATTTTCTTTTTCAGATATTCTTTGTTTCAGATTTTTATTGTCATCTTCCAACTTTTTGATTTGTTCCGACATTTTTTGACAAACCATTTCTCTGCTATGACTTTCATCTCTCAAGATCATATTCTCACTGCTCAATTCATCAACTTGATTAATCAAATCGTTTTTGACAATGTTCAGCGCATTCTTCATATCCAACAACTCCGAATTTTCTTTGATCAGATTTTCAACTTCACGACCCATACCTAAAAGTTATTGTTCGATAATCAATATTGTTCTGACAATTACTTGGCATTTTTCCAGTTGAAAACAATACATTGTAAGATTTTGTAAGTACTGGAAACAATGCCATGCACAATGATTTAACATTTGAACATGCTTCTATTTTCATAGATCAGATGGAGGGTCCGTCCGGAATGTTCTTCTATCCGGCCCATGCGGAAGTCGATTCATTATCAACAAGTTCGACTCAGGCCAGGACCGGACCGGCTAGAAAGAAAATCTGGGGAAATAGGAAACCTATTTCACTCAAACAGAAAACATTTTCAAATTGTGTGAAAATATACCGAGGACGTTTGAAAAATAAGTTTTTCCACGATTCTGGGCGAGAGAGAAAACTTTTTTTTTTTTTTTGATTTTCTGGGCACAATAAGAGCGATTTTAAACTTTATTCTGTCCCTCTATCTGATCTATGATTATTTTTTTCCCAAAACTATCCGAAAAGATACGAAAACTGAAATACAACATCTATATAACTCACCGATGAAAGTATCATTAACTGTAAGAAAAGAAAAGGTTAGTCTAATCCCGAAAAAAATAATAAAAGGAATAGAAAAGTGCGCATGCTTCATGCAACTAATTTCAGCCAAAAATAAATTAAAAACTAACTAAAAACAGCCAAACCATACCCAGGGAACCATCATCCGAAGTGTCATCTGCCTCGTCATTGTTCGTTGAAAGTGATCGATACTTCGGTGGTGGTAGTCCCAAACTATTCCAATCATCCGATTCGTCGTGTACATAATCTGCCAAAAACACAAAACACAATCAACACTACATCTAAATTCTTTTCGGTTTTTTTGAAAATGGAAATGAATTGTTTTTTTTTGTGAAACGTGAATTGGAAAGTGCGTAAGAAGAAAACAAAGAAATAGAAACATCTAAGAGAAGCATCTAGAGAAAACCCACGACTGTTTCGGGTTTTCAGATAGTCTAAAATATCTATAATATATTTTGAAAATCATGCCAAGCACACAAAAGCAATAGAAAACTACAACACTGTCAAACTGATCTGACAACACCTATAACTCTAACTAACCGGCTGATGCGAATTCTGCTGGATCCACCAAATTGCCTAAATTATTTTGGTGTCGAGTGACAGAAAAAAAAGAAGTGGAAGAAGAAAGGTGAAATGTGCAGAGGGAATATCCCAAAGGTTAGAAGAACACCACCCGAACAATTAGTTGTCAATACTTTTCTTCATTTCTATTTTTTTTTGGTTTTCTAAATAGGAACCGAACAAAAAATACCTGTAAGATCAGCACTGAGAATATCTCCAGATTCCTTGGGTTGTCTGTAAAACAATATGCGGTCACGCTGTGATATTTTCCTAATCCTACCCTGCATTTTCATCTTCTTCATCTGCTTCGTCATCGACTTCTTCTAATTTTTTCGGAGCTGTTAGAGTTGGTGTTTCTTGTTTTTTCGGTGTCGAAGTAGCTGCCATTCCGGGAGAAGAAGATGTTGAAACAATTTTAGATGGGACTGGCTCAGGTGGATCACGAGGAGAAGGTTCGACATCGGACGAGAATTCATCTTGCCAGTCTGCAAAAACAAAAGAAATCATTTATCAAAGTGGCAAAACGTTCAGTTAATAATTATTCCTTTGCACATTTTGTTCTTAATCTAAAACCGAATTACTGAATCTAACCGGGCCGAATCAGATGAAAAATGGACAAAATCGGATCGGAAGGAATTTTTAGGTTGAACTGGTCAGGTCATGAGAATGGGAATGAAACGGATCCCACATGTTTTCCAAGGTTTCTTCTGAAATCGGAATCGCACCTGGTTCGTTATTCCTAGGAGGTTCAAGCTGAACTTTTTCTGGTTCAATTTTGTGGCCCGATTCAGAATATACATAGAAAATTCACCAAAAATACATATGAGAAGATTCGAAAATTTGAGATCTTTAATTTGAAAAAAAAAAAATGGTACCTTCATTGTTAATATGATGCGCCAAATTGACATCCATAGTTGTTGATTGTGACATATGCGCAGAAATCAAATCAGAAACTCCTCGGATAGTAGAAGCATCAACTGAAGTTGCCATACCCAAACCGACTCTGCAAATATGAACACGTTATCAAAAAAAACACCCGAAAATGCCCAAGAATTTCCCAAAATCTAAAAGTGGAAAACAAATTTTTCCAGAAGTGGAAAAACTCCTGAAGAAGTTGTCAATTTCGGGTCGATTAATTGAAATAGTGAGAAACACACAATTTACAAAGTGCAGTAAAACAGACATACAACATATGAAATAAAATGTTTTTGACAATCTCAAAAGAGTGAGATTTGACCTGTTTAGACGATGAAATAGCCAGTGATGATTTTTCCTTTTTGGGCAGGGTATTTATATCCCTGATTCTATTTTTACCAAAAAAGACTTCTGGACAAAAAACTCATGGAGCCGGAAAAATAGTACATGCAAAATGAGAAAAAAAATTAGTCAGAACAAAAAAAAACAACCGTATATAAACTCACAACGAAGAGGAAGCATGATCTTCACTTTTATGTAAGCGATGTGAGATTGGAAACCAACTACAAACAACAATTAACAACACAACACTTCACAATATTTTTTTCGGCTTCAACTCTTCTGCAAAAGGTTAATCTAAACTCACTTGTTTCTCAACTGCGCATTCGGTAATGGCATATTTTGCATTAATTCAAACTTTTCACTTCCCATCAAATATTTGGTTCTCTCCATATGATCAACGTGTGTTCGTAAAAGAGTATTATATCTGAAGAAAAAATAATAAGAATTCAACATATCAAACTTTAGTTGTACCAACCTTTCATGTAATCGATCGAACTCTAATTTTTGTTCAGCTTCTCGTTCTTCTAATCTTGTTGCATGATCAGTCGCATTTTTCGCTTTGAGTTCGAGCATTCTCATGATAGATTCGAGTGATTCAATCTTCTTATCCAACTCCTTATTCTGACCTATTAATGTGTCTTCGATTTCAATATATTTCTGAAAAAAAAACAGTTCGAAATTGTTTTCGATTTGACAATGAAATACCTGTTCAATCTGTTTTCTCAATTGTTTTTCCCTTTCATATTGTGTTTGCAGTTGTTCATTATCTTCTTTCAACATTTCAAGCTCTGCGATTTGCTCATCTCGTTCCAAATATGCCAAATCGAGTGATTCGAGAACATTTACAACGAGTGGCATAAGGGTCTGAAAATGAAAACAATGCAATGACGTTTTGGATCAAAATAAATATATATTTGCATAAAACTCATGTTGTCAAAACAAAAGTTTCAAAAATCAATGTATGATAATATTCAATATTACACATCGGATTTAATAAACTTTGGAGTGTGTAATAATTATGATGACCTTATATCATCAGGAAGATTGAATAAATTGGGGGAAAAAATGAGACATTCCTTGCCCGGCCAAATGATTACAAGTCGAGTCAAGATTTTCGGGTTTTTGGTAAGATATTTTTTTAAGAAATCGCGAAAATTTAAAATTTGTTCTGTGGAATTCCACAGTTTCAGAAAGTTATGTTTTTCGACAAAAAAGTGTCAATAGCCAATTTCTGAACAAATATGTAATGAAGTAGAACGGCCCGAAAAACTCAACTTGAAAAAGTGAAAGAAGTAGTTTGGAAATATTTTCTTTCGACAATTTTGAGTCTCTTAGTTATTGACATCTCGAAGAAACTTTTTATCTGTATCAAATAAATACTTTTTTACAAACAAGGATCAAGACCTCCTAATAATTTATTTACAAAAAGACACACCTTAACACCATCTTCGCCGTGTTCCTTGATCATAACTTCTAATTCTCGATAAATAGCCGATGCCATATTTTGAACTTTATCTGACATTGTTCGATGTTCATCAGTTGGCGAACCACTTCCACCGTACACAATCTGCCATAATTTTCCATTCAACAATAAATTTTCACTATTATTTTGCATTGATCATAAAATAAATTTAATATTATGTATCCTTGTTATCAATATTGGTTAAAAGTAGTAAAAATCGATATCTTTTGTCGTTTTTTTTTCTGTCTCGCGTATCTTTTTTGTTTAAAGGGTTGCGAAAAAAAAAAGTTTATTTTCTTCTCTCAAAAGTTTATTTTGAATGAAAAAAAATAAAAGATTACAATTCATGATAAAACCATTTGGAGGCCAGCATTTTTTTGTTGTTGAAATTTTCTTATTTTTTCACTCACCTCACTCGGAGTACTACTCGTCACCGAATCGGCCATTTCATTGACCGGAGATAAATTACAAGCCATTTATTTGTGAATTTATTTCTCGCTTCACCAGATATTCTCTAATTAATTCAATTGTTTGACATAAATATACGATTATTTGTTTTAGTTTCTGAAAAAAAAAACAATTCTGAACAGGCAGACAAGACAAGACTGCTAAACAAAAAGGTAATAAATTATTGAAAAAAAAATCAATGGAACAAGTATTGTGAGGAGGAGAAAAGTCAATAGACAACAAATAAATGAAAATAATGAAATATATTTACTGGAAGAAAAACTAGTTCGGTGGATTTTTCAAATGATGGTCGGAAATTGACAATCAATTTCTTGTTTTTAAAATCATGTGAGTATTTTAAATTCCCTAAAAACTAAACGTGAACTTTTACTTATCTAAAGAAAATCTGGGCCGAATTCGAAAGAGATTTCAGATTTGACCTAAAAACATTCAATGAAAGCACGATAATAAAAGAAACGGGCAGCTGTCAGTTCAATAAATAAACAAAAGTTGAACTTTTTTGATTTTAATTACACACTTTTTATTTAAAAAAAAGTTAAAATGAAATAATGAAAGTGAAGTTATATACTCTCTCGTACCGATCAGCACTTCGGAATCATACCTTGGCGAAGGCGTGAAATTCCACGTGACACAGTTTCAAAACTCAAAATTCATAGAGTAATTCAGACAGTACAAAATTTGAAAATGAGGACGTCCCCGTTTTTGGCCGAGGTATGCTCGGAAATTTTCTAATTGAATGCATTCTGTCCGAATTATTTTTTGAATTTTCGATCCAGCGCGGAATCTAAGTTCTGTTTGAAGCTTTGAAAATATGAAAAATTGAACTTTTTATCACTTTTGGAAGTAAACATTTTTTGTGATATTTAATATTGAAAATTAATACATTTTCGAAAGGTATTTTTATTTAGTGAAAATGCCAGAAATTGAAGGCAATAAAATCATAATCGAATTCATAGAAAAAAGCGAGAAAAGGACAAATTCATGAATTATTGGCAGCAGGACGCGTGGAAGAATATTTTTTATTTTGAAGAGAAAAGAAAATGGAATTTTTGCAGAGTCAATATTTGTTATGCTGAATAATCGAATTTTCAACCTAAGACTTACATTTTGAGAAATCTCTGTGTATTTTTACGGTCCGAACTTTTGACCGGCTGGTAATCAAAAAAAAGTGTATTTTTATTGGCCGAAATCTCTCCAGCGGGTTGTACAAAACTAATAATTGTCATGTCTGCAAAACCAGGCCTAGGTGATATTTACATTGGTTTTGTAAACAAAAACTGACTACGAAATGTTCTAAAGTTTGAACGTTCGACTTCAGATGCTTGTTTTTTGACTCGAACGTTGGACTTTTACAATTATTGAAAAATTAGAGAAAATTAAGGAAACTGAAATCTTTTAAAAATTTAGAAGTTGTTTTCAACGAATGAAACTTTTTCAGAATAAAAAACATGGGCAACAATTAAATTGGCAAAAATGAAATGAATTGTTGAGTAGTTTGAACAAAAATAGTAGTATTTAGTTATCCTTCTCCTCTTTCTCTTCTATGTCACACTTTCTTTCTAAAAATCGATACTCCACATATTTTTCTCTTTCTCTCTCTCCCTCTCTCTTTTCTCCCACTCTCGTTTAGAATTATAGAAGCAGATGGAAAAATGAAGAAAAATGGAGCAGAATTTGAATTGGGTACTGCAAGAAAATGGGCTGATCCTCTTTGGAGAGCCTATTGTTAATTAGAAGATTTTTATACGAAAAAAAAGACAACACAGACAAAAAAATTTTGTGTGTAAAAAGTGGTTTTGATAGGACCATAAGTGGTGTAATTTACATATTTTTATTTTTATTTTTGAAGTTTCTAATCAAGACAAAAATTTCATAATGAATGTTCAGATTTGAACAAAATTTTTATTTGTTTTTTTGTCGTTATTCACGTGATAAAATTTTTTATTACGGTTGTACACGCAGGTAAATATTCTTGATTTTTCAAAAATGTTTTTGGACTGAAAGTCTTTCAAAATGAAGAAATATTAAAACAAACTCGTATTTATAAGCTATCCGGGATAGCAGTTTTGAAATTGAGTCGTCTGACCTGATGTTTGTGAACATTTAAATATTTGCACAAGTCTAACTGGCAGAAAGTCAGTTTCGTGTGAGTAACTTGGAACTTAAAAAAATATCAACATAATCAGTTGATTTCAAAGCAAGTTTGATTTTTATAGAAGTATAACACTGCAACAACAATAACAACGAAACAATGAGAATAGGAAATATCTAGCTGATGGAAACAAAACTCTGACATTATCGAATCCGATGAAATTGTAAAAACGACTTTATTATAGAAACCCCCAGAAATTTGACATTATTCAACAAGAAAACAAGAGAATCGTTACCTCGAGAGTTGATACTTAGTTGTTTCATGTGTACAACTTTATCAATTCTTCTCCTACAGCAGCCGGTGGAAGAATTCCCAGATCGGTTATGAGAAGATTGAGATATTGAGGTGGAGTATAGTCGACTTCTGGATGCTCCGATTCAAGATTTTGTTTAGCAATTACGGATGAGCGATACTTTAAAATGGATACCTAATTATGAATATTTGTTTGGTTACTAACCTTGAAAGTTTCAGGGATATCTGCTTGATTTAGTGGATATTCGTCGACAAATTTGATACTTTCAGCCATAACAAAAACGGGAACATTTAGAGTTTTTGCGATTATTGATATATTCAGAGTTCCAATCTGTTTAAAACATCAGATTTTTTTCAACATTTGGAGTATTACATACTTTGTTGATAATCCCACCAGTTTCCATCACTCCTTCTGCTCCAACAACAACCATTTGCATTCTTTCCATTAAATATCCAACACAACTATCTAGCACAAGTGTTGCTTCGATTCCACAAGATTTAAGCGCTTCAAACATTAGTTTACCAGACTCGTCTGGTTGTGATTCTGTTACCCAAACGTGGAATTCAATTCCAGATTCGTGGGCTTCACGGAGGGATGATAGAACAATTTTGCTGTATGAATGAGTTAATATATTCTGAAAACTGAAATTGTAAAGAAACTATTCTGAAAATTCTCACCATATTATTTCTGAAAAAAGGACGAGCATACTTCGAAATCAAGGATCTTGAACGACTCACTCGTTCAATGAACGATGATCCACGGGTGCGATAAAATTCGAGAATTTCAGAAAAGTCTCGTTTTTCCGTGATATCCACAGGAGCAAGTGAAATGAACTTACGGAAAAGATCCGTAGCGCTCCGAATTGATGTCGAACTATAATCTGTTGTTAGCAATTCTCCAACTGCATTCTTCAATTCATCTTGAAATTCCCCTGCTGTCGATGCGTGTGTTTTTTTCAAAACTTCATAGAGAGTTTCGATTGCGGCGAGTCCTGTCGATTTGTTTGGATCGTTTTCGAGACCATTTCGAAAGTTTTCAACTGGATTACCATTAGCACACACCATTTATCTGCAAAATAACAATAAAAAAGATAAACGGCAAAGTCAGAAGAGCAAGAAACAATAATTGAAGCTATTGAGTCGGCAGTATATTGAGTCGGCAGTATACTAGTATCAAACGAACAAAAGGAAATTTAACGGAGTGTCGTTGTTTTTTTTTAATCTGCAAATTTGTATTTTTAAAAATTTACGAAACATTTTAAATGGATGTTCAGAAACACACACACTATAATTTAATGAGTTCTATTGAATCTGATAATGAGAATGTGAAAAAGGATTTAAAAGTGTGCGGACTCATAATTCAGAAAATTTCAGAATATTTAATTGGAAATTTTGACTATGAGTTTGATATTCCAGCGTGAAAATGGATTTCAAAAGTTTTTAATTAGATGCTTTTTTCGTTTTTGCGAGCGAGAACCAATAATTAGTTTAAGTTTTAAAACTCGAATTCAAAATTAATTTTGATTGGTGTGTGGTTACTGTAGGAGAAGAAAAAGTGTGCAATTGTGCACTTCAAAACATCAAGACTCACGAGAAAGTATTTTATCGCGATAAAAAATTAAATTGCAACATGTTTTATAATGTTCTGTGTTTAGTGACAACATGTTAACAATGCTTCATTTAGCTATTAGTTTTTTTCAGATATGAGTAGTGATGATAATATTGTTCCCGAGTTACCCAAAGTAAAGTTGACGAAAGCTGAAAAAAAGGCCAAATATCGTACAGATTATCCTGAACCGATTAAGTCGCGAAGAGATATAGTATCGGTGACAATAACCACTTTCAATAATCAAAAAAACTATATTTTTCAGAAAATAATGGAGAGTGACATCGATGTTCGACCAGAGTTGTATCAAAAGACTTTTCTAGAATATTTTGAAACCGATTTACGGGCTACTGATAATATATTTGAGTCTGTTGTGAAATTATTCAAAGCAATGCCTGATCGCGCAAAAAATAACCTAGATAATGCGGCTGGGACATACTTGAAAACATTTCTCAGTTGGTTATCAAATCGATCAGATTCAGAAGAAATAAAAAAGAAATTTTTGACAAGAGACATTCAAGTGAGTTCTCATCCTTATCATTCCAACTACGTTTTTCTTCCAGATTCTCGCTCTTGGAAGTTGTTCTGGTGTTAATCATTACTTCACATTGATTTCGGATATTTTTGATCTTCAAAACGAGGATCTGTCCGAAATTGTTATAGAAAATATCAAGGAAAAAATAGCAAAGTTGGAATTCAAGGAGGCAGCAGATATTATTACCAAAAATAATTTCAAAGACAAATTCGGGTTAGACGATATCGTTCTTCCACTTATCCTACAGGTTGTCCATTAAACATTTCGGAAATTCAAAGGCAACATTTCAGGACAAAGGATTCATAGCATACGAATATATGCGAGATCAACCAAAACTCCAAAAACAATATATGAGATGGCTTGATCAATTTATTGGAAAAACAGAAGATGATGTTGAAGCAAAACTTGAAATTTGGCAGAGAAGAAAAATTATGACTGTCCGACCTCACAAATTTGTTGGAAAACCTTTAGAAAAATATATGAATTCAATCTACAACAAAGTTTCTAAAGAATACGATTTTGATGTCGAACAGTCGAGAGATTCTCCAAACTTTGATAGTAAAAGAAGTGATAAAGCGTTGAAACATCTAGTAACCACGAGGTAATATCACATCATACATTTTTTCGTCATAATTGTTTTTTTCAGGTTTGATCAGGACGCAAAAAACATATCAACTGATGATGTTTATTTTCAACATGTTCGAACAACTTTGACACAATGCACACCCGAAATTCGAGAAGGTTTCTTGTTCTATCTATGGGTTTCTAGAGATAAACAGAAACAGTCAGTACTCTCATCATCATATTTATTCTAATAACTTGTTTTTTTTTCAGAATCGACGCTTTGAGTTGGGTGAGACTTTTCAAACTCGATGTAACATCAAATCAGATTCCTGGAGAAATGCGCGATTTTTTTCGAGAGAAAAGGGATTCTCATATGATTCGAGAAGCTGACGATTTGATTCAGAATAGACTGTCTTTATATGTCAGCGATGAACATAATTTGAAAATAGATGTAAATGGAAAAGATATTCGGATAACTATTGTCGAAAACGATGCCGCTATGGAGAGTTTGTGCGCAAAGCTGAAGTGAGTTTTTGAATTTGTATGGGGATTATGAAGGTTTAAAATAGTTTCATATGCTTATTCACAACAAAAGTTGATATCAGGAAAATAATAAATGTTTATTCACTTAATGTCGTATAAAAAATTATCCATTCGGATGTAAATTGTAGACAAAAAAATCAAAGACATTTCACGATTGAGCTCACATTCGGTCTTAATTTTACATTCAAAAAATTCATAACACTTTTTAATAAAAAACGTGTGACACGTACATGCTGTTTTTAAATATACGTAGATAGTCCGTGGTCAGCCATCTCTGTTCTTTATAATTATTAATATATGACCATGGTAACAAAAATATCTATCCAAAAATTTTAATCGAATGCTACCACAGAAGTTGGAAGAAGTGATCGATTACACGGTAAACTTGTGAACATACCTGACCTAAGAGGGTACCAAGAGTTCTCAAAAATTTTGTCACTGTGCAAATCTTGGGAGAAAATATTTTCACATTGTGAATAACTACCAAAAAAACCGAGAAATAGAAAAAATAGCCCAAAATTTGTGATTTTTCTTGAAAATGTCACTGTGAATTTTCGACAAAAAAATGGCACGGTACTTTTTCCCCTCTTAGGACAGGTATGCTTGTGAAGCTAAATCCTAGTGATTTAGTTTTTGAGTAACGATGCTAAATTTCTTCTGAAAACAACTGTTTCACTACGAGGTTTCCATCAAAAGTATAAGGACACAAGATTTTATAATAGGGTTTGTTTTTTCCAGGTTTTTCAATCAAAATGATGATTCGGACCGAATAGTAGGTATTGATACAGAATGGAAACCGGCACATTTGATTGGATCGACTGTATTTAAAATAGCTATCATGCAAGTATATATCGAAAATACAGTATATTTGGTAGATTGTGTGAAACTGGAAACAGATCCAACAATGAGAGCCGAAACATGGGTGAAATTCGCGCAACGTCTTCTTTTGTCAAAGGAATTGAGTGTTATAGGATTCGATCTTAAAAATGATATCGATGCGTTGCTATCAATCAATGCCCTCAAAAATGTTTTCAAATTAGATATTACAAATAAAGTTCTCGATCTTAAACGGTTCACCGAAAATGTAAGTAGTTTGATTTTTCAAAAAATGTTATTGTTTGGTTTCTAGGTTTATGATGTTGACAGTTCGATTTTGGATTTGACACGCAGAACTTTCAAACTTGCCGATCTCACTGAAAAATTTCTAAATATATCACTGAACAAGGCTGAACAGTGCAGTAATTGGCAAAGTAGACCATTGAGAAAACAACAAATCGAATATGCAGCAATGGATGCTGTTGTTGTTGTTGATTTGTTCAAAATTATCGGAGAACTTGCGCAAAAATCAGAAAAAATTGAAAACTATGAGACATTTGTTAGCGAATGCAATATAATGGCACCGAAAAAAGAAAGTTCGAAAAAAGATCAACGGAAAATGGATACTTTGAAATGGGCAGAAATCTATGAAGCATTGAAACATCGAAGGAATTCCAAAAAGCCTGCACAACGACCACAAAACATAACATGTATCGTTGACACAATGTTATTAGGTTTCGGAAAACATCTAAGGTGAGCGATTTCCGATGTTTTTCAGAACAATCTCGAATTATTCAGACGATGTGGAATCGATGTTATTATACCAATCGATTTTAAAGATTTAAATCAAAAGTTAAATAGTATGAAAAGTATGGGAAAAGACGATAGAAGGTATATACTGACAGTGCCGTCCAAGTCCTACGAAAATCTTAAAAACCAATTTTTGGATAATGTTCTTTCATTTCCTGATATCACTGGCAAGCCTCCTATAGAACAAGTTGGTGATTTCTGTGATCATTTCAATATCACGTTTTATCCTGATGATATTTGCTTGAGATGTATCGTGAGTTTCTTTAATTTTTAATGAACATCAAGATGTTTTAGGTTTAAAATTATTTCTTCAAAAAATACAAAATAACAATTTCCAAATTTTCGCGTGACCTAAATAAATATTTACTATTTCTTAAAAAAAAATTCTTTATTAAATTAGACCGAAAATGTTCAAAGTATTCTTATAAGAACAGAGTAAGCGGATCAAGAAAATTTGATTTTGATTTAGACTCCATTTTTCGGTTTTTTTTCAGTTTGAAGGCTCATTGTTTTTTCAGGATTGCAATTCAGAAAACTTGGCCAAATTTCCTTCACCAGTTGTCCATTTTTTGCACCAGTACAACATTATTCATTTGCAAAATGTAATAAGAGACGATATGAGCGAATTCCCATTAGAAAGTACGTTTTTCAAAAATCAGGGTTAGTAAGATCACATCTTCTCAAATTGTGCTCTTTATATTTCGGTCTTTTTTCAATAGTTTTCATTTTCTGTATACCAATCTTCTTATGATTCTTATTCACATGACAAGAAATCAATTAAAACCATTTCAATAAAAAGAAAAAATAGCAAAAATCAAAGAACAGTTTTCTTGTGACATGTGAATAGTTCTATTCAAGAAAAAATACTTCCAAATGTTCTATTTATTGGATGCGCCCTTTTGATTGATATATTAATCATGTTTTTCAGAATGGTATCAAGAAATGAAAAATATCGATCCACGAGAATATGAAGGTATTGAGGTTAAAATGTCGAGACCATCAAAAACGAGTGATTGGGTAGTTGCAACTACTTCGCAAGCTACATTACACGTCACGTGAGTTAACTACGTTTACAGACTATAAATTATTTAGACGAGAGAGAAAGTCTTATTTGGTGAAGAAAACCAAATTTTTTTCAAAATGGGCTTCCTTTCCAACATCTGGGAAGCTCAATTTTCCCCGGTGGGCCTCAGAACGACAACCCTGAAAAAATCACTGATCGGGCCGGTTTTTTTGTTTTTAGCCGTTCAAAAAAAAAAGCCCGGTAAGGCGCGGCCCGACTTTTAAACGCCTGTTTCTTACAGCTTGGAATATAATTTTTGAAAAAGTTGTGGGAACCATTTCTACACTCTAGCTCTTCTAGAAAAAAGTATGAGTTGTATATCTAAGTACCAAAACTCCGGATATATTTAAAACGGGTTTCCGGACGTGCTTTTCTGAACAGGGCCGGCCGACCCAGGAGAGCTTAAATCTCATCCCTGTATGATTTTCGCAAAAATGTCACGCTACCTTTTCCCTATTAGGTCAGGAAATTCCTCTGTTCAGGCGAGGTATGACCAGGCCCGTCTGAAACAACTTGAATATCAAAGTTGAGAAATAAATAAGCACTATTTGCAGGAAGAATATTGTGATTCACAATGATTGCGTGGAAGCGGTTGATGTTCGTATCAATAAAGTACCCGACGACACGTTTCAACGAGATAATTTGGTTTTTTATATCTGCGGAGATTGTGGAAAAGTCAGTTATGACGGAAAACTGATTAATCCGGTTAGTTTCATTTTTTTTAGATGTTTATTCAGTTGATTATTCAGGGTTCGAGATCTACGAGTACTTCTGCTAGTAATAGCAATGAATCCGTCATTGTAGACGAGAAGAAAAAATAAGAATTTAAATTACCTTTTTTTTGTAAATACTTGAACTGTTTTTTTCACTTTGGTTAGTCACAATTTTCGATTCTTTACTATTTATTTATTCATTTTATTTTCGAAGATCAGTTCCTAAACAATGGATAAGATGTCCATTTTCATTATCTTTATCTAATCTCCTGTTTTCCACAGAATTTCAATTTCTGCAGATGAGAGATGTATTCGAAAATTGTGATACAGATGAGAAAATCAAGAAAAGTTTATTATTAGGACAAGAGTATCTGAATGGAAATTGGAATTTATTGACGAGAGAAGACATTCAAATCGAAAGAATACTGTGAGTTCTCAATCGGTGTATATACTCAGAATGTTCTTTTTTTTCCAGAGGAGGCCAATCGAATTTGTTATACTTGGTATCGACAACATCGAAAAGACTAAAAGACAACGAGACAAAAAAGTTTCTTGTTCGAATCCATCGACAACCTCTCACATCATTCCAAATGTCACAAGATGTTCTAATATTCAATGTTTTAGCTGAACGCGGTCTCGGCCCAAAAATTTATGGATTTTTCGAGGGTGGAAGATTGGAGGAATATTTGGAGAGTCGCACTTTGACGGAAGGCGATTATATTTGTCCGAAGTGAGTTTTATTCTCTATAATCAATACGTTGGTATTCCTAGGCTTGCTGCAAAAATAGGTGCTACATTCCGCAAGTTCCACGCTCTTCAAATGCCAATTTCAAAAAAACCGCAGGCATTTTTAAAAATGCGAAAATGGTTGGAAGAAGCTAAAGAATTAGGAGCGAAATCACATGAAATCAAACAATTCCATGTTAATTATGAGAATATTCCGAAAATAGTGACAATTGCTGACTTGGAACACGAATTGTGTATATTTGAGAAGATGTGTAGCGTGTTTGAGGATACTGTAGTCTTCTGTCATAATGATTTAGCGGTGAGATACTGTATTTTATGAGATCCAATGTCACTTTTCAGGCAATGAATATATTGGAACTGAAAGAATCAAAAGAACTGCTTTTTATCGATTTCGAATATTCGATGTACAACTGGCGGTGAGTTGAATATTCCAAATGAACCCGAAAAAATTGTATAATTTATAGAGGTTTTGATCTAGGAATGCATTTATCCGAATACGCATTCGACTATAGAACAACAGTACCGCCGTGTTACAAAGTGAGTATTCGGCAACCGAAAACTTTCCTATCCAGTTTTACAAAACATATTTTTCAGCTCGATTCTTCATTCTACGAAAATAACCCAAATATTCGACTTTTTTGTTCATCATATTTGAACTCTGAAAATTGTGATGATCTTATGGACGAATGCCGTTTCTTCTGGCCTGTTTGCAATATGTTTTATGCTATTTGGGCTTTTCGAATTTATATGGTAATTCTGGAACAAAATATTGAAAAACAAATAGAAAAGTTCAGACTGGCTTGGACAATGGAATTGATCTGCGAGCCAACTGCAGCGATAGACTTGCATTGTATTTCTATTTGAAAAATAGATCGATCGAAATTTACAACAAAAGAAAAAGCTGCTAATTATAATCATCAAATACTCGTGTTTTTTTCATTAACATTAAATGTGTTCATTTTAACAGGGTATTCCAACTGGTCTTTTTTATCTTATAAAGAATTGGGAATACATTTTGGAGTTTAGTGATATATGGATATTTTGGCCATGTTTTATTTCTGCTTTGTGAAAAAGTTCATTTCACATTTTTGCCCAGATGAGAGCTCTTTTTGAAAATGGAAACGAAACGGCGAAAATCGAGAAAAGTTGTCATTGGGAAGAGAGTATTTGGGTGGAAACTGGAATTTATTATCAAAAGAAGATATCGAAATCAAAAAAATATTGTGAGTTAAAAATACAGTTGCATCTGGAACTGACAAAAATCATTTCGAATCAGGTCTGAACTCTACATTTTTAAATTTTTGTCATTATTTGAAATGTCAAGAATGTCGAATAACGCATTTAGAGAAAAGGTCACGGCCTAATTCAACCTACCGCGCTCGATTTTGAATTCAGCTACTCATTTTTTCACATTGAGAGTAAAGTAGACAAAAATCCTATTTGTCCTACTGTAGTTTTGTCTCATTAGTTGGATGGGACCCTAGGAAAAAAAAATAATGACTAACTTTCTTCTTATATTTACATTAAATGAACATTATTACAGAGGCGGTCTCTCAAATTTGCTATATTTGATATCGACACGTTCGAAAAAATTGACACAAAACGAAGTAAAAATGTTTCTGATTCGAATTCATTGTCAACCAGTAACCCCTCATCAAATTGCACAGGATACTGTTATTTTCGCCGTTTTGGCTGAACGTGGTCTCGGGCCGAAAATATATGGATTTTTAAAGCGGAAGGTTAGAAGAATATTTGGAGAGTCGCACTTTTAACGATGGAGACTTTCGAGTTGAGGAGTAAGTTTGTTGTTTTTGAGGCTATGATGAACATTATCGATCGATAGAAATGCTCGAAAAATTGACGTAACATTCCAAAAATTTCATTCACTTCAACTTCCGATTTCGAAAAAACCTCAAGCAATCGAAAAAATGAGATAATGGCTCGATGAATTTGGTAAATTTGGTGGAAAATCACATGAAATTGTTCAAACTCAGTCCAATTTTCTAAATATTCCAAATATCGTCAAATCGGCTGATCTCGATCACGAATGTGTGTTGTATTTAAGGATACTGTAGTTTTCAGTCAAAACGATTTGGCGGTAAGAAACAAACTTTTTGACTAAACTATGAATATTTTTTGAGGCTACTATTATATTGGAACTCGAAAATACAAAAGAAGTACTATTCATCGATTTCGAATTTGCATTGTATAATTGGAGGTCGGTGATTTCAGAAAATACAAACAAGTTCTGGTTGGTATGTTTAAGGGGTTTCGATGTAGGGCATCATTTATCTGAATACGCATTCGACAATCGAATCGAAGGATCTGATTATAAGGTAAATTTGAAACGTTCAAAACAGAATCGAACATGAGAACATGTTTAAAATAGGCAAATTTTCAAAAAGTGTGAGACACAGAATTTGGAACATTTCAATCTCTCAAATTTCTAAGTTCAAAAATTTTCCGATGTTACAGCTCGACCCTTCCATATTCGATGACCATCCAACTCTTCAAACTGTTTGTTCGGCCTATATGAATTCTTCGGACAACATGTAGAATACGACCCCACCGTATTTCATGACCCCCCAGCGAATTACACGACCCCATAAATGTATTTCGAGACCCCATTTCCATTAGGGTGGGGTTTTGAAATACATGGGGGTCTTGATGTAAAGTGGGGTCATGAAATACTTGGTGGGGTCATGAAATACATTGATGGGGTCGTAAAGTAACTGGCTTACAAGGGTGTGGGGTCGTATTCTACACGAGCCGGACAAGATGTAGAACACGACCCCACGTGAAGTATTTCAACACCCCACAATAGAAGTGTATTTAATGACCCCTACAAATGTAGAACACGACCCCAACAATGTAGAAGACGACCCCAAAAATGTAGAACATGACCCCAACAATTTTGGGGTCTTGAAATACATGGTATGGGGTCGTGTAATACACTTCTATCGCGGGGTCTTCTGATACGTTTTGTGGGGTCGTGTTGTACGTTTTGCCCGAATTCTTCGAATTGCGATGATCTGATGGAAGAATGCCGCTTTTTTTGGCCTTTGTGTAATTTGTTTTTTGCGATTTATTCTCTACGAATGTATACGGTAACTCAAATATTATCAATATTATTTTTTTCATTTTTGTTTTCAGGAAGGAATCGATAATGGAAGTGATGGGAGTGCGGCAATCAGTGATAGACTTTCGCTCTATTTTCATCTCAAAAACAGATCTGTTGAGATTTACGAAAAAAGAAAAGTTTGACAATTTCCAATTTTAAACGTGCAATTTGACTTGAAATCAGTTTCACTCATTTCTAATAAAAAGTTAGGCCTATAATTTAGTCACAGAAATCGGAAAAATAGAAAAACTCATTATATGATTTGTGCCTGAAATTCGAGCTTTTTTCTCAGAAAACTTTGTCCGACACGAATCTACGTTTTGGAATAATTGTCGATAAATGTAACAAGAACATTTGGGTCTCTTGTCCTTGTAACTACTGTTACAGTACCCACTATCTTCTTGTTCTTGTTATGCAACGTTTTTTAGATAGTCTACGTTGACTTATAAATGTGATAAGAAAGAGAAGAGTGTATTTAAAGAAGTGTTCTAATTACAATCTACTGTCTGACAATGTTTTTCTTGCCATTTCGGATGGAAACTTGGACCTTTTCGGGCCAAAATGGCGGGTTTTTTTGCCGAAAATAACTTGTTTTTTGGAGAAAAAAATATATTTTTTTTCCTCGGCGCGCATTGGCATTTTTATTTTTTTATTTAATTTTTTTCTTTTGTTAAGTAATTGTCATGAATAGGTCCATAAGTTTAAAATATGCGTAATTATCGCATCAGTGCATACAAAGTTTGTATAACCCTGCAAGAAAGTAAAATAGTTCAGACAAAAAGTTTCAGCACCTTTCTTTCAACTCGGATCAACATGAATTTTTTTTAAAAACGTTGCTCATCCCTTTCTTCACAATTGTTACTCTTAGCCGATGTGCATATTTCACCTGAAATTTTTAAAAACAGTGAAAACAAAAAAAAGATAATTTTTTTCAATGGAAAAAAAGGTCAAAATGCAAACGTGCTCTAAAGCGACGAAACCGAAAACGCGCCTTCTGTTGGCGCGTTTCTTAAATATAGTGGACAATGCGAAGCGGTTAGAGAAGCAGAGAACGAGAGATTCGAAATTAGGATGAGAGCAGAAGACACGCTGGCGCATATAGTGATAAGGGACTTTTTAGACACGTGTTTCCATGGTTCCGAAAAGAACAATTATTTTCATTTTTTTTCCTGTTTCTCTTTATGGACCTATTCATGACAATTAAAAAAAGAAAAAAATTGAATAAAAAAATAAAAATGCCAATGCGCGCACGGTATTTCAGGGCTGCCATCGAAAAAAGAGAGAACAGACGAAAAAGATCAAAGGTGCTTTCAAGGCGGAGAGTAAAAATTGCGGGTCTGAAATTTCGAGTTTTGTTTTTCGACGAGATTTCTCTTTTTCAATGTCATGAGAATTCTCAACATATTCCACAACTAATTTTTGAATTTTCGAGATAAAAAGTTACCGAAAATGAGTTCTAATAATAGTGTTATTTGCACACGAAATTCAAGACCCACAAGTTTAATTTTTGTAGATCACAAGCGCTAATTTTCAAATTATCAGATTTTTTTATCGTTTGGCAGCCTCCTGAAGGTTTTGAAATACCGTGCGCACCGAGGAAAAAATTAGATTTTTTTCTCAAAAAAGTCACGAAAAATGATGATTTATGCGATTTTTGGGTAGGTCAAACCGAGAAAATCTCTGCGTCTTAGAAAATGCCTTGAATTTTTCGATTAATTTCGTGATTTTAAGAGAACGTCCGATTAAAAATCAAGGGCCCGATCCGTGTGTTCTGACTGGCTAAAACGACACAAAATTTTATTCCTCTGCATTTTTCCCCAACGTTTTCCATTCTCACCACTTTTTGAATAAAAAATTTGCTGCAAATGTAAACACTTTTATGATTAATATTTTACCGTATCTCAATATTATTCAACAACTTTTGTAACATTTTCATACTTTTTTATTCAGATGAAGGATGTTTTCGGAGGAGACAACGAGAATGCTAAAATTGAAAAAAGTTTGGATTTGGCGAGAGAATTTTTGAGTGGAAGCTGGAATTTGTTGAAGAAAGAAGACATTCAAGTTCAAAAAATTTTGTGAGTTTGGAAAAAAGGGCTAGGCTTACAGGTTGTTGATGAAACATTTTTAAGCTTCACGGCAGGGCTGTCGTTCTGGGGCCCACATGGGAAAAGTGGTATTAAAAGTTGAGAAAACTGACGGGAATAATCAAAAGGCATGTGGGAACATAAGAGAAGGTCTTATTTGGTGAAGAAAACCAAACTTTTTTCAATCCTAACCTAGAGGGATTTAGGGGTACAAACCCAGAGGGGTGTCTGGGCATCTATCTGACGTATGCTTGTTTTACGGGCATACCTGGCCTAACATGGTACCAAAATTTCTCAAAAATATTGTCACTGTGAAAATTGTTTTCCCTGTGAATAACGACCAAAAAACAGAGAAAAATAGCTGAAAATTTGAGAGAAAACCATAGTTTTTAAATTTTCGTGGCGTGACCTATACACTTTTCTAGAAAATGTGACTGTGAATTTTCGATAAATTTTCGTCACGGCACATTTTCCTCTCTTAGGCCAGGTAAATTAGGGGCCCGGAAGGAATTTCTGAAAAAAAAACACTATCTACACCGAATTCCATCATGTTTACTTGAGGGAACTATCAATCTGACCGGGCCAGTTCTTTAAAGTCCCGGCCCGCCATGAAAAATCTAGATAGTTCACGCTTAACACGTGAATAATTCTGCATCTCGTGCTCTTTTTTGGAGACACCGATTCAGGTTATCGAAAACAGGCCCGATCCACACTTATCATTAAAATAGCCCAAATATGGAACAGTGAGAACAAATGAATTGTTTCAGAGGTGGTCTATCGAATATATTGTATTTAGTATCAACAAAATCAGAAATTGTGAAAGAAAACGAACCGCGAAAGTTTCTTGTTCGAATCAATTGCCAACCACTTACCCATTTTCAAATAACACAAGATAATGTGGTATTTTCGTCTTTAGCAGAACGTGGTCTCGGACCGAAAACCTATGGACTTTTCGAAGGCGGAAGACTGGAAGAGTTTTTGGAGAGTCGTACTTTCAATGAAGATGATGTTCGAGTGGAAGAGTTTGTTTTTCTGACAATCGAAAAATGATTCTGTTTTTTTAGAAATGCTCACAAAATAGGTGAAACATTCCGAAAATTTCATTCGCTTCAACTTCCAATTTCGAAAAAACCTCAAGCTATTTTGAAAATGAGACAATGGCTTGAAGAATTTCGACAGCTCGGTGGAGAATCACATGAAATTGTGAGCCAATTGAACTATTCGAATACTCCAAAAGTTGTAACAATTGCTGATTTGCAACACGAACTAAAAGTATTTGAAGAAATGTGTACTGTATTTGATGATACTGTAGTCTTTAGTCATAATGATTTGGCGGTAAGAGCTATCCATTTACAGCATTTTGAAATCAGAAAACATTATTTCCAGCCAGCAAACATTTTGGAATTGAATAGCAATAAAGAGTTGGTGTTTATTGATTTCGAATACGCATTGTACAATTGGAGGTGAGTATTTCATTTTCAGCATATTCCAAAATAAATGATTTACAGAGGATTCGACATAGGAATGCATTTATCCGAATTCGCGTTTGATTATCGAACAAACATTGCTCCCTTCTTCATGGTATTCCAATTCTCCCCCTACTCATAAACATTTTCTTTTTCAGCTCGATCCTTCGATGTACGAGCATCATCCAAGACTTCGAACTGTTTGTTCGGCCTATATGAATTCTTCGAATTGCGATGATCTAATGGAAGAATGCCGTTTCTTCTGGCCACTTTGTAATATGTTTTTCGCAATTTGGTCTCTTCGAAATTACACGGTAATAAAAACACGTCATCAGAACAACAACATTTTCAATTATAGGCAAAAATAGACAATGGAACTGACTTGAGTGCAGCCACTAGTGATAGACTTGCCTTCTATTTTCATTTGAAAGACAGGTCGATCGAAATTTACGAAAAGAAAAGGCTTTGAAAAAATAGCGATGCATTCAAAATTATATGATTTTATTTTGTTTTTGAAATAAATAAATATTTTTACAGTTTGTGTCTAACATCCAACTTTTTTTCCTCGTCGGTTGCTCCATCACTATCCAAATATTTAGCCACATACCAACATGTTGGTTTTACCGAATAGTTGTTTTCAGATGCGTATTTGAGACCTTCCTTGAAAATCAGGTTCAGCAGATTTCATAAACTTCAAGTTTTAAATAAATACCTTAACTAGAATTTTTGCAATTCCTTTTCCTTGTTGATCTTTAGGTGTTACAGTATGTGTGAAATCAAGAACTCGATTCGATGCATCGTTGTTATATTGAAGATATGCTTTACTGCCAGTGTCTGAAAAAACATAGGAGATGAGTTATTCAACCCGGAGTACTTACTGAACTTTATAAAAAATTCAGCAGCTTTTTTACAGTGTTCAATTCGATAGGCAGACATGTTGAAATTCACAAGAATTTTTGCAAAAAAACAACTGATCAGCTGACTCAAAAAAACACAGTGCGAGAAATCCGCGCTCCCCTTCCTCCTTTTCCATTGTTTTTTTTTCGAATCCCTCTCTTTCTCTGCGTTTCTCACACGCGTGCACAATTGGCGACGAGAGGTCGCAGGTTCGATTCCCGGCTGGTGTATGAAGCTGGATTTTTGTTTTGTTTTTTTTGTATATTGGTATAGAAAGATAGTACGGGTCCCAGGCATACCAGAAAACATAAAAACATGGCATCTTGACTACTCTGGAACTTTTTATAACCAAAAACAGATGAAAATAGGCCATTTTTGGCCCAAAACCCATCATAACTCGAGAAATTTTTAGTCACTTTTTTTTATACTTTGCAATATCAAAGAAAAACATGTTATAAACCGAAAAAATAACATATGATCTGGAGTGAATCACTCTAACAGTACCAAAATCGGCCAAATGTGCCCTAAACTACGGTTTTTAAGCCATTTTTGGTCCAAAACCCATCATAACTCGAGAAATTTTTAGTCACTTTTTTTTATACTTTCCAATATCAAAGAAAAACATGTTAGGAATTGAAAAAACAATATTTGGTCCGGAGTGAATCACTCTAACAGTACCAAAATCGACCAAATATGCCCTAAACTAGCGGTTTTAGGCCTAAAACCCATCGTAACTCGAGAAATTTTTAGTAACTTTTTCTTAAACTTCCTAGCAATGAAGAAAAACATTCTAGAAACCAAAAAAACAACATTTGGTCCCTAGTGAATCACTTTGAGAGTACCAAAATCGGCTAAATGGGCCTTCAACTATGATTTTTAGACCATTTTTCGCCCAAAACCCATCGTAACTCGGAAAATTTTTAGTCACTTTTTTTTATACTTTCTAATATTGAAGAAAAACATGTTAGCAACCAGAAAAATAACATTTGGTCCGGAGTGAATCATTTTGAGAGTACCAAAATCGACCAAATAAGCCCTAAACTACCGGTTTTAGGCCATTTTAGGCCTAAAACCCATCGTAATTCGAGAAATTTTTAGTCACTTTTTTTTATACTCTCTAATATTGAAGAAAAACATGCTAGAAACTAAAAAAACAACATTTGGTCTGGAGTGAATCACTTTGAAAGTACCAAAATCGGCTAAATGGGCCCTCAACTACGGTTTTTGAGCCATTTTTGGCCAAAAATTTATCATAACTTGAGAAAGCACGGCCAAAAAAGGTTGGTTTTAGGTTTTCTGATACCCCAGTCAATATTAGAACTAATGTTAAGCAAAAACTAAAAGAAAAAAAACCATTTCGCCACAGCCGGGAATCGAACCAGCGACCTTATGCGCGCTGGTAATGCAACGGTACCACTACACTAGCGGCCGTCAACGCGCCACGACGTTTGAAAAATTCGAAAAAAAACGGAGTGTCGTAGCGCGGATTTCTCGCACTGTGTAAAAGAAAATAAAAAATAACTAGGGCAATTATGCTCTACTGATAAAAAGTGTGTAATCTTTCGTGAATGTGTTTTCAGATTTTTTTTACGGAGGGAATTTAAAAACCGAGTTCAGGTCATATTGTCAATCCGGTCAGATCATCCAACCTCAGGGAAATTTTTTCTCCGGAGAAACCCCAAATTAGCTCCGGAGATCCCCAAATAAGCTCCGGAGCTAGCTCCAGGAAAAATTCGGAGTGAATTTGGGGTAGCTCCGGAGCGAATTTGGTGGTTATTTGGGAATTTTGGAGCTACTTTGTAGATCTTCGGGATGGAATTTTCGGTCAATTATACTTCACATGACACATTTCACACAAATATTCTTCACATGAGTTAAACTTTCTTCACACAATCTATTCTTCACATAAATTTTTTTCACACATAATAAATATTTTTTTCAGATGTTTCATTTTTCACACATTTTTTTCAAATATTCAGATTGTGTTTTAGTCAAAAGTACAACGCATGCAAAAATACGCATGTTTCTGAACGCATGAACAAAAAGAGACTGAGCTGAGCCTAAAAACTCAGGCTTAGAGCGCCAGCTTTCTCGATAGATCTGAAAATTTGAAAAAAAAAAAAAGATTTGGGTGAAAAAAATTTGTGTGAAGAATAGATTATGTGAAGAAAGTTAAACTCATGTGAAGAAAGTTTGTGTGAAATGTGTCATGTGAAGTATAATTGACCGAATTTTCTTTTTACATCATCAACACATTTTCAATATCATTTTTATTGAAAAACAACGCAAAACATCAAGACAGATAATAAATTAAAAAATTAAATGTGACGACCGGTTGTGCGAGAAGAGCTGAATGCAATTGTTGTTCCAATGTTGGGTGATATTATATTTTTTTCTGAGCAGTGTTGACCAGCTTTGCAATCTGTTTCGGCATTTGAGGTGTCATAACTTCTTCATGATCGATTTCTGAAAATATTTTTTGTTCATATGTATTATTACTTCTTTTTTTACTAGCGAATAATGATAATCATTAAGACTACGAAGCTAAATTGACATCAGTTAAATATCTTAAGTATATTGATTCTTCTGATTCATAAAACGTTTCAATGTGGATTTAGTTACCTAACTAATTTTTTTTATTAATAATTTTAAATATTTTCGTAAAAACTTACGAAGTATCGCAAACTGGATTCTTCGCCTCCATTAGTCTTCATCTCGCATCGTCAAATATTTTTTACGATTCACATGATGGTGCGAAATTCCTTTTCCTCATTTCGCAATAACCGCTTGACTCAAACGTATCACTGTCGTCTGAAAATTTGAACGGAACATTTTCAATGAAGTTGACTAAAGTTGTAAAAATAACTTACTCGCTTTTCCTGACTGTTTGATTTCATCTTCGTAAAAATTATCCCGAAATTGGAAGCCTGAAACCCATTTTCTCGTTATTTTGGACACATTTTAGGAACAAGAAAGAAAAAAAAACAAAAAGAAAAAACGAATAAATTTGAATTAACAGGAAGCGCGTCGCAATCGAGCGAAGTTGCATCATAAAAAAACTCACTCCGGAGAAACACCAAATTTTTCCCTTTTCACCGGAACCACTCTGGAAAAAATTGGGGATAATTTGGTGCTTTTCATTTTTCCCAAATATCACACCAGTTGGTGAAACTCCGGAGAGAATTGGGGTGGATTAGGTGCGATTTGGGGGAAAATTTGGGGAAACTCCGGAGAAAAGGTGAAATTTGGTGTTTCTCTGGAGCTGGCATTTCCCTGAGACGGGAAATGTGATCTACCACAAAAACTTGATGAGAGAGCATGTCAAAATGAGAGATTCAGACGGTAGATCAATTTCTCGTTGGATGATCTGGCTGGATTGACAATATACACTTTGAAAAAATTGATGAATAATTCCAAAAACAAGTAATAAAAACATGAGGCTAATGGGTTGGCTGTAAAATTTGCTCATTTTCGTTTTCTCTCTCCTTTTTCGTCCTTTTAACAAAAAAGTTCACAAGAAGGAGGAGCCACGAAATTAATTGAATTCGATTAATTTTGTTGTGTGAATATTTTAATTTACTTTTTTTTTTTCTTTTTGTTGTTCGAGTTGTCAGATTGGTGTCATTTTATTTGAACATGGCAGCTGTTTTTGGAAAAAGAAGTGAGTTTTTGGACCGAGTTCCGAATACGAACAAATCAATTGTTCAGGTCGTGGAAGTTTGGCTTTCGAACCAAAAATTATCGAATTTCTTCCCGATATTGATGATGGTAAGTGATTAGGTATCCGAGTTCTACGCAAAAATGATTCACACTGAGTTTCAAAAAAAAAACACAAACCGGGTTTCAGACTTTCAACCCGCTTCGTGCCTAGTTGTGAGAAAGGTTTCGGCCCACCCAGACCTACTGAATGCCTGTTCTCAAATACCCGAAAAAACAAGTAACACAAATTCGAGACCTATAACTCAACTCAAAACTGAAATCTTAGATGTATTGTTTCCAAATTTGAAAAATTTATAATAGCCATTCACTTATCGCTACCACGCGGTCACTGTAGACTTGAATTTTAGCAGCGAAAATATCCGGAACAATATTCTTCAAAAGTGTGACAAGTAAATTTCTTTATACTCTTTAGACACGTAGAATCAGATTCTGATATCAAAGTTTACTGAAAATCACATCTGAACCGAGTACACATAGTATTATCAATAGAGCGCGTGTGATTTATGAATGTGTAATATTTCAAACGATTCGGAAAACGGTAAAAAAACGGAAGACAAACTTTCATTGGTAGATTAATTGAAATGTTGTGTTCGGAGCCGAGAGCCCGGCCCGAAAATAACGCGCCGGGCGTGCTTTTTTGTTTTTCGGCCCGAGTTTCAAACGTCTGTTTCTCAGAGCCGGGAGTATAATTTTTTGAAAAAGTTGTGGAAACCATTTCTACACTCTTGTTCGTCTAGAAATACTGTGAGTTGTATTTGTAAGTACCCAAACACCCGATTTATTTAAGGCCCGGGCTTTTTTGTGGCCTTCCAGTAAAAATCCCGGCTAAGGCCCGGCCGGTCAGAGCGGGCTTCTCGGCGGCCCAAGAGAGCCCAAAGCTCACCCCTGCTTGTGTTCCCCTCTATGAGTATCTCGTTTCTGAATGCTATTTTGTCGATACAAAAATTATTTCACGTTTGATTTCACGTCAAAGTAAACCAACTTTCTGTTTTTCAAAAACATACTTTTTTCCAAAATATCTGGTCAATCTCTCATTTCTCTCCGTCTCTTCATTTTACACACTCTTTATCTCATGTCAAAATTCGCCCCATGGGACAAATATTCATTCGACTTTTCGCCCTTTTTTTCCCTCCTTCGAAAAAAAAAAGAGTTTCCTCTTCTCAAACCAGTAGTACTATAAAAAAATATTGTGGGCGGAGTCTGATTGAGTTCTGCCTTTTTTTTCGTCTCGGCTAACCATCAAAATGTGATATTATGTCACTTTGTCTACAGTAATCCTTTTTCTGGAACCTAATCAATCTTTTTATGGATTATTTTTTGTTTGTTTTTTTTTTGAGCTGGAAAATGTTATTTCTTTTTTTGAATTTTTATCAAAGTGTTCCATCTTTTTCTTTTTTTGCAGCGTCAAAATATTTTCAGATTTTGCAACCAAAAAAGGAACGAATGAGTTTTGACTTTTAATGATTACTATAGATGTCATTTTCAGAATCTGTTATTTTCACTACTTCCTCATGCTTTTATCCTTCAACCCATTTCATTTTTTGATGCACTTCGCACATTTAAAACAAATAATGTTGTCTATCCTCGACATCTTCTCATTTTTCAACCTTTTTATGAGATGACACTACAGTATACTTTTTCCAAAAAAATTGCAAAAAATGTTTATTTCTGAAAACAATCTTTCTCCCAAAAACCAGATGTCTAATTGTTTAAAAGTTTTTCTAAGCTAGTTCCAAACTCTTCATAATACGAATAGTTCAATCTTTTCTCTTCGTCCTCTTTTTTCCAACCCAAAAAAAACTACTTTTAGCCAAGTAAACACTCTTCGAGCAATTAATCTTGCCTAACATTTCGCTTTTTCTTCCGCTCCTCTCTTTCGCGCCCTTAGTATCATCTTTACAAATTTTCTCTCTTTCAAACGTGCAGTCGTGTCCGAGTGGTTAAGGAGATTGACTAGAAATCAATTGGGCTTTGCCCGCGTAGGTTCGAATCCTGCCGACTGCGAACATTTTTTTTTAAATTTTTCTCGTGGGATCATTCTTGTTCTCTCTTCAGAAACCAAGTGATGATGGTGTTGTATAATTTGTCTTCACATTCTCCTTGTTTTTTTCACATAATGTCTCTAACTTGTGCACCATCCTAATCAGGTTATACACGACCAGTTTCTTTTTTTGTTCTGCCGTGGGCCCAATATTTTTTGTTTGTCCATTTTTTTTCTAGAAAAAAAAAGAAAACGTTTCGAATTTCACATCTGATTTTGAGTACTTTACCAGACTTCTTTTTTTTTGATGGAAGTAATATTTTGTTTTCAGATGCCACGTCATCTTCCCCGATGACGTCATCATTTTCACGTGGTTATCAACGTGTTCGTGATGTGGGTGGAAGTAATCAAAGAGATGAAGATGATGATGGAGAAGAAGAAAGAAGAGGAGGAGGAGAAAAACAAAAAGATAGTGTATATTATGATAATAATATAGATTATGATGAAAATGATCAAGCAAGACAATCACTTATCCGACATCATCATTACGGTGATTTTGGTTAGTTTCGAAATTGAATTGGATGGGCGGACGAATTGGGAGTACTGTGGGCTTCATATTTTCAAACTATACAAGTTCCATTTATTTATTGGAATTTTCTATCTGGCCTTTTTGATCTTAATTACCCATTTGAATAAAGGAAATATATCTAATTTTGGGTGAAAATTTTTTAAATCACACCAGAAAAATAAAAATTATTTAAAAAATTTTTACAACTTTCCAGAAAATTCGAGCCAGGCCTTGTTGGATATTTTTTTCTAACAATGAATTCCTCATACTAGGATGCTTTTTTTGTTCCCGGGCCGCAGCTGGCTTTCGTCTGCAAGGTCTTTGACCCGAAAAGGCTCAATCTCACTCCTGATTGCATTGGCTCTAGGGGTCTATTTTTCTGAATCAGAAAATTTGAAGTTCTGTTTGAAACATAGTTTTGTTTTTTTGTGTAAGTTGAAAGTGAGTTGATCAAAAGTAATGTAACAAATCCCTTTTGTCTGTCTAATGTGTTGATAAATTGTTCTTTTCTCTTTTTTTTTCGGCTCTCGGTTTCGTGTCTCTTGAGAATAGTTTCATGTTTTATACGATTTATGAAACGCACACTTTTCAAAAGAACAAAAAAAGATGTTTAAAGGAACATGAACTTTGAGAACATTACGATGAAACTCGCAAATCTAAGATTCGATTATTATGCTGAGAACGTCCTTGTCAGAATTTTTATTTCTCATGTTGTCAATATCACGGCTATGTTATCAGTCATGAAAAAATTTGCGGAATGAAAGAGACACAAAGAAAAATAAGAAATTTGCAGTTCGAAAGGTCACGTTCATTTTATTTCCACGTCAGGGTTTTTTGAAGGAAGAAAATATCTCAAAACTCACATTTTCGGGAAATGAACTGAATACATGCCACGTCGGTAATTTAAAAAAAAAAATTGGTTCATCTTCTTTTTTGGTGTTTCTCGTTACAAAAAACGTGAACACTAAATAATAAAAAAAATTAGCGTGATGACCCCGAACTGCAAACATCTGATTTCTCTGCGTTTCTTTTCATGCCAAGTTTTATCACATTTTAAAGGTTCATAACATTGTTGCAGGGATGGAATTGTTTTGCGATAATTATATATATATATATTTTTTAATTTCATCTTTCATACTGTACGATAGTTTCGACAAACACAAACTCATTCTTTCAATGGTCCGAAAAAAACTCCGATTGAAAAACAAATAGTTTTTGCTCATTTTTAGACAACACTTTCATTTTTTATAACATGCTATACTCAACAAAATGAACCGATTTAGTCTTCTGTTCATACACCTCTTGTTGTTATATACATTTTTGATTGTTTTTCAGCTTCCACCTATCATCACGACGGCGTTGATTATGAAGAAGAAGGAGAAGATGGGGATAGCTATGATGAGCTAGAAAGACACGAAATGCAAGATCGATTAGGTGAAATTCCCGAAGGTTTTCATCGAAGACAAAGAAGAGTAAGAAACAACAACAAAAAGCGAGAAATAGAATGAAGAATTGCATGGTTTTTGAGAACGGCTTTGAATGCAACAAAATATTCATAATTCAGACAGGAAAACAACCCAAACACTTTTCATTCGAAATATTTTTGCAGTTCGGGATCAAGTTTTTTGTAGAAAAATCAAAAGTTTATTTTCGAAAAAATTCACATAAACAACGAGCCCCTAACTCAATCGAATCACTCTTTGATCTTATTTAGACCAAAATTGTCAAGAATCTCAAAAGAACCATTTCTTCCTCAAGATCCAGGCCCGATGCAATATCTCATTTTTTGGGCCCGTCTTCTATCTTTTCCACTTCAATATCTATCAACAAAGTTTTTTGATTTCTCTGAAACTTGCAGGAAAAAAGTACACATCTATTTCATGTTTCCATTTTTGTGTCTGATCTCCGAAATAGTTCATCCGACAGAAACAAAAAGGAGTTGTTCAATTTTGTCGAGTTTCTTCTCTCATGGTGATAGCTGTCCATCAAAAAGTGTTAGCTTTTGGTGGGCACCCAAACGAAAAATTCCAACAAATATTCCATTTCAACTTTTCCTTTCTTCTACTTCTTCTTCTTCTTTCATTTTTTCAGTGTTTTTTGTTCTATTTTCAGACGGGTCTCTGTTAAATGGATGGAATTTTTTGGTATTTCCAAATTTTTCATCGCTTCTCCGATCGAAGATCGAACATTGTTCAAAAATGAGACAAGTTCAGAAAATGAAGGAGGAGGAGAAGAAGATGAAAATACAACTGAACATCATGATGAACTATATGATCATTTTGAGATTCTTGACAATTTTCGGCCTAAATTAAGACGAAGGGTAATTTGATTCAAGTTAGGGCAGAAAAATGAATCGTCTTGGAATGATAACTGCTTCCAAGAACAACACGAAAATTCAAAAATTTATAAATTGTTCATACTTTTTGTTACAAATGAGAAATAGAAAAAATAAAATATGTCAGGTCACGTTCATATCATTTTCACGTTCGAAAATGAACTGAACATCTAGGCCACGCGTATAACTTCTATGATTTTCACGATGTTTTGAAAAACTAACTCAGGAAAATCAGTGGGTTTTCCCAGTGACAAATACTGAATCGGACCTTCTGAGTCGGACCAGGTCCGTTTTTTTGGTAGATATTTTTTCGATTTCAGACTGATTCAACTGAAATATTGATAAAAATGACCCGGGTCCGATTTCTTGACTCTGGTCCGATTCAGACACATTTTTTATGCTTTGGTCCGATTCAAAAGGTCTAATTCAGAATCCACCGTTCCCAGTGTGGTGTGACTTTTCTGAGAAACTCAACCTGTGCCCCTCGAGCAAGTTTGTCGTCTGGAGCCCGTTGTGAACGAGTCGGGTTGAATCTTTCCCGTTCGCGAAAATTTTCGTTGACGGACAGGCTGAGGAACTAACATGTTCACTATTTCCTTGCTCGAACATTGTGGGCTCATCAGGGCAGATTTCCGTCAGAGCGCGTTGAAAAACAGGCCGACCACTCTGGATCGGCCAAAACTAACACATCTTACCCGGACTACAAAAAAATCAAATATAATGAGTGTGCATGTCTGTCTGTCTGTCATTTCGTGTTTTTCTTTTCCCATTTTTTGTGTGTGCTCATTTTCAGGAAGCTCTTTATGGCGAAGAAGTGACTCGAGCAGGACTCGGTCGAGCAGAATATTATGAGGACAGTCAACTGATACACAACTGTGAAAAGGTTTGTTTCTTTATTTTCAAAAAAGAACCCGCGAAACAAAAAAAAATGTGAAGAAACCAAAAGTATCGACGACGGAGAAATGTCCGTATGCGAGAAAAAAGGCCAAAATCATGATCGGCGATGATTTCGACTTTGAGATCAGTCTGATTTCAGCGTATGGTGTGAGTTGAACACGACAATTCTTCCAAGCATGCTCAAAACTTTGGCAATTACTGAATCGGACCTTCTGAATCGGACCAGGTCCGATTTTATCGGACCCCAAAATACCCGAATCTGAATCGGACCCAAACCTAAAAAATGTGTCTGAGTCGGACCAGAGTGAAGAAATCGGACCCGGTCCGTTTTTTCGAAACCTTTTCCGAATCGGACCACAAAATCGGACCAGGTCCGTTTTTTTGGTTGATATTTTTTCGATTTTAGTCGGATTCAGCTGAAATTTCAACCAAAAAAAACGGACCTGGTCCGATTTTGTGGTCCGATTCAGCAAAAATCTTGATAAAAACGGACCGGGTCCGATTTCTTGACTCTGGTCCGATTCAGACACATTTTTCATGTTTTGGTCCGATTCAGATTTGGTCATTTTCGGGTCCGATAAAATCGGACCTGGTCCGATTCAGAAGGTCCGATTCAGAATCTACCCAAAACTTTTCCCCTGTTTTTGAATGATAACAATTTCCCTTTTAGTTTGAGTTTCTTTTTCTATATTTTCAGACTAACAAAATTCAGAAACCAGTTGATAACTTTGAAGTTCTCTTTTTTTTTTCAGAGTGGACATGAAGAATTAGATGAGAGTGAAGAGGAAGAATCGAAAGATGAAGACGAAGAAGAAGAGGATACTGGAATCAGAAAGGTATCGACACAGAAACAAAACTTCGCATTATTTCAATCCATTTCAAACCCCAAAAATTTTTTCACAAATTCCATTCGCACAAAGTTTTCTGAACTCGAAATTTTATACCTGAAATTTTAATATTTGAAAATCATAGGGGATACGGGAAATCTTCGATAACATCGTGTATTTCAATATACAACGTTTTAAATCTTCAAAAAAATATTCAAAAATTAACATTCTCTTTTCTGAAGTGGGAACTCAAAAGTGTAAAGTATATGATTACAGTATGCGAAACTGATTCTTCCACACGTGGCTCTTGTCCTTCTAACATGTGCCTATACAGTACTCGGTGCATCGATATTTTATAGTGTCGAAGGACCTCATGAAAGGGCGATGAAGACTCAACAGGTTTGTGTTGTTTTGGGAATAAATACCAATTTTCGGTGTTCGTCAAATGTTTGTTTGTTTCTCTTGTTGTCTGTTTATCGTGTCATCAAATGAACTTTTGATGTCGATGAAATCAATGACATGTTAGTAAATTGAACATCAAACATCGAACTATGATGATGATGAAATTTAAGATTTGTAAGAGCAACGGGTTATCGAAATATAGTTGTTGTATAAAATTCGAAAACTAGGCGATTTCTGTTTGTTGATTTCGAGCCAACAAAAAGTTTCAAGAGCATACATAGTTTGACAAAAATCATATGAATATTTGTTAAAAAAACGTGACCCTAATCTGGGCAAACGCTTATTTCAGATCCATGTATATATAGTTTGGGTTCTATCTACTCAGATAATCATTGTGGAGGTCGTTGACAAGGTGGTTTCGAGCTCGCAGATAAGGTCAATTCGATGTCGTTTGGACCTCGCAACGAGCTCGTTTTTGAGTTTTCCACGAACTCCTAAAACTAAGTCAATGTTGAAAAATGTCAAACCCAACTGGGAATTGAACTGGCATCTTTTGATTGAAAGACATTCACTTTACCGACTACTCTAATCTGTTAATGAGTTCATTCGTTGGAAGTTTGTTTAAAATGAAGATGACATTTCAAAAACATTGATGATCTCGCAACGACCTCGTTTTCAGTTCATTTGCCGAGCTCGTATCGAACTCGCAACGACCTCGTTTTTTTTCATTCATTTTTTTTCGAGCTCGTTGCGAGATCCCAACGATGTAGTTTTTAAATGACCTCTCCACGACCTCCACATTGATTATCTGAGTAGCACTTCGAAATTCTTTTTTTTCCATTTGAATTACTCAAACGACAAGTGACAAGTGTATCACTGTCTTGTGCTCAAGTGGCAAGTTTCATTGAAAACTGAATTGTCACAAAATCATTTTCCTGTGAGATCGGAATTTATGCCGTTCGAAAAACAATTAAAAAAGAAGTATTTATTGATTATAGATTTTTGACAAAATGATTCAAGTGTTTATCCATAATATCCATAATTGTAGGATGGATATCCGTATCCATAACTGTTGTAATTGTATCCCGGGTAGCCGGAACCGTAACCATACGTACCATACGACGAATAGTATTGTCGTTTGAAACGAAGAGCCGAGCTGAAAATCAAAAAATGAAAACTACAGTAGTTGATAGGACCATCTCACCTGACGCTCATCAAAACCACAAAAATGAGAACGAAAAGTCGAAGAAACATTTTATTTTTTATTTGAGTTACAAAACAAAATGGTCAGTTTTTAAAGGAATCCAAAGGGCATGTTTACTATAAAATACCTGAAAAACACTCGGAAGGTCATCAAAACAACTTGTTTTTTTTGCAGCTCGGGAAAATCTATTCGAGGCAAAAAGACTTTGTCGATCAACTTATTCGAATGGCCAGCATCAATAATGGAACTGAGCAGAGTGAGTGAGCAAAATGACTACATTAATGGACAACTTCGTTTTCTTTGCACTAAAGTGGGCGGGGCAATGACACACATCATGATGTGGGTGCACATAACCCGGGAATTGTTTGCAATTAGTTTTTCGAAAAATGCGATAGTCTCTCTAAGTCCTCTCACTATCTCTAAAATGTCGTTTATTTTTTGCAGAACATCAAAGAGAATGGGAAAAATTGGCAGAAGTTCATATGCACAACATGTCCGATCAATTGTTTGTGGCATTCGAAAAGTATTTTCTGACAAGTAATGAGGTTTGTACTTTTGCCCGAATATTCTTTCTTTCAATTGATTTCTTGCAAAACGCGAGAAAAAAAAACCGGGTTTTTGTCTGACTCCGCCCATAATAACCTGACCTGTTAAGTGTTTTTGTTCCCGGAATGAGGTGTTGACAGGTTTTTCCAAAAATTATCTACATCGAAACACGGGGTTTTCTTTGAAAAAAAACCATTGAAAGATAGAGAGATGCAGAGAAAACTTGTATTTCGGAAGTTACTCAGACTTCTATTCACCTTTTCGAGAAACATTGAAAATCAGAAGCGCGCGGAGTCAAACATTATTGAAGAGAGGTGAGAGAAGGGAAGAGGCGCAAGAAAGTTCATCGAACCAACACATTTTTGTCATTTTCATTTCCAAAAAAAATTCAGTTCATTTTCTCATGATAAAAACAAAATAAGTTCACGATTTTTTCTTGATACGAAATAAAAATGAACTGAAATTTGAATTGTCAGCGTTTCAAAATTTAGAGATTTATAGACAGTTTTATTGGTTCGACTCTGTTTAGCAGACACCGAATTAAGTTACATTTTTTCGTTATGCTATATTTGCGGTGCTGTTTTTTTCAAAGGTTACAGTAACACTTTCAAGAATACATTTATTGTTGACAGCTCCTTTCTGAATCGATCTATTTTCGTTGTTTAGTTTCTATCTGAAACTAAAACTTCGACCTTCAAAATGCCTCGCATCGGTTCACCTTGTTTTGATTCACTCCCATCCATGGATGATTCCGCTCCAAATGACAAACATCCGAATGATGTTTTCGATAACATTCTCGATCTATTTTCGTTGTGTTCTGTGTCTGTTTGGATGGTATCTCGTCGTCACTTCTACACAAGTTTCTACTCTTTTGAGAGAGGGTACTATTCTTCTGACATTGGAGTTTTTGCTGGATCAGAGACATAATAAAACATGAATCGGAGTTATTGGGAACCTACGAAAACACAATTGCAAACGATTTCCGGGTTTTGCGCACTGCATTTGTTCAGAAAATTGGGCTCAGAACTTCGCGGACTTTCGCGCTGATTAGGGAGTGAGAAAAATGCACCAAACGACTCGCAGAATTTTTATCCCGCGATGATGTTTTACTGCGTCCCTCTGGCATTGTTTGTAGGGGTGATATTATATTCCGAGGGCCCGAGAACGCGGCCTGAAAATCACGGACCGGGCCGGGTTTTTTTTTGTTATGGTCTGTCAAAAAAACCCGGCCAGGTCCGGTCCGACTGTTCATTTAAAAAAAGTTGTCAAAACCATTGTTAAAACGCGTGTCAGGTATTGTATACTGCCAACTTTGTTTACCCACATCGCGTTCTTTTTTATTCCCAAGGGCCATTTATATATTTTTTACGTCCAACAACAAAAACATTTCGATTTTTGCAGGTCAAACAGAACTTGACCAACGATATTTGGACATTTTCGTCGTCGATTTTCTTTGCTGTCACTGTTGTCACAACTATTGGTTTGTTCATTATTATGTTAAATATATTTTCTGATTTTTCTCTTTTTTCAGGGTATGGTAATCCAGTTCCAGTCACTGGTCTCGGTCGAATTGTTTGTATTCTATTCTCGCTTTTTGGTATTCCACTGACTCTAGTCACCATAGCTGATTTAGGTGATTTTTCGATGGGGATGCAGGGTTTTCCACGTGTCACAAGTGGACCATCCATTGAAAAACAAAAACGATAGAATTATAAAAAAACGTGACCTCGTCACAACTTCGACCAATCAGATTTATCTTCACTTTGTGTTGTAGTACTGCGAAAACATGGTCGCGATCCTGACGCAAGTTCTGCGACACTTGAAGTCACACAGCCACCCCGAGCCAATTTTCTTAAAACACGTGTCTGATCGTAGTAACATTTTTGTTTGGTTTTTGCAGGAAAGTTTCTGTCCGAACATTTGGTATGGTTATATGGCAATTATTTGAAATTGAAACATTTGATATGTACCCGAAATCGAAAAGAAAGACGAGAACATGTTTGTGAACATTGTCAATCACACGGAATTGGTAACAATATGCACATTATCGAGGAACAACGGTATGATTTTGACACACACACTTATGTATTCAATATTGTCTTGTTTTCAGAATTCCGGCGTTTCTTGTTCTTGCAATATTAATTGTTTACACAGCTCTTGGTGGTGTTTTAATGTCAAAACTAGAGACTTGGTCGTTTTTCACATCGTTTTACTGGTCTTTTATCACTATGACTACTGTATGTTTATTTTGGACATCCCAAAAATAATAATTGTTTTGTTATTTTTAGGTCGGGTTTGGCGATTTGATGCCACGTCGTGATGAATACATGTATATCATACTACTTTATATTATTCTAGGTTAGTATTGTCAAACCGCCCGCTGTGGCCTCAATATCCTCACGGAATCTTTCTTTTCTGGTTTTTTTTTCCAAAAACCTGTCTCTATCTCGAAATGTTCAACCTGAAATGTATTTTTTTGCAGGACTCGCAATAACAACAATGTGTATCGATTTGGTCGGTGTTCAATACATTCGAAAAATCCATTACTTTGGTCGAAAAATTCAAGATGCCAGATCAGCATTGGCTGTTGTTGGTGGAAAGGTATGCATATTCGAAGCCAGACCATTTTATTCGAGTTTGGGTCGGATTCATATTTAATTCATAAACAAAAAAACTGTTTCAAAAACGTGACCTTTCAAATTGGAAATCTTCTGGGTTTATCTGAAGTGAACATTTCATAAGTTGACAAATGATTTTGCAGGTTGTATTGGTTTCGGAATTATATGCTAATTTGATGCAAAAACGAGCTCGAAACATGTCTCGCGAAGCATTTATCGTCGAAAATCTGTATGTTTCAAAACACATAATTCCATTTATTCCAACCGATATTCGATGCATCAAGTATATCGATCAAAATGCCGATTTCCAAGGTGGAACCATATCGACATCTTCGTCGATTCTCGATGCTCATTCTTGTCGTTTTTGTCATTCGAGATATTCCATCAATCGAGCACTTTAATAGGCTATCATCATGATGACTACGGTCTTCTGTTTACCCGAATTTTTATTCTTCAAATTATCAATTCTTGTCAAACAGAAGACGTTCTGATTTCATATCCTCTTCTTCTTTTTTCATTTTCTAATTTTTATTTATTTATGAAAACTTTTCTGTTTTGTCACTTATATTTATCTCATAAACTATTATTGTTTTTCAACGTTTGTTACTAAACCTGCTAAAGTTGAAGAGAGATTTGAGACCTTTTGGACTGGCTGGCAACAAGAGTTCAGACAGGACACGGCCTACCATCCATAAGTTCGAAAGGTCACGTTTATATTTTTCACGTTCTTTTTTTGAGCATAAAAGTATTTGACATTTTTTGGGAAATGAACTGAAAAAATAGGCCACGTTGGTATATTTTTTGGTTTATAATTTTTAAAGGTTTTTCTTGTTTAAAAAAAACGTGACCCCGAACTGCAAAAATCTGATTTCTCTGCGTCTCTTCTGAAGGACGTCATAAAAACTCGTGAGGGTTCTCACAACTTCTCAAAAAAGTATAATCGGGTCTCTGAAAAACTGACGTTGAAAAGTCGGACCGGGCTTGTTTTTTGAGAAGCGGAAATATAAAAAAAACCCCGGCCTGGTTCGTGATTCAGGCCGGGTTTGTTCGTGCCTTCGGGCTAAAATCGCACACCTGGTTCTCTTCTAGTCCGGCCAATTCTGAAGTAGTTCAGGGTAGTGTTTCCGGTTATATTTCTTTAGAATTCTGATTTTTGCTGGCGATTTGAGAATAATCGGTTCTATTGATCATATTTTCACCTGGCGTACTGTAGGCAGTATTTCTAATTGGGAAAAGTTCAGCCGTGAAGTTTTGAGGTTCTTTCATTTCGTTCGGGTGGTTCCGTTCAGGAGAAACGCCACACATTGTGTGAGAAAAACTAACGAAGGCTGTTCACGTCAGAAAACATTCGTGACCTAGAAAAATATTTCGTAAATGGTTTCTAAAAAATGTCATTAAAGCATCAAAACTACTGTATCGGTATGAAACACTTGATTCGTTGTGCTCATCATAAAAATCGTCTCCGGTTATCTATTTGATCGTTTTCTTCAGGGGTGAGATTCGGGCTTTTTTGTAATGCTGGGAGGCCTTCTTATTGAGGTCCAAACAGTCCCGGCCTTGATTTTATCAGTTGGGCTTCATAAAACAGTTGTGAACCACACAGTTTGGGCCATATTTTCAGTTCATGGCTTAGGCTTGAAGAAAATCCCAAATCTCACTCCTGAATTTCTTTTAAAAGAATTTGCCACGCGATTGCGGGTTTCCCCGATTTCAAAGTGCTGAAGAATTTAGCAAAAACTTTATTTTTGAAAAGCCAAAACGTTTGTTCGAAAAATCACCGTCATTTTATGAGATTGTACAGGAAAAAAACAAAGCAGAATGAGAAAAAAACATGCAAATAGATTTGGAAAAATATGGGGAGACTAGAACATATCTAAACTTTTTCATCTTCTTCCGATTTCTGAAGTGATGAGAAGTTCAACGGTTTCTCTTCTGAATTATCATCATCTTCATGTTTCACACTTTCGCCTTCAGTTTCATTCTCATTTTTTGGGGAATTCAAAATCGATGGAGAAATGATTTGATTGATTCCAGGTGGAAGAAGTTGCGGCGGAGATGACGAGGAGTTCGAACTGCAACTATCAATATTAGGGTCTCAGATCTCAATTTTATTTCAAAAATTGCTAGATCACTGTATGAACTGCTAAGATTATGTGGATGAAAGAAATATGAACAATGTTTCGAGTTCAAAATTGTTTCATGATTATGTTTACCTGTTATTATTGTTAGTGGAATATGGTGGAAACTGTGAGGATGTTGCATTTGCAGCAGCTGTTTTCATCCACATTTCATAGGCAAAAGGGTTCAACATATACGCAGCCATTTGAGGGGGAAATGGCCAACCCAGTCCGCCGATTCGTTGCCGTTTGTCTTTCATTCGACGATTTTGAAACCAGACCTGCAAAAAAATGAAATAAGCATTTGGAAATAGGAAACAAGTTGAATCGAGATCCGAAAAGCGAAAAAGACAACCCGACTCACAAATTTTCCGAAAAAATGAACTTCTAGTGGTCATGATTGACACTAGAGGGCTAGAAGATTCAATTTAGACCGTAGGACAACTCTGGCGCCTGACAACTCTTACCATTTTCACATCGGTCTGTTTTCAAGTCGACCCTCCAGAATCTTTTCACAGGTCATTTCCCCCATATCTAGATGTTGATTTCAATCTAATTCTGAGCATCATATAAATTTCTGAACTCAATTAACCCCCGCCCCTCTTCTTCCCATAATTCATGTTTTTTTCTTGCCCGCCGACCTTTTCAAAATCTGATAAATTTCCAATGGATCCAACAAAGAACCATAAATTTTCTCCGATGAAATTGGATACTACAGTACTCCCTGGTTATTTTGCATAAATTGAAAATACTTGATAAGTAGTAACTCTTTTTCGCGCGCACATATGTCAAAGAGGCGCCAAATATGAAAAAGAGAGAGGGAGAGAGAGAGAGTTTTTATTATCTCTGGGGAATTATTTTGAGAAAGAAAAAGAAAAAGAATGATTTCTTTTTGCCGAGCCACAAAACGACGACAAATGATTTGGCATTGAAGAGCTTCGACAAAAAAAGAAGAAGAGAAGGAGAGGATACTGTAGGTAGAGAGACAAATGGAGGCGATGGGTGGCCACCAAAAGTCCTCAACTACTTGAGGTTCCACGACGCGTAGTTTCTCGCCGAAAGTCCGACAGTCTGGCCTGGCAAGAGATCAGGAACATTCCGCGAAAACGTTCTTTTCCCTGGACTTGGGATAGGGCAAAACAGCATCGCTAGCATCGTGCTCCCATACTCACCTTGATAGTTCCTTCCGGCAGATTCAATTCGGCAGCGAGTTCTCCTCTCGTCTTTCGACTCACATAGTTTTCTTTGGCGAATTCTCTTTCTAATCGACCGATTTGTTCGCGAGAAAAAGCAGTTCGATATCGACGCATTTGACTGTCATCACGATCTGCAAAAGAATCCGATTTTTTGAAAGATTTTAGTTTTTCATCAAAAGTCTTGATGTGAAAAAAAAACAAATTGATTTTGGTAAATGTGGTACAGTTCGTGCACTTTGAGTAAAAAGTTCATGATTTCAGGGGTTTTATTACAACTAAAATCTACAGATTAACATAGAAAGAAAGTTCACGTTTTTATTAAGTCAAAAAACAAAATTCTGAATTTTGTTGATTTCATTTTTCTCACAGACTCGAAAGAAAAAAGTTATCAGCACATTTTCAATCATGAGGATCGGTTTAGTAAACTTGTTGATCATCGCTAGAAGTTGAGACTTGCACCTCCCTTGTTAAATTATGTATATTTTGTATTCAAAAGTACGGCCAAGGCCCGGTCCAAAATAACTTTTGCTGAGGGTTATGTCTTGCCTACAACTTTCAAAAACACCCGATCCAAGTCTTCCAGTGTTTAGCCGTTTGCCTGTCATCTTATTCATTTCCCCGCTACTAATTTTGCAATTTGTGCCGCTCATCAAAACAATATTTTTCCAGTCGATTGAAGAAATTTCTCGAAAATAGCAATAATACTTCTAATAATTCTCTCCATTTTCTCCCTTTTTTTTCATCAAGAAATTAATTTCGAATATGTACAAGAAACGGCTCAATTATCTAAATTGTTGTAACAAAAACACCATAATATTATAGCGCGATTTTATGAGGAAATAAAACAACACACACTCACTCAAACACACAGAGAATGAGACATGATATTATATTCCACGCACCAAAAAAAAGAAACCATTTAAAACAGGAGGGTAATTAGCACACACATACATACATCTCTTAATTTGACATCATTTCCGGGGGCACCCCTCATAATAGTTGTTGCCGCATGTTTTTTTTTGTGCTGACCTTGTTCGATTCTCAAAAAATAGATGGGCAGAAGAATATGCTAATTAGAGTCATATACTAATTTGAGTTATATGGGTTGACAAGCAGCCACAAGCCACCAATTGACAAATGACACACAGATTGATGGGTGTCAACAACAAAAAAAACATGACCGAAAATAAGATGAGCATGAGCATGAGCATCTCAATTGAGGCCGCCACGTTTTTCAATATTTTTTGAGATAAAACTGAGCAGATTCCAGGTGTTAGATTTGGACCGTTTTCAGGCCGAAAAGGTTTTGTTTTTCTAAGGACTGCTGATCGCTAGAGTATGGAAAATTAAAAACATGACCCGGAACGTGACTCTCGTGCCAGGCTCTCGGTCGTTACTGAATCGGGGACTTACGTGAATCTCTGACTGGTTGGAATCCAAATGAGAAAAAAGCTTAGCCTAAATTGGCAAACCACAAAAATGAAACGGACTAGAAGAAAGTATCACCAAAAACTTGTAATCATAGTATTCAGAAAGTTTTGTAATTGGCCCGAGCTTTTTCATTTTCGTTTGGTTCAGACTTTCAATCTTTTTGGTGTCGTTTTTCTATTGAACCAGATCAGATACAGCAAATTCTAACACTGTCTGAATTTCTCGTGACAATAATTGAGTTTTCAGGTCAAGTGAAAATTTTTTAACCCCTTGAAAGTTGGACGTGTGGATGTTTGGATTAGGTCATATCCAAAAAAATGTGTATATATTTTGAAAATTGTGCGAAAAAATTAAGATCTATTTCCATCCCACTTGTATCAAGTTTAAAGGGACACGTGACCTTGTCGATCCCCCTTTTTCTCCAGATTGTTTCAACCTCATTTCTCATGGGTTACTGTATTTTAGTGTCGTTTGAATAATAAACAAAATAGTGTCAATTAGATGAGAATAATTGGGACGACAAAAAAGAAGAAGAAAGTGGAAAGACGCAACATTTTATTATCACCAATTATCTCGTTTCAATTTAACATCGAAATAGGGTACTGTAGATTGTATCAGAAGTTCAGAAGATGTTTAGACTTTTTTGGGGCCTGATCCACACAAAATCAAACTAACCGTATGGATGATGTCTCGAAGAATTTGCTGAATTTTCTTCAAAATTTGGAGAAAATGAAGAGTTTCGCGATGTCGAATGATGATGTGCTTGAACTATTTCAGCTAAAGTTGGCGCCAAATTCTGAAGAAAAAACCGCAAAATTCAAAAAACAAAAAAAAAAGAAAGCTAATCAAAACTCTTACCTTTGTTCCAATTAATGAATCGATATCAAAAGATTGCATTGTTATTTATTCTATTTTCACAAAAAAAAATCGAAAATAATTTAGTAAAATACTTCTTAACAATAGACGGCGACAACCCACACAAAGAAGAATACTGTAGATTTGCAAAAAAAGGGGGCGGAGTTTGTCGCATTCTCCGCCCATTTTCTATGTTCATCATTTGGCTGGCGACCAATTGGAGATTATGAGAAAACAAAAAGGGGGCAAATGAAGAATCTGAAAATGCTGGAAATAAGTTTGGAAGAAAAAAAAAGAGCTGAGTTCGAAAAAAGATGAAAATACCTTTTTTTTTTAATTGTTTTTGACCATTCAACAAAATGTCATTAACTTGTATGACTAACTATGACTAATTCGTATTTTGATACTATTAAATACACTATCATTCTATTAACTATTATTTGATACCCGGATTCTAATTATTATTTAGAGTTTAACTTTTAATAAGGTTTTTGATTTAGCTCGGAAAATAACAGAAATTTGGAAAAAATGAAAATTGGATAGACAAATTTGAACAGAAACACGATGATGTGGTTTTGTTTTGGATCGATGCGCCTGGTTCCGAATCTGAACTCGAGGAGAGTGTTGAAAAACTATCGAATGTCCATTAGACTTTCAATAATATGAGATGTTGTCAGATCTCTTCGTATCATATCCCGTAATAATTTACAACCGCCGCCCGTGTTATAATAACACACACATACAGGTAATGATCAAAGAGGGGCTCAATCGTGCTCATCTCTTTTGTCGGCCCATTTATTACCCCCACAACAAATTGTAAAAAGTTAGAAACACAAAAAATAAAAAGAGATCGAGATATAAACAACCATAAAACAAGTAACAGAAACCAAAAGGTTACGCAATTCACATATCACTTGGGAGACAAACATTTGAGGGTGGATGGAATATGTGGGTGGACGGGAACACAACTTGCCCATCATTATCATTATTGTTATTGATATAAACGAAATATGTGAATTTGATTCTGATTTCTGATTTCTTTGTTCTGCAAACCTAGTGCTGTTTTGTCGCAATAATCCCCCTACTTCGAATGCACTTTTCAACTGATTTCTTGGCTTCATTTTGTAGATATTACTGTAGTTTAAAATATTATCAAGTTAAAGTACCAGATTGGTTCGAAAAACTACAGTAATCTATGAGGATTAACAAGGGGTCATCAATCACACATTCTCTAGCTTATGTATTTTTTGACCTCTCAGAAAATGGGATCGGTGATAGATTTTTAAGATCGAGGTACATTTCAAATCAATGTTAGTTGGCAGAGAAAAAAATCAGATGAGAGTTGTCCCTCTCATCGATGAATTTTTAGAGTGTTTTGTATAATCCAAATTTTGAACGTTCTGATGAGCCATTTTGTCTCAAACTTCTACTGAATGCCAAGATAGATTTAGTGAATGTTTCTAAAATAAAATGTAACATTAAAAATGAAAACGAGAACATTTTTTGGGAGAATCAACGACCATGCCACCACAAATCATCAAAGGTTATTTGCCGTTGTGTAGTTTTTTGGAACATTGTCCTTTTTCCAACTTGAACAACTAAAAATAAAGCCTTTCGGGAGTTACCATACAAAAAATAAGTGCACTGACTTGGCTCGTGATCACAAAAATGAGAAAATAAATAGAATTAAGAGAGTGGAAATGGAGTCGAATATGATTTTTTGGCCCAGAAATTGGTTCTGATTTTTGAAAATAGTGATGGAATATGTTCTCGATGTCAGCAGAACACGATAACAAGCTTATTTCGACAAAATAGTCATTGCTGCATGAGTCAGAACTCAGTTTTTTGTCCAGATGACCTCATTCATATTTTCATCATAACATGGCCTTTCTTTTTGCTGAATCAGCAGGTTCTCTTTCCATATTTTTAACAACAAAAATATGACTAAAAAAGGGAAAACAAGTCATTGAGATGTGGGGAATTTCGACAAATTATACAAAAATGAGTTCTCTCAGATTTCTATTTGATAAATGCAGAATTCCAATTTCAAAATCAGTTCATCTTGTAGATCACAGAAAACTGTGTCGAATAACATCTTGAACCATCGGAAAAGATAAACGGGTCTTTAACAAAAAGAGGATTATCAGTAGAGCACGTTTGCATGTCTTCATCATTCTTTTTACCGAAATTTGATTATTTTTAGAAGTTTTCAAATATGAGAGATTTAGAGAAAACATCATATTTTTCATGAATTTCGAGCTTCACAAACGGGATTGATTCGATGTCAGAGTTTTATTTTCCCGACAAAATTTTTTAGCAGCACAAAAAACCAGAGTAAATGTTGCAGTTTCCTGAAAACGATTTTCTATCAAGAAATGGACTTGGCCCGGTTCTGAAAAACTCCAAAATAGGTCCGATTTAGAGAAAGACAATAATCTCACGGGTCGGGTTTTGGTCGAACTTTTTTCTTGGATGAAAGATTTCCGGCCCGACTGTCTGACCCCCAATCTCATTCCTCAGCAGAATTTTTTTGCGAAGTTTTCGAAGTTTTTGAAGTTGTGAACTTGAACTGAAAAACAAAAAAAAAATGAAAATATTAATTTGAAACGTGACCCAATCGTTCGAATTTGGGTCATGAAAATATGCAATTTTGATTTCTGACAAATTCCGCAAAAAAGCCCGAAACTTTTCAAAAGTCAAATATGAATTTCAAAAGAAACACTCCGTGGGTAACTCTCCGCAAATATAAAAAGGAAAAATTAGGAACATCAAAAATGATGAAGAATTGAATCTATCTGGACCGGATGTCGGCATTGTTTATCTTCTTCTTTTTTCCATATAAGTATATAGTATTATTATAAATGTTTATAATCAAAACATCCGGTGATCATTCTCCCCATTTCGCACCTTTTCTCACCCAAAAATAAAAAAGGGATAATAAACACCAATAAATATGTATGTTGGGAGTCTCTCGTTTTTTTGCTGGTAAAGAATTTTTATGTTCATCAATAAAATTGTATATTCAGAAGCGGATAATGAAATGTTTAGTGGCTCGAAAATGAGCACAAAATGAGAGAGTTCAACAATTCAAGAGTTCGGGGAACCGGTCCGAGAACACCGCACATTGAAGGTTGAGTTTATATAATTACCTTTTTTCAAAAAAATAATCTAGTGATCTCAAGTTACGAAAAATGTTTGTGGAAACCCTATTTTTTTTTTTTTTTTGAAAAACTTTTTTCTACTTTAACAGCACAAACTTTGGCTGCGTTTTTTTCTGAATTTTGAAAAAAAACCAAATACCGACGCGAATAATGGATCAGTTTCATACCGATGTCATCAAGAGTTGAGAAGATGAACATTTTCAGATTATGCATATTTTGGTGTGTTCTCGAAACATCTGTCAATATTCTCTCAATAACAACAATGATCATCTGCTAATTCCTTTTTTTCTTCTCACTGTCCTTGAGATATTTGTGCCTAAAAATGACTAATCGGTGTGGTGGTCCGCTTTTCCAAGCCAAATCTCAAGTACTTTCGAAATTTGCATATTATTCCATTTTCCATAAGGAGTAGTATTGTGCACATTATTCATCACCAGATTTATATCAAATATTGAAATGAGAACTTTTTGGAAGAAAAAAATCGAGGGGTGCATGGGAGTAATAAAAGAGAAAATATCGCAACCGAAAAAGAAAAAGGACCAATTTATGATAGAGAACGATACATCTGTTCATCGATTTTCGAAAAGAGGATCTAACAAGAAACGGCCAACTTGTCCCCATTTCAACTTTCAGCCATAATCGAAATGTTTACTGAACCGAGTCTCATGACCAAAAACGTGTCAATAACTTTTTTCTCTCGATTATATGAGAGAAACTAGCCGCAGAAAAGTTCAAAAAAAAATAAAAAATATGTCACGTTCTAAAACAATGAAAAATGAAATTTTGAATTAGTTAAAACGTGAACTTTCTTTTTTTTTTTGTCTGTACAGATTTTAGTACTGACAAAATCATGAAAGTCATGAATTTTTTAAAAGGAAATATTCCGCAAATGTGCGGGCCAGGTGCCGGCCTGCCTGGCCCAGTGGACAATCCAAAGACTACTGTAGTTTAAGAGAAAAGACATACATTTACGCTTTTTAAAAAATAATTTTCAGACGATTTTTCACAAAATTTTTCGAGAACTGTAGTAATCCAGAATATCGCGACTTTTCAGTCACAGTTCAGTTGCTAGTTTTCAGTGTATTTCTCTCGATTTTCAAATTTCTCCATGGTAGACAGTTTATCCGTAAATCTTCTTCAGAAACCAATTACACATTTTGAAAATCACCAGGAAATGAAAACTAATTCATCAATCCGCCATTTTTTCAATTTCAAATAATCATTTTTGTCTAATTTATCGGTTTCAATTTCCGTCGAATTGACCACTATAAAAAGAGCCGAAAATGATTTTCAAATTCATTCGAAATCTCACTCTCTCTTCAAATATGCTCATCTTATTCTTGTTCGTTTTGTTGTGTAAGTCGGATCTGAATATATAGATTCTATATTGAATGTTTTGCAGTTCTTAGTTCATCGTGCCAAGCAACAAGAGGGGCTCTTTATCGGACAGGTCGATCGGTATCGTCGTTCGAAATCGAACCGAGAAATCAACAGGTTGGATTCATTAATTCTTCGGGTTTTCAAAACGAGTGTACCGACATCTCGCGGGATAGGCACAACATCTCTAGAGAAGTCAATACACGGTCCCTCACGAATAAACGAATACGGCCCCGTAGGCGCGTGCACAGGCCAACTCATACACTTGTGACAGCTTTTTAGTAGTCGTCTCGGCATGCATCGTTTTGTTCATACATTTTTGCGGTCCAATTTACGTTCTGCTTAAAATGTACCTTTGACGCAAAAACTTTGAAAATCTGCTTCCCTTTCAAAACATTTTTCAAAGTGTCAATTTATGATAAATCAACCGGAAATCAATGTCGCATTGTTTCTTTTGATTCGAATTTGATAAATCATCTTTTGGCTGTTTTTGTCGATTCGAAAATAGACCCAGACAGTGATGAGCCTTTAAAGTGATGAGTTGTTTTGTTCAGGAGACATGCCGATACATTCAAATAGTTGTTCCATGCCACTTCTCACCTTCTCAAAAATGTTTCATCGATAAAATCTGCGCAGTTGAAGAATCGATTAAACCCACTAAAAATGTACTTTTGATCAGAAATGTTTCAGGGCCGGCCCTAAACGGCCTCAGGGCAAAACGTACAACACGACCCCACAAAACGTATTAGAAGACCCCGCGATAGAAATGTATTACACGACCCCACCCATGTATTTCAAGACCCCAAAATTGTTGGGGTCATGTTCTACATTGTTGGGGTCGTGTTCTACATTTGTAGGGGTCATTAAATACACTTCTATTGTGGGGTGTTGAAATACTTCACGTGGGGTCGTGTTCTACATCTTGTCCGGGTCATGTAGAAGACGACCCCACACCCTTGTAAGCCAGTTACTTTACGACCCCATCAATGTATTTCATGACCCCACCAAGTATTTCATGACCCCACTTTACATCAAGACCCCCATGTATTTCAAGACCCCACCCTAATGAAAATGAGGTCTCGAAATACATTTATGGGGTCGTGTAATTCGCTGGGGGGTCATGAAATACGGTGGGGTCGTATTCTACATGTTGTCCGCGGCCTCAAAGCCTGTTCTCCAAAATTCGTAGTTATTTTTCCGGACTGACTGTATCGTTTCAAAACGAATCATATCTCGTAAAGGATTCTAACACATTTCAGGGCCGGCCCTAGAAACCTAAATCTATCGCTGTCTGATATCTCTGCGTCTCTCGACAGATTGTAATGTTTTGTTAATTTCAGGAATTTCTGAGATTCGGAAAAAGATTCGATGACTATCCAGTCTATTCGTCTCCAGAAGTCATTCCGTGCAAATGTCCCGACACCAAAAATTGATTGGCGAGCACCTGTTTTGTTTGAAATATAAGTTTCAAAAATATGTCGAAAAATGTTAATAATTGTTTATTTGCTTGAGTATTCGCTTGATAACCGTATAATAAAGTAATGTCTTGAATAACTACAACATAGTAGCTATATGTCAATGAAAATGGAATAAATACAAAACAACAACAAAATCGAACTCTCTCTCTCTCTCTCTCTCTCTCTCTCTCTCTCTCTCTCTCTCTCTCTCTCTCTCTCTCTGTGTATTAGAACAAAGCCCGTGTCAGCTGAATCACTTTTTGCTGAATTATATCATGTCTCGATGATGTGTATCTTTCCAGTGTGTCGAATTGTCTACGACGTTTTACCAAGTCCAAAAACGCGTTCAAATTGCCATCAACATGATGATAGTAGGTTAGAGAGGAGAGAAGGCTGAAAAGGAAAGAAATATCATGGCGGTTGGGGTAGAGAAAAATGTGTGCCTCGATAGCTCAGTTGGGAGAGCGTTAGACTGAAGATCTAAAGGTCACCAGTTCGATCCTGGTTCGGGGCAATTTCTTTTTAGTTTTTTTTTTCTAAATTTTATGAAAACTCACCAAATTCCATCATGACTCATTGCTTCTTGAATCAATTCATGGACAAGGTCGAACTCGGCCTGTTGGCGATTCAACAAATCTGGTGCCAAAATAATGTCAAATTTTTTGCCGCCCAAAAACTTTCTGAGTTCCTCGATAGTTCCGAACGATACTTTCGACTTGTTGTTTGGAATGTTGTTGCGCTTCAAAGTTGGTTTACAATAAAGCTCGGCATTTGTTTTGTCATTGGTGAAAATGGCGATTTCATTAGCACCATTTTCAAATGCATAAACAGACGGAAGACCAGTTGAGAAGCCAATTTCCAGAACTGATTTGTTATAGAAAAAGTCAGTTTCCATTTCAGTTTCAACGATATTATCGATCGAATGGCACAATGTATTAACACTTTCCCAATCATAAATCAATGGATGAAATGATGATTTTCGATTGATGGGCAATTCGTCGCCGATGTATTGTCGAGGATTCGAATTTCGAGCAGCAACATATTGAATACTTCGACCACTTTCCAATTTTAGTTCACAATTGACTGGAGCAACTGATTCGATTGTTGGAGCAAGGAACACCATCTTTGTTGTTCTCTTAATCATAAATGATAAGATTCGTTTTTGAAAAAAAAAAGAAGAAGAAAAAGAAGATTTGCACTAAAAACAAAGCACAACTAAATAGGTATATCGAGTGTAAAGTGGGTGTGATTGATCATTTTTTGGGTGCTTGATAAGGTGACCCTTTGATAGACAAAAGTGGTGCAAACAACGATAATATCTAATCAAACTGCGCAACTTGTTCAATCAAAATAACAAAAAAACCTATTCTAGAAACCACGTGGAATTATTCGAAACACTGGCATATTTATCAAGGATTTCCTATTCGCCGCCCCTATTTTTGCGATGGGCGGGTCATTGGCCGGAAATCGGAAACACTGATAAGTTGGTGGAACTGAAGAGAAAAGAAAATATCACGTGAATCGGGGCTTCTCTTTTCTTCGTCTAGTGTGGTTTTTGTTGAAAAAAAAAGATAAAAAGTTAATACTATTATTACACACTGTTAAATACATTCTTCAAGTTCTTTGAGGAGTACTGTGGTCAGTGAAACATAGAAAACAAAACAAAACAGAAATGTAAGTTTCCCGTGTGCCTCGATAGCTCAGTTGGGAGAGCGTTAGACTGAAGATCTAAAGGTCACCAGTTCGATCCTGGTTCGGGGCAACTTTTTTCTTTTTTTTTTTGTCAACAAGTTACACTAGTTTATCTATCCACTAGCGAGTGCAGTCTCTTTGTATTCCGATTCTCATTCATCTTCTCTTTTTGCCTTTGCTGAATAAACACTTCCGACGTCGTCGATCAGAATGATCTTCAAAAATGTTCTAAAAATAGAACTGATATGAGTATGAGAACAATAAGAAGAAACGAGAAACGTGTTTAGTCATTGATTTTTCTATAAAAAACAACAAAAATAAAAATCAACAAAAAACATGTGAATCTCATCTGAAAATCGGTCTATTTATCATTCAAAAACAAAAGTAATTTGATGAATTGTAGAAGACAAAAACGATAGTACTGTAGTTTGACATTTGATTGATTTGTTACTTTTTCCCACATATTTTGTCACCCTACAGAATACAGTAATCTTGGGCCGATTTCATCATCAAAAATGTGTTTTTTTTGCTGCAAAAAGGCCAAAAATATTGTTTTTAGTGACTATCTAAATGATCATAAATTGAAAATTGAAAAAGAATAAAAATATTTTTGAAAATCAGCAACTGTTTGGTAGATAACAACATCGTCTAGTCGATGCACTTTTGAAACTCGACCAATTCCGAGAGATGTCTACAATGTTTTCGGCTAGAAATGCGGGGGTATTTGCGATATGATCGAAACACGTATTTTAAGGCTTTTTCGCAGTTCTAGGAGGCCTTCTTATCGAGGTCCAAACAGTCCCGGCCTTGATTTCATCAGTAGGGATTTATAAAACAATCAAGAATCACACAGTTTGTAAATAGAGCCAGACGTTTCTCTGAAAATGTTTGAAAATCGACATTTTCTGTCTGTCTACAAGCAACAATCGATCAACAAGTATTGTAAGAAAAATCTCGAAGATCTCGTGAGTTTCGGGCGAGTTTTGTATCGAGCTCAGTTGAATGCAGTGTCACAGAAAACTCACAAAAAATCAAATAATTTATAGTTAACCCATATAATAAACCCATCATCATAATCATACTTTCAATACAATATAATTCCTATTTCTATTATAAACAATCTTGAACGGTGCGATTTTGTCGGAATTTTTTGAATTCGCCGCTAAAATCCACAAATCACACAATGATGTTCGATGCTTGTTCGATGGATCTTCTTCGTCCCACATTCCACGATAAACACATTCGGGCCTGAAATATTCGAACATCATCCCGTTTCAAAACAAAGATCCGAAATATTTGTTTTCATATATTCTGACAGACTCACTTTTTATCATCATTCGAACAATTCATCAATTGAAAAATGAAATAGTTGACACCCATTTGTTTCATTGTTTCGTGTACTTGTTTGATGGGTTTCTTACTGAACATCGAATACACTTTCAGTGTTCTTTCCCTTATTCCAACATGTTCATAATGTGGATGATTGACAATTGATCGAAGTGTTGACAATTTGACATTTGCCATCACTGGCATTGTTCCAGCAAACACTGCATCCTTCGCCGTTTTATTTTTAATCCAATCAAACAACATTTCTTGATCCGGATTACTGTATTCTCCTTTTATATTTAGTTGATGTTGAATATTCGGAAGACCCTTATAGGTTAGAATTGAGATAAGACCAATCAACAGAGAGTAATGAATGAATTTAGTGTATTTCGAGCCAAATATTGATTGGATTATCTGCAACAAAAATTTTTTCAAAAGCTTTATTAGAGTTGAAGGGGAAATTAAGTTGTTTCCAAAATTATCAGCATCCTCGATATAGTCTAACCCTCAAGACAACTTTTACAGAAAAATCCTAGGAAAAAATTTCCAAAATTGGTGACCACGTTAAACGTGAAAATAAATTAGAAATTAAAAAAAGTTTACAGTTTTTTTTTCGTTTTGCACAGTGGTTAGATTCGGGCTTTTTGCACAATGCTGGGAGGTCTGAACAGTCCGGCCTTGATTTTATCAGTAAGGCTTTATAAAACAGTCAATAATCCCACAGTTTTGACCTTGTTTTCATTTTATGGCATTAATTATAACAAGACCCAAATCTCACCCCTGGTTTTGCACACCACTTTACATTATAATTACCTGATAATTGGCGAGAACGGCAACTGAAATACACAAATGTGGAGTCATGAATAGTTTCAATCTCATAATGAGAACAGCCATCAATGTATAGCATGCCATTTGGACAAGATTGTAGACAATTTCGCCGTTTTCGCGCAGATAATTACGAAGGAAAACAAACGAGAAAAGAGCTATCGAAATGAGACTAGACGGAATCAGCACACTGATTGTAAGCTTTTCGACGGTCTGCAATAAAACAACTTTGAAAATTTGAAATTTTTTCTTTTTCGGGCCCAGTTTTTTCTCCTTTTTTTCAAGTTTTATTGAAGTCGTACTCACCGCATATTGAATAAAATCAAATTCAGCAGAACATGTGTATAATCTCGTGTGAAAATTGGCAAAACTGGTAAACTTGGAGCGAAGAATATCGAAAATATGAGCATCATCTTCGATTTGAAGTGTCTTTCCGAGTACCAATTTCAAAGAAATTGTCAGAACAGCAAATAAAATTGACAAAGTGATGAATCGAACGAATCGACTAGGAATATTGGGAACATATGAAACAGCAAAAAGTCCAATAATACTCGGAAAATATAGAGTAGTTATCATCATTTCGTTTCCAAAAAGAAGAATAAATGAGATGATAAATGAAATGAGATGAGATCGGACCAATGTTTTCAATGTGTTTTCTGGAATGAGTCCAATCGAAAAACAGACACATAATGAACATATTTGAGTGAAGAATGCAAACTGCGAAAATTGCCAAAATAACATTGATGGAATTGAGAATACAAGTAGAAGACATGTTGCAACAAAACCCGAACTCTTGAATCTGGAAAAAATGAAAAGTGTAACTCGGACACGATCTTATGTTAGGTTTCCGAAAATTAAAAATTAATTTTTTACACGTTCAGAAAATCTATTTACGCAAAAAAAGTGGCCAGCTTTTTAGCGATTTAAAAAAAAACTTTTTTTGATATCCCTATAAAGCCTGTGATTAGTATGTGTCAATTATTCGATTTACAATTGATAATCTCGTTTTTGAAATGTAAAACTATTCCCTTTTTAATGTGGCAGGGACAATGTCTGTGTTCTTTTTCTTCAAAAACAAAAAGAGAAGAAAAGAAAAAAGTGTCTGTTCGTCTGATATGTCATCATATGGTTTTGTCCCTGCTATTTTCAAATAAATCGACAATTCACATTTTAAAATTACACTATCACAAAGAAATGTGTAGTTTTTGGAATATCAAAATCCGGGCTATGTTATGAATATGTCTATAAGATTTTTGGATATTTTAATAGTTTTTTATTCTTTTTCTTCTAGAGAAAGAGTGTAGAAATAATATCCACAACTTTTCAAAATAAAATTCATTTTGTGAATATGAGAAAATGAGGTCTAAAAGGCGGTCCGGGACTTTCACCGGTCGAAAAACAAAAAGCCCTGGCCAGTGTTTTCCGAGCCCTCGGGCCACTGCCTAACAGATGTGAAGAAATTTGCCAAGCACAGAGAAAAATACGAAATTTGCAGGTTCAACTATTTTTTTCATAGTGTTTCTCGTTACAAAAAACGTGAACACTAAACAATAAAAAATTAGCGTGACCCGAACTGCAAAAATCTGATTTCTGTGCGTCTCTTTTGAAAGGCGTCATAAAAGGCCGTGGGGCTATAGTCTCACTCCTGTATTGACAACTCTGAGAAACTGATATTCAAAAGTGGGGCCGGGCCTGACAATTTAGGTTTTTTTTTTCAATTTCTGAAAAATGGGGAAGAAAAACAATGATTTTCGATATTTTCTTTGTGAATGTCTTGAACTCTGAAATAACTAACTTGATGACATAGCTAACTGCCAAAATATGTGCAATGATGAATGGAAATGCGAAACTTTCTCTCAACGGAGGTGTCCATTGAACTCTGGTCGCTTCTCCGTGATTGAAGAAAAAACACAAAACTGCAAGTAAGCCGCCAAATATCGAATTACTCAGCAACACTCCAATCCAGAAAATGGATGAGGCAACAGTTGATGCGGTCAGGAAGACACCGGTATTATAGAAGTAATGCGGATTGCCAATTCCTTCGCAACTCTCAACGGGTTCCAAGTTTGCACCTCGATTGACTTGCCAACACATTTCAACGCTCAGATTTGCAGACGAAGCGATTGCACGGAACGGTCGGTAGAGAAAAGCCAAGATAACCTAGAAAAATGGACATTGAAAAAAAACAAAACAGAACAAAACGCTGCCCCGAACCAGGATCGAACTGGTGACCTTTAGATCTTCAGTCTAACGCTCTCCCAACTGAGCTATCGAGGCACACAAGAATTTGATTTTCCTTTTTCAATTTATATTTTGATTTTTCTTTGTTGAGACAAAAACACACACCTCTGGATACAAATTGAAGCGATTCAATGTGTTAATCTGGTGTCCGTGCTCAGTTACAGTATCCCGTATAATTGTGTCAAGACCCTCTAAAAATGATGGTGCATTGATGATAGTTTTGTAATAGGAATAATATAGTCCCTGAAAAAACAACTGTTTCAACGAAAAAAAAAGGTAATCTACCATTTCAGTACGATAAGCCATTTCCCTTTCAAAATCAGCCAAATGTGAAAAATGTTTGTCATTTTCGAAAAGTGTGAAAATGTGTTGATAATTGACGAATCCGACTGCAAAACCTGAAAAAATTCGAAAATTTTCTGAGCAAAACGTCCCAGTTCGATTCCCGCTGTCTCCCTAATTTTTTTGTTTTTTTTTTCAAATTGATTTTTGTTGTTTCGAATGTATATAAATATATACGTATAAAATCCAGTTTGAGAGTAATTATGTATACATCTATCGACTCTTGAAAAAAAAACGAAAAAAAAAGAACGAGTCACTTCTTTTTTTTTGTCTTTGGCCAGATCAAAAAGTGTCGATTTACCAGACAGTTGAAATACAAATAGATGTGCTCGTTCGCATGCAGTTCTCGATTCCAATCCGGTTCTTTTTTGTTGCTCTTCACCAACATTTTGACAGTTTTTTCATCATCATCCAAAAAGTTGTGTTCGTGTTTGTTTTTCACGAACACAATAACAACGATACTACTAAAAAGTCACTTTTTCATTCACTTTTTTTTTAAATAGTCATAAAACATTGTATTTTTGAACTATTCATGTTATTGTCAAAAGAAGATTTTCGATTTTTCATGTAGTTTCAGTTCTGATAAAAATCTCGGGCCGGACCGATATTTCTCAAAATACTTTTTAAATGACCCGGCGACTCTTCTATAGTATTCGGTTATTTTGAAAGTATTCGCCATTTTAAGACATATGTGAGTGAAGAAACAGTCTAAAACAACGTATAGCAAAAATTACAGCACAAAAAAGAACAGAAAATAAATCATAGAGTTGGATTAATCGCGCAAACGCGCTCTACTGCTTCATTAGAATTTGAAATTTTGATCCAACTTTATTTTTATTTATTGCTCTTTTTTGTCGCCTAACTTTTGTTTCTTATGTTTTTGAACAGTGTTTTAACTCATATATGTCTTAAAAAGATGAATACTTTCAATTTCAACCAATACTCTCAATGAGTCGCCGGGTCATTTAACTAAAAATTTCAACCAGAAAATCTTGATGTTCAGTTTTGCTCGAAAACTGGGAAGCCTGGAGCAATGCAATTTTTTCGAATTTCAGAAACAAAACAACTTTCAGGTATCCGAAATTCTCACAAATCTCAGATTTTTGGGAATAAGTAAACTGTTGTAGTTAAATAGTTTCTCGGATACCTCTCACAATTTCCAAAAATGCTCCTAAAATGTTGTTTTGGTTTTCGAACTAGTTATTTTTGATTATAAGCTCAAACTTCGGCAACACTTTCTCTTCATTTTCAGCTGTTTCTCCTTTTTTCCATTACATAAAATGTATGGAAAACAAGGTTTTTTTCCGCGAAATTCAAATTATCATTTGATACATTTATTATTGTTGTTTTTGTGTTTCATATTATCATAAAGAATATAATAAGAATAGAATAGAGATAGAACAACACATTTGCAACAACTATCCCCCTTCCCCTTCCCCTCCTTTCCCATCTTATCACATTTTCCTATTGATTTGTTCTCGTTATTCGGAATAATTCCAGTGATTGATTTGTGGTCACTACCAGGTGCAACAACTCTCCAATAATTACCTTGTCCTAGTTTTTTATTCGCTTCGCGTTTCCAGGCAACTTCAAATATGCAATCACAGCCTGAGAAAAACAACCTGAATCATCGTTGTTGAAAAGTTTGATCTACCAGAAATAGCGGAAATTTTCTCTCTCAATTGAGTTCAAACTACATTCTATTTTCTCTACCCCACACTATTTCTCTGAAAATAAGTGTGCGGCAGTTGCAAATGAAACCGCACCCCCTCTTTTGGAGGGAATTGCAGTGGAAAAATAAAAAAAGAAACGACGAATTTTTTGTGAAGAAAATGTTGGATTTCTCAGGCTGTGCAATTAGTTTTGCGTTGAAAACTTTTGGTTTTTTTTTCAGATTGTCTCTGTTTTTTTTTCGGCGGTTTTCCGCCAAATGCCAAAAATTCGCCATTTTATTCTAATATTCTTGTTGATTTCAACGTTTGAAGTTGAAAGTCAAAGTGGAATTGAGGAAGAAGGAGAAGAAGAGTTTGAATTCGATCAAGATCCCATCATTATTAGCGATGATGATAGTCTGGTAAGTAGATATTTGGTCCCGACGCGATCATTTCGTCGTATAGAGTAAAGTTCGAGAGTGAACGAGACGTAGACAAAAATGTTAATCTACACGTTAAAAATTCCCCGCGTGACGTGTCGTCTCGGCCCGAACAGAATTCAAAACACCCAAGGGTAAATCGGACTCACTTGGTTCGAAACTTTTTGACCACTAAACACAACTACCACAAACATTTTTTTGGCTTATCTCGTCAATCATTTTATGATTGTTGAGCTGGGTTCGTTCCAGTCATATTTTGAACTCGAGTTACACGTAACAAACTCTGCGTCTCGTACTCTCTCAGAATATACTTTGACACGGCACATATTAGTTCGGAAAGTTATGAATTACAGTAACACACGTGATCTGAATTTTGCACAAAAACATCAGGCAGATTTGTTGGGACCTCTAATAACTCTACATAACCCTTTTCCAGACTTCTTCACCCTCATCGAACTGGACAATAGATGACAAGAACACATCAATTTCCCGAGCTGATTTCAATCTTCTCGAGACCTATTTGCCACTTTTCATGCTCGTTCTCGAAATGTCACCAAACGAAAAACAGAAACTCGAAGACTATATGAATCGAAAAACTTATGAGAGATTGAAGTTTGAAATTGATGAAAAAGTCAAAAAATATCCGAATACAGTGCTGAACAAGTTCAACAGTTCAATAATTTATAATCTACAAACAATCGATCAGATTGACGAACAGACGACTCGAGTTGTCAATGCCTATCATGTTAGTTTTGAAGCGGAAAGTTCGACAATTATTAATATTTTTCAAAATCGAAAATGAATAGAAATGAATTACAGAATGCTTCGGTTTATAATGCAATTCGGTCTGTTTGGTTGAAACAACTTCGACCATTTCTACCAATTATCGATCAGATGGCAATTATGAACTACTTTTCACAAAGGTATCACAAATTCGACACTTCGTAAACAACAAGACGCAGAGAAACAAACAACTATTTTGAAAAATATCGGGTCACGTTTCATCAAGTATTTAGACTCATTGGAATAATAATTATTCTAATTCACGTGTGACTCTACTTCTCGTACTATAAACATTTTCAGAAAAGCAGCCGAATATGAAAGAATGTCAATTTGGGCTCGATTATGGGAGAATCTCAGCATGTGGATGTACGGTAGAAAGAATCGAAACTCATCAGAATGTTATGCGAACAATCCAAAATGTGTTAGAAGAGCGATGGAAGAATTAACTTTCGAACAAAGAATAGATTTAGATGTTGCTGCTTATGAGAATCAATTTGATTTAGTGGATGATATAATTAGGAATCAGGTAAGATTGGAAAAAAATGACACATCTGAACTCATTTTTTGATTTCAGTTAAATGAGAATAATATGATTGATGAGTTGAATGATTGGCTGCATGATAATCAACCACCAAAAGCGCTCGAAGCTCTGCTAGACGAACGAACTGAGGTCGAAGAAGAGTAAGTACGGTCGGGACAGGCCGACAAAACACACAGAACACAGTAAAATAGTGTGTATTTCAGTGGTTGAACTATTAGGCTCCAAAATTTTTTAAATTTTCCTAACGAGTCGAGTCTAAATAGTTCTCGTGACCTTTTATCTAAATTTCTAATTTCTAAGTTATGTTTCTTCAGTTAAATCCAAAAATTTGCGAGAAAATCGAGATACAAAAATACACACTGTGGAAAGAACTTCAGGTTTAAACGAAAACGACTCAAAAATCCGGATTTTTCTTGCCTCTAAAAAGGCCATCTAAGCCTGACACTGTCTTCATCTCATCCCAAAACAAAAAACTAAAAAATCTTCAAATATTTAGAGCACTTCAAAGACTTCGCGACAATGGTGTGATCAGTTCATTGAAACACTATTATAAAGCAGTGATAGAAAGTCGAAATTTGTCCGAACAAGAGGAAATTCGGCAGTTTTTCGACACAATGAATGACACATTTGCTCGATGTTTCTACCCATTACGTGATCAATTTAATGATTTTTGATTCTACTGGTATTTATATATGTACATATTTGTTCAAAAGCTGAATTTCCGAGAGTACGAGACGCAGAGTTAGCCACGTGACACACTAAATTATACCTACGAAAAAGGTAATAATAAAAAAATGAATAAAAGCGTGACCCTTCCCTCTCTGCGTCTCGTTCCCTCTCACAATTTGTTTGTTGGTATTTTTGGCAGTAAATTTCTAGACCGAGAAAACAAGAAATCATCAATGGAGCGCGTTTTATCATGTCTATATTGGGAAATATTTGTTTGTATAAATGTGAATTGAACTGACCTATTAGAATCACAAATGCTATCCATATTTTCGATACTTCTTCTTTTTCTTCTTGTTCTCTTCTCGATTGTTCTCTTGATTTTGTTACATTTCTCGTTGTTTTTTTCGCCATCGAAGCAACTAAAAAAAAGAAATATTGAATGTGAGAAAAAACAAAACAAGAGCAACAAATCTCATTATTCAATTTGACTCTTGCTCATTTGTGTGCACTTCAAAGGGACTTTTATATTCACATTTACATTTATATTGAGAAGAAATTGGAGAGAAATTAAGAGAAAAAAAGCTTGTTCAATATATAGATTTACAACAAAAAAATGAATAGCAAAAACAATTAGATTTGGACATGAGAAACACTTGGCAAATATTTGAGTAGCTGAAAATTATGAAAATCCCAGAGAAAATTTCAAATTGTAGATCATGCTCTTCCTCTGTTGTCAATCAAGCCAGATCATCCAACGCAAATTTGATCTATCACAAAAAATCTATGAAAGATGAGGTCAAAATGAGAGATTTAGACAGTAGATCAAGTTCGCGTTGGATGATTTGACTGGTTTGACAATATTTTCATTTTCACCTCACATAAAAGTGTCTGATTTGGCGAATGTTTTATGTATCTCTAAAGGACGGAAAAATCTCGAAAAATCTCGTCCACAAATATACTCAGAGTTTTTGTATTTTCAGATATGAACAATGGTTTTCTAGAAAAACAAGAGTGTAGAGATGGTTCCAACAACTTCTTCAAAGAATCATATTCACGGTTTTGAGAAGGGAACGTTCAAAAGTCGAGCCGGGCTTTTTTAGACCGGCCTGACAAGGGATTTTCGGGCCGGGTACCTAAGGAAACAAGTTCAAGAATAAAAAGCAAAGCTAATAACACGAACAATCAGAAAAAAAACTTGACAAAAAAGGATTTTCTTTTGAAATTTTTCTCGCACATAGAATCAACAAAAAAGGCGAAAAAAAGAAAACAATTTATGTGAATAATTTGTGTTCTAGTGAAAAAATAAAACCTATTCAACTGAAAAATTGGATGAACTCGAGAAAAAGTTGCTCGAAATTCAACAACAACAAAAAAACGAGAAAACAACAAAAGAAAAATGAAGGGGACCACATTATTGCACTTTTCTCGGCTAAACATCAATTTTGAAAAAAAAAAAGATTTGCCACCCAAAAATGTAACACACAACAAAAGTCGTGGCAGTTGTGGGAAAAAGTAAATATTTGAAAAAATTATTATTTGTTTAAAATATATGATAAAGTTGAGCTGCAAAAATAATAAAAAATTGAAAATAAAATGAATTATTAAAATACATATACCAAGTGCGATTTGTGTAAAACCAGCAGGTAAAAACGAGAAGAGATGCAGGAAATAGAAGAGAATTAGAGAAAAAGAGGAAAATGACCAGAGTGGCCTTGTGGGAAGAAAAAAAAACAGAAGATTTGAGGATGAATGAAAGTTTTTTGGGAAACAAAAAAAAAGAATTAATATTATATTCAAGTATCTTTTTTTTCTATTTTTGCGATTTTCAGACCGGCCTGGTTTTTTTTCAAGATTTTTATAATCGTAAATTATAAAAATCTTGAGAAAAATCTCACTTTCTCGAAAAAAAAAAACAAAATTCATGGAAGCAAAGTTATTTTTTCTTCATAATCCAATAATTCTCACATAATCCGCGCAAAAATATATATAACTTTTTGGTTTTTATTCTTTTTTTTGAGATATTGGTGAATAGTAAATTCATCTCAGCTACTGTATCTAAATACAAATGTTAGACCTAAAATGTTCCGTATGCGCCTTGAAAGATCCTTTGAAAAAATGAAAAATCACCACAAAAAAACCAACTAAAAACGAGTCCCGTCCAATTGTCCTTTTTGCCGTTCCATGTCAATTTTTTATGAACTTATGTTAGAAATATAAAGTTCAAAATTATTTCTTTATCCATGGGTTCGATTCGAACGAATTTCATACTGACAATGCAACAAAATAGAAAAAAGATACTTCAGAACGTGAAAACTGGTGTGGTCACGTTTCTAATATTGATTCTCTTCCAATTTTCTCCATAATTTCTCGCGCCCACAATAACGGAACCCATTTTTCAACATCCATTCGGTGAGAGTTTTTGTCCTCAAGCTCTATTCATCTAAAATATGAACAAAAAAGAAACAACTCATTTTCCCACCTTGCGAAATGCGAAAAAAGATTCGTCGATTCAGGTATGTAACAAAATATAACTATTTGCCGACTTCCATCTGTTTTTGTCAAATAACATATTTGATGAGTTTGAAAATGGAAAAAAAAATATTGGGTAAACAAATAAATATTGTTTTTCTCACTAAAACAATTTGATTCGAAGAGTACTGTAGCTAACGAGTTCTCAGGAAAAAGACTGAACACTTTTCCCATTTTCTAATTAAAAAAAATTGAGTTTGAGAAAAAACAATGGATTGGGAATCTTTTTTTCTTTGTGAAAAAAAATGAACACATTTTTACGCTTCATTTTTCTCGAAACTACATAAAAGTATTCATACAAAAGAATTTTTAGAACAAGAAAAATATTTATTTTAATTATGAAACACTAATTATCTTTCTTTACTTTTAAACCTTCTTTGAGGAGCTGAAAAAAATGATTTTTTTTTGAAATCTTCGAGAACGAACCTCTCCATTCATAAACTCATGAACACCTATGACAACAGGTTCAATAACCGGAGAAAGACGAGTCACTTCTCGCTCCATTGACAACTGAAAATATTTGAATTAGGAAAAAACACAAACTGGCAAAACTTTGAAGCGATTAATTGAAAATTACAGTACACTTCGCAGATATAAACAATATGAATGCACGTGCAATGTGAATGCACGTAGTTTTGTTTTTTCTACGGAACAAATGTATCTTTTCCCATAACATAAACCTGAGTTTTTGCACAGAAATTTAAAAAAAAAAGAAGGTTTGATGATTTTTCGGGAAAATTCAAGTGATTGGTTATGCCTTTTCAACAACAAAAAATGAAATAAAGACTCTGAACAAGATGTCAGAAAAATGGATCCAAACTGTTGGACCTCAAAACGACAGCCCTGCACTCACCAAATCATTAGTTATAAATCGTTTTTTAGCCGGGGTAAATTGATAAAAGATGAAGATGAGGAAATAAATAGTGGCACAAATATACAATATAGATAGGCTTGTCGTCATTTTTCCGTATGACTTCAAACTGTTTTGAACACTCGTCAGAGCTTCGGAGTCTGAAAAAAAAACACAATCTTTCATTGGTTGAGACTATCAACGACACGATCCCTATAGGTACTACTAGCGGGTCTACTGAATCGGATAAGGTCGGTCAAACATCGGACCCAAAAACAAGTTCAGATTCAGTGTCTTTTTTGATGGCCCTCTCAAAATGTCATGTGTTTTTTGATAAGCCGAACATACATGATGATTGTTGAACTCGATCAACCAAATCTGCAAATATGGCAAATGTTCCGTTGAACTCTCCTTGGTGAACACAATACGATTTGAGTCCGGATGTTTCCGATTTGATCGAATAATATTGTCTGACAATTGAAGGATCTGCCGCATTCGAAAACTCAGTGATAATACCGACACTGTCTGCGAAAAGGAATCGTTTGAAGTCCCAACCATTGTTCTGAAATTTTTAAAAGTTCACAAAAAACAAAATACGTGTTTGTTTTACCACAAGTAGTTGATATGTTTTCAATGCATACGTTTTAGAATTGTGTTCTTTCAAATTCAACTCATATATCCAATTGTATTGATGGAAGAACTGGAAAAAAAGAGAGATTTGCTGAAATATCAAAACTCAAAGTGATACCGGACCAGGGGGGTTCTAGGGTTTATAAATTTCAATAGGAAAAAAAACATACGAGAAGAATGTCTTCATCATTGGGATTCACAAATGATATTGATTTGTTCAGATTCACATTGATGTATTTGGCCAAACTGATGGGTCTAACTGGTCTGGAAAAGAAGGAAAACGATAAAAGCATATTCATGCGAGCTGAACTGACCTTGATTTTCCAGATGCCGTGACCGTGAACTCATACATTGTCACTTCGTCATTCAAGATTTCGAAACAAACGCGAACTCTCTGAAATAAAGAAAAAGTAAGTAAATTTTTCGAAAATAAGTTTCAAAAAGTTTCTGTTTTTGAACCAAGGAGTGCAAAAGTTGGAAAATGGGAAACTGAAACTTCTTCCGGCCCGGAATGTCCGGTCAGGCCCAGTACTACAAGAATCCTATCCGGTCCCGTTTCTCATTGAATGTTGTGGACCTGACATGGAATGTTCCTAGGGTCGGCCCTGTGCCCGATTAGATTGTCAGCATGAATTTCAGTTTTCGAAAAGACAAAAAAAAAATGACTCCGAAGCTGCTCAAAGCCCGCGGGCCTCAAACATGTTGAATCAACATTGTTGATGACCGGACAAAGATTTTCCTGACCCGAAGGAACGGGCCAGGTCGAGCATTTTTTTTGGGCAATTATCGAATGGGTTCACCCGAATGGGTCTTGACCCTTTCCGAATGGGGCTAATGGGGCAAATTTTCGAAAGGGGTAAAAGGGTCAAAAAGTTTGACCGAATGGGGCAATTAACCGAATGGGTCAAACCTTCATTTTCAAAATTTTCCGAATGGGGCAAAAAATCCGAAAGGGTCAAAATTTTTCTCTAATGGGGGCAACTCGATTTTTTTTTGCCAAAAAAGAGTAATTTAATTATTTAAAAGGCGATTTTCTTACGTTTAGGCTTAGCTGAGGAGGTAAACTACTGTAGTTTTCGAAATCTGAGGAATTTTTTCAGCTTCATTAAATTTAGTTTTTCTAGAATCTCTTGGAAAATTGAAATCTGGGAGAAACATTGAAATTACGAAATATATAAACACGTGAAAAAATATACAAAATTGCTAAAAAAAAAAACGCAGAAACTGTTAAGAAAAAAACTATAAAAAATCGAGTTGCCCCATTAGAGAAAAAAATTTTGACCCTTTCGGATTTTTTGCCCCATTCGGAAAATTTTGAAAATGAAGGTTTGACCCATTCGGTTAATTGCCCCTTTCGGTAAAACTTTTTGACCCTTTTACCCCTTTTGGAAATTTGCCCCATTAGCCCCATTCGGAAAGGGTCAAGACCCATTCGGGTGAACCCATTCGATATTGGCCAATGATCTCTCCGAAAAATTTTCCAGAAACAATTCGTCAAACAAAAACAAGATCATACATTGTGTTTCTCAAACGTTATCAAGATGTGATTTGTTGTTTTTGGTTCATGTGATTTGTGAACTCACATAAAGAAAGTTAAAGTGGCAATAAGTGATGGTATTTCGAGATCTCTGAAGCGATGTTGAACGTAGTGCGTCTTTTTTATTAACATCTCCATCGTTGAAATACAAATATTGTTCATCAATTCCATTGAATACAATTGCAATTTCATCCGATTTTCGATCTTCTGTTATAAGTGCTCGATTTAGGCCAGTATTTCGATTCAAATTCGACAAATCACTGGAAAATGAATCCAAATCAATTAATCCATCGATTTTCAACTCATAATGAAGTTTTTCAACGTCAACTGCCAACATTTTTCGAATCTATAATCATATTTAACTTATGTACTGTAGCTACAGTACTATTCACCTTTATTCGCTGAGTCAGTTCCTCTAATCCATTGCATACATCGTCTGAATCACTTTTGACAAAAATTAATTTGATCCAAAAAAATAGAAAAAAATTGAGATTATTTAAAAGCATATTTGAGAAATGAAATTTTTGGATTTAAAAAATCAAATTATGTTGCCAACAATGTTCCACGTTTGATGACCTGATACTCGTCACGTGACGTGTGAACTCTCAAAATCGGTATTTTGGAAAAAAAGGAATTTGCAAAGTGTAGTAAAGCAGAAAAATGTCGGAACGACAGAAGCCTGATCAACAACCACAAGGAGAAGGCGCGAAGCCTGAACAAGTGCAACCGGTTGAAGGCGCCAAACCTGAGCAGATACCTTCGGGTCAACAAAATTCGTCTTCTGATTCCCGTTCAGAAAAACTGGAACTTGGTGGTAATCAAGCGGCTGATGCAAAGGTTTTGACGACCAAAGCTAAACGGAGAAAGGCAAAGGATAAAAGGAATGGAAGTAAGAGTGGAGACTTGCCATCATGTAAAACGGTGGAAAAACTTGCCACAAAATCCAGCAAAGAAGATCCACAGAGCGAGTGAGTCTCTTGACTCGTAATTATGCCAACTTGATCTCAAATTTAGATGGTTGAACGACCTTATTAAGCCGTCTGGAGATTGCGGCCGTAAATCAGTGCTGTGTAAAGTTGTAGGATTTTTGGATGACCACAAATATGTGATCGGAGGAGCAGCAGTCGTAGGAATTTTAACAGTGCTGTACTTGAAAAAGTGCGATCGCGGAAAAGGAGGATTGATAAAGGCGTGTCCTATAACCGGAAAAATTCGTAAATAAACAAAGTAATAAAGATTTTGCAATATAGGGATTTATATTAGAACAATAACCGGGAGAAAACTTAGATTTTGTTGAAGGCAACAATATCAACGGATTGAACGTGGTTCTCGAAATCACCAGTGATTTTCTCAATAAGATCATCAACTGAGACTTTAAGATCTTCGATAACGCAAATGATTTGGAGTTTCTTGATTCCTGTAAATAATGAATTTCAAGAAATGAATGGGCGATTTATAACCGTACCGTATCCGATTGGGATGAGTTTACCACCTCCCCAGACAAGTCCGTCCATTTCGATACCACGAACCAATTGCTCCAACTCTCCCAAATCAGTTTCGTCGTCCCATGGTTTGACGTCAAGAATGACCGATGACTTGGCGATCGGACCTGGTTTCTTCGATTTCTTCTCGTTGTAGGCCTTCAAGCGTTCTTCAGTGATTCTCTTTTTTTCCTCGTCGTCTTCATCATCAGATCCGAACAAGTCGAAGTCGTCATCTGCGGCAGCAGCTGGAGAAGCTGATCCACCAGCTGATGGCCATCCCTTGCGTTCAGCTTCAGTGTACGAAGCGATGTTGGCGTACCAGCGAGCAACATTTGGGTATGTTGAGGCAGCTGGAGCTGATCCAAGAGCGGCGAAAAGTTGGGCGTCCTCTCCGGAATAGACAAAGCTGTAAATATGTTTCTGATCAAGTTACAGTTTCAAAAATTATTTTGAAAGATTCTAACTACAGAAACCAAATTTAGCCTAAAACTCAAAAAAGCTTACTTACCCGTTGGCAAAAGCTTGCTCGGCAAGAGTGGTGTTGAAAGCAGCAAGTCCGGCTGGTGATTTGACGTCAGCGACCATTATTCCTAACGAGTGACACGCGTACGAGTGAAGAAACCGTCGAAAAAATCCGAAACTTCAAAAAATTTAGTAGTACTGTCAAAAGCGTGGCAAGAAAAATTCGTAAAATTCAATGTCCCTTCATTGAAAGAACTGCGCCATGCGTCAATTATTGACGCATTATGTGCAGTCGCACCGCGCTTTTCAACTCGTATTTCTCTTCACTTTTTCTTCTCCTCTTCTCTTGGTTGTGTTGTTTTGCTGTCAGTTGCCGGCTAGTTATATTCTTATCAGAGTGTTTGTTGGTTATCTTTGTACCGTGATTATTAGTTGTTGTTCATTTTTTCAACCGAACAATCATTTAGAACGAGAATTTTACAGGTGAACCATGAATTCACTTCTTCGGTTGAGTCAGCTGGCTGGACCATCCCACATTCGTGCTCTTCACACATCGAAATCTTTCTGGGTACGTTTTTTTTTTAGTTCTTTATTGTTATTGTATTGTTTAAGCGATAAAAATTTCTAAACTTTTAGTATCTCGTAAATTTTGAATAAAATTTTAAACTAAATTTTGTCAGAAACACATACCTGACCTAAGAGGGTACCAAAAATTCTCAAAAATTTTGTCACTGTGCAAATCTTGGGAGAAAAGTTTTTTCATTGTGAATAGCTACCGAAAAACAGAAAAAAAGCTCAAAATTTAAGATTTTTCTTGAAAATGTCGCTGTGAATTTTCGAAAAAAAAATGACACGGTGCTTTTTCCCCTCTTAGGACAGTTATGCAGAAACAGTTCTTTTTCAATTTTTGAATAATACCTTTTTTACAGAGCAAAGTTGCTATCTCCAAGTTCGAGCCAAAATCATATTTGCCATATGAGAGACTCTCGCAAAATGTAAAAATCGTCAAAGATAGGTAAGAACTTTGACGTTTAAAAAGTTAAAATCTGATAAGTGAGTGTTTTTATGATGATATGTCATGTGCGCCGATGTATCAGACACACGTAGTTTTTTTTTATCAATAGACCATTATTTTTGTTGTTCCTAATAACACAAACAAGTGATTTTTTTCTGAAATTTTTCAAAAGGAAGATAGCGAAAACTGCTGTGTGAAGAGGGTTCAGACCGCCTGTTCTTTTTCTTCTCCATTATGTAAACAAATAACATAGTCAAATATTCATCAAAAAGTGTGTAGCCTCGATTGTTTCGATGATCACAATAGAAAAGCAGAAAATGTATATGAATATCTGTTATTTTTCTAATTACAATGTCTTGATGATATCATGAGGTCATTCTTTTCATGTGTTCAAAAACCAAGTCAGGAGATCCTTTTTTAACCATTTGATAATTGTTAGGAAATGTGTTTGTGTTCAATGAAGTCTGTGTTCAAAGTACACTCACCTTTTTTTGTGTATCCTTGCGTATGTGTGTGTTCTTTAGTAGAAAAAAGAAGTTTGTTAAAAAAAAGAAGAAATTGTTATTATTTTTTCAGACTCAAGCGCCCATTGACTCTCTCGGAGAAAATTCTCTATGGACATTTGGATCAACCATCAACCCAAGACATCGAAAGAGGAGTTTCGTATCTCCGTCTTCGCCCAGACCGTGTTGCTATGCAAGATGCTACCGCTCAAATGGCTATGCTTCAATTCATCAGCTCAGGACTCCCACAAACCGCTGTTCCATCAACAATTCACTGTGATCACTTGATCGAAGCCCAAAAGGGAGGAGCTGAAGATCTTGCTCGTGCTAAAGATTTGAACAAGGAAGTCTACAACTTCTTGGCTTCTGCTGGAAGTAAATACGGAGTCGGATTCTGGAAACCGGGATCAGGAATTATCCATCAAATTATTCTCGAAAATTACGCTTTCCCAGGACTTTTGCTCATCGGAACTGATTCGCACACACCAAATGGAGGAGGTCTTGGAGGGCTTTGTATCGGTGTTGGAGGAGCCGACGCTGTTGATGTTATGGCAGATATCCCATGGGAATTGAAATGCCCAAAGGTTATTGGAATTAAATTGACTGGAAAATTGAATGGTTGGACATCAGCTAAGGACGTTATTCTGAAAGTCGCCGACATTCTCACCGTCAAGGGAGGAACTGGAGCTATTGTTGAATATTTTGGACCTGGAGTTGACTCACTTTCGGCTACTGGAATGGGAACTATTTGCAACATGGGTGCTGAAATCGGAGCCACCACCTCAGTCTTCCCATACAATGAGAGCATGTTCAAGTATCTTGAAGCAACCGGACGTAAAGCTATTGCTGAAGAAGCGAGAAACTACAAATCATTGTTGACTGCTGACGAAGGAGCTCATTACGATCAAGTCATCGAAATCAACCTCGACACTCTTGTTCCACATGTCAATGGACCATTCACCCCAGATCTTGCTTCTCCAATTGACAAATTGGGAGCAAATGCTGAAAAGAACGGATGGCCATTAGATGTGAAAGTTTCCCTCATTGGATCATGCACTAACTCATCGTACGAAGATATGACTCGTGCTGCTTCAATCGCCAAACAAGCTTTGGACAAAGGATTGAAGGCAAAGACATTGTTCACCATCACACCAGGATCTGAACAAGTTCGTGCCACAATTGAACGTGATGGTTTGTCGAAAATTTTCGCCGATTTCGGAGGAGTCGTTCTCGCCAATGCTTGTGGACCATGTATCGGACAATGGGACCGTCAAGATGTCAAAAAAGGAGAAAAGAACACTATTGTAACATCGTACAACAGAAATTTCACTGGAAGAAATGATGCCAACCCAGCTACTCACGGATTTGTAACTTCCCCAGATATCACAACAGCCATGGCCATCTCTGGACGTCTTGATTTCAACCCACTCACCGATGAGCTCACAGCTGCTGATGGTTTGTTTTCCCCTGTTTGTGCTTATATCAGATTTTTAAATTTCAGGATCGAAATTCAAACTTCAACCACCAACCGGACAAGACTTGCCAGCTCGCGGATACGACCCAGGAGAGGACACCTTCCAAGCACCAAGCGGATCAGGAGAAGTCGATGTTTCGCCAACTTCCCAACGTCTTCAACTTTTGTCGCCTTTCGACAAATGGAGTGGAAATGATTTGGAAGACTTAAAGATTTTGATCAAAGTCAAAGGAAAGTGCACCACCGATCACATCTCAGCTGCCGGACCATGGCTAAAATACCGTGGACATTTGGATAACATCTCCAACAACTTGTTCTTGACCGCTGTCAATGCTGAGAACGGAGAGATGAACAAAGTCAAAAATCAAGTCACCGGAGAATACGGAGCTGTTCCAGAGACTGCCAGAAAATACAAGGCTGCCGGAGTCAGCTGGGTTGCCATCGGAGATGAAAACTACGGAGAAGGATCATCTCGTGAACATGCCGCTCTTGAACCACGTCATCTTGGAGGACGCGCCATCATCGTCAAATCATTCGCCCGTATTCACGGTAAGAAAATCATTTTTGAAGTTGAACTTTGTCTAAAAACGTTTGCTTTCAGAAACCAACTTGAAGAAACAAGGAATGCTCCCATTGACTTTTGCCAACCCAGCCGATTACGACAAAATCGATCCAACTGACAATGTTTCGATCCTCGGATTGAAGACATTCGCACCAGGAAAGCCACTCAAGGCTGTTTTCAAAAAGACCAATGGATCACAAGTAAGCCACTCACTAAAATTTTGTTGTTCATCGATAAATTTCAGGTCGAAGTTGTTTTGAACCACACCTTTAACGAGCAACAAATCGAATGGTTCAAGGCCGGATCCGCTCTCAACAGAATGAAAGAAGTATTCTCTCAACAAAAATAATTTCTCTATGTCTCTGATATTTTTATAATCTTACCCCCATTTTGACCATCAATCCGCAATTTTTTGGCGGCCAAAATATATTGCTCCCGTTTTACATCAAGTGGTTCATTTTTTCGTATTATGTTTTTGTAAATATTTAGAGATTCTGTAATTATTATTTGTTCTCCATTTTTATGAGTAGCGAATCTAGACTTGTTTAAACTGTTTTCTTTCATCAGTTTTGTGCTGCAACCAACAACAAAAAAAAAACGATGAATTATAAGATTTATTCATTGTGAGTATTTTGACGATCGTATTTTCCAAAAAACAGCGAGTACTATTGCGGATACCGATATTATTGTTATTTTCTGGAAATTCTGAAATAGTGTTTGAGTTGAATTTCCTAAAAGTCAAATGTCGAATAATTGAAACCTACTGGGTTGTTTATTGCACAATCCCAGATGCAAGTTAGCGTTGAGCGAAAACTTCCATCATAAATATTAATGGGAGATTTAGATCTTGGCAATTCGGCGGTGCATCGAATGTCTTCTTTGCTCTCCTCTCCAGTTGGCATTGTCATTCCTGCCGTTGATGTTTCAGTTTTGACAAGATCATTCAACCAATCCGATTGTGGTTCTTCTTTTTGTTGTGTTGTGTCTACACTTATATCTGATACATCACTAATTCGAACATCATCTTTTCTATCTTTCAGCTTAATTCATTATTACTGTATTTTTTTTTTGATCTTCAATCCAGCCCAGGAATGTCGTTTTGGGGCTGGCTGGCCGGGCCAGCCCGGCCCAAGCAAGAAAATACGGGCTCTTTGAGCTCGCTGTAAAAATTAAAAAAGCAACGGAACTTCCTGTTCGGCCCACATATGGCGCATACTATGTAAAAAGGTTTCTGCTCCCAAAATGGCACTTATTTGCACCAAAAAATTTTGGCTTTGCCCGTTCATTAAAGGGGGAGAATGAAGTTTCACGAATAATGAAGTTGTTTTAAAAAAGATCAGCACCTTCGACATAGTCAAACGCCCAAGGGAATGTTCACCGAAAAACCTAGGAAAAATATTCCAAATTTTCTGAACACGTACGTACAAACTTGAAAATTTGGAATCATTATTTTCTCGAGTACTAGACTTTTTCTCCTTTTTCTCCAAAGCTCTTTATTTTAAACACAAACGACACCCCTGATCCAGCCTGATCATCCAATCATGTGAAAATAAAATACAAAAAAAAACCTACGAATGAACATCTCAAATGGAGAGATTCAGACAATAGATCAAATTTGAATCGGATGATCCGACTAGATTGAAAATACCGTACTACTCAAATAATACCTTCATTTTTCGGAGTCGTTTGATTTGGCGTTGTTTAGCAACTTCTTTTTTATATGTTCTTTTGCTCATTTCCGGTGCATCAACTTTTTTTGAATTATTTTGCGACATTTTTTTCTCTTCTTTTTCTGACACAAATCAATTAACAACCAAATAATACGATAGAAAGTGTCTTATACAAATTCAGAAATGATTAAGAATTTTTGACATGAAACTGGAAACAAAAAAAACAGATTCCGATGTCACGTTTTTATTTTGAAATTTAGATTTTGAATTCGAAGAGTCTAAAGAGAACAGTTGTAGTGTTTCATAGTTAATGGAAAAAATAAAACCTTTGAAAAAATACGAGGAATCACTAATATAATCATTCTTTGAACTGTTTGATGTGTCAGATTTCGAAGAAATTCAAATTCAAAGAAATTCTGAATATTCGTTTTCAATAATAACAACAAACAAATTATTAAAAATGTATGTATGTGAGATTGAGACCAAAAAATGATGAGTTCGAACATATTAGATTTTTGTCTGAAATAGTCTGGCTCGGAAATCACCGGACTAGTGCACGCTGTACGAAATGCACGCTGTAAAAATATGATAAGGTGTTGTACTTTTCATTGCAAGTTGTGTGGAAATAAAGTGTGCACATTTTCAAGGTGGAAGAAGTGAAATAAGTTTGCGATGACATCAACTTGCTGAAAGCTAACGTTCTGGGGTCGTGAGTCCGATTGTTGCCCGAAGTTCAGGTCCAAAAACAAGCGGCCGGGCATTTTTTGATTTTTTCGGGCGATCAAAAAAAGCTCGACCCGCCGTTCGAACGTCACTTTCCTCAGAGCAGCGAACAGATGTTTTTTTTTTGTTGAAAAACTTTGAGAACTCTTACTATACACTTGTTTTTTTTTAAAGAAATTGTGTTTCATACCTGGAAGTAGGGAAGCTCAGAATAGGGGTCCAGCCCTAAGTGGCCCAATTCTCACCCCAAAAATAAAACCTGGCAGAGTGCTGATTTTCGGGCCCAACTTCCAGAGTTTTGATCCACTCTTTTTTGAATCGTTTTTTTTGTTGAAAAATCATGTCTGGAAAATTGATACAATACTTCAAATAAATAAAACCAAAAAACACGAATAAGTTCATTATTTTAATAATATTATTATTGAGAAAATCTAACAAAAATGGGTGGCGATATCAAAAAAAAAGTGGGGGAAAAGTGTGAAAAATAGGAGGATATTTGAACGAAGTCATGAGATAAGAAAAAGGGCCAAAGAAGGTCTTTGAGGTCTCAAAATAATCGAAGGATGTGTTCTTTTTCGCATATACGAAGGTCCGTGTGTCAATGATTGTTTTCTGCCGTATTTCTTGTCTTTTGTCGGCTCTGATTGACATCTGAAACAATAAAATGTTGATTTGATAAATGTCATATTTCAACTCACATTGAATTGGATACAAGTAAAGTACTGATAAGTAGAAGAATAATATAGCGCCGCATCGGCGCCATTTGTGTATTACCTGCAAACTCATTTCATGTTGACTACAGTAATATTAAAGGGACATGCAAAGAATGGATAGAAAAAAAACAAACTAAAAATAGACGAATATTTTGAGCATTGAAAGGAAAAAAACTGGACAAACAAACTGCAGCATGCTTGTCACATTAAATCGGCAAAATGGTTCAAAATATATTTTTTTGTTCACACATACATTTTTTGTTGTTGGAAAAATTGAAAACTCATTTGTGTTGGCAGGTGGAAATGAAATATGATTTGACATTTGGATTCATTTCAACCGGCTTCCTAAAACATGGCTTCGAAGATTTGTTTTTTTTTCACAAAAAAAGAAAAGTGCAGAATTCCCAAAAAAAAGAAATGCATTTATGAAATGGAAAGAGTACGGTAACACACGATTTTTGGATGGAAACCTGGCCGGGTTTTTGAAGAAGACAGACAAAGTCCGACATGAATCTGGGCCATGAACTTAGATGCAGACAAGTTTATTATGAAAACAGATTTCTATCATTTTCATTTCCAAAAAAAAAACCAATTACCAGTTTATTTTCTCATGATAAAAAAACAAATTTGCTGGATACGAAAAAAAAAACGTGAACTGATTGTGAGATTCAAATTGTGTGCGTTGCCATCTCACCCCTTCTCCCTCTCATCTTTTTTCTTTCCAACCGACATTCCAGACTACAACTTCGCATAGATGTGTCAACAAAAAACATCCAATATACTGATTTTTCTCTGTGTCTTGATCACACAATTGGAATACAATTTTTTGATCTTATTCGGAAAAACATTTTCTCAGGAATAGGAATCAGATAATGTCAGACCAAGGTCTTTCAAAAAAAAAAAAAAAAAAATTGATCCACTGATTTCGAAAATGTGATCAACAATTTAGTGTTGTTAAACAACTCACACAACTCAAAGGTCTGATAATTTTGAACTTCAAAATATCGGATGTTTTTTTTGCGAAATCGAAAATGAAAAACGGAAAACTTGGACTGGCCCGAAAAATTTGAGTTTTTGAAAAAAAAACACTCCAAACTCCGTCTAACAATTTGTTTTTGAACGTGTTCAAAAAGGTGTGAAATTTATTCAAACACAATTTTTGTCAAACTTTTTCCAGCGTCGGCCTTGAATTTTTTCGGTCCGAAGTCGGAGTTCTAAAAATGATCACGTTACGTTGAATTTGGCTCATAAAACTCGGCAAAAATGTAATATTTGGACAACTTCAGTTCCAACAGACATCAAAAATGAAACATCGGAAAATAATAATTTGCATAATTCGAAAAAAGGTTCTCATGTGATCAGATTTCGTGTGAGAAATGAATGAAAAAACAAAATTGGAAAAAAAGAGAAAAACAAAAAATCTCAAGTGCAAATATTAAAAAGTTTTCCATATTTTTCTCTTTTTTCTGAAGAGAAAGTTCTAAAAATATGTACATTTATGGTTATTTTTGACAAAAACACCCACGAGAGAAGAGCTCGATGAACTCAAACTCGTCTCGAAAAAAAATGAAAAGAAAAAGTTGAAAACACTTGAGAGTAGTGTGAGACAACTAAAAAAGAGGTCAAAATTCAACAATAATATGGGAGAATGGGGAACATTTGTACTGAGCGGATTTGTATCCATTAGCGAATAAAGTGCTCGAATTTCTCTCGCCAACAAAAAAAAACAATACGAAAGTGGATAATAGAAAGCATAATTGAGTTTCAAAGGTTATTTATTATTTTTGTCATTTTCAGAATAATTATTGTGTGGGCGAAAATGTTACATGAATTGTCGGTAAGAGATACTGTAGTGTTAACAATTCTCTTGAAAATATTCGAGTGAAATGTTATCTAAATACAAGTTCAACCGGGTTACTGTAGTCAGATTTGGGCGCTCCTGGGCCGTCCCGAAAACAGTTCTGGATAATAGGGTCCTGGTCAGGTTTTTTTTTAATTGAAGACCAGAAAGAGCCCGACCGGAAACGGTCCTCGAATGTATCCGAAAATACAGTACTTTCAGCTACAAATCAAAATACCTGTTACAGAAGAACAAGAGTGTAGAAATGAGTCCCACCACCTAAAAAAACAATTCTATTCAAGGCTCTGACTGTCGTTCTGAAGTCGGCCCGGGCCAGGCCGCCTTTTTTTCGCTGGCTAATAAACAAAAAAAACCCGGACCAAAACCTGTGATTTTCAGGGGGCACTCTCGGGTCCGCGGACAACAATGTTACCCCGGACCGTAGTTATGATTTCGAGAAACACGTATTTACAGAACAAAATGTTTTTACCGTTTGAAAAAATAATTTCACGAAGATAGTGAAATCAACTTGCAGTTTTTTCACGTTACCTTTAAAGGTGACAATACCAGCCTCATTCAAATGGCATAGCTTTTACAGAAAAAAGTCTGCTCGATGGAAATTTGGTTAGATTCAATCTCAGTTCAATTCTTGAATTTCTCAACGTCTCATTAACTCAGTGGCAGATTTTCTTGTCACATTTCTAGATCTTTCAAAAAGTTAAAATTAGAAAAAATCGAATTATTCATCCGGAAATGGACATGATTAGGAAATTAGCACGTTGGTTCAAAACTTTCCGAGCGCTTCCAATCATTTGAGAACACATGCCAACATTCGCGTACTATCACAGGTTTCAGTGAAAAACTAAGATTTCAAAAAATTCTTATATTCATAGACAACCTGGAAGATGAAAAAAGAGTGTTCCATTTTGATCCAGAAAATGTCGTCATAAAAATGGAAAACTCAAAAAACATCTCATAAATTTCAAGAGTTCAGAAACATTTTTCATTCCTTTTTTTTCTCATTTTCCGCTTGAAGATAAAAATAAAACGGAATAACAAATGTTTTATTTGTTCAATAATGATGTCAGATTTGATTTGATTTCTGTTTGAGACACAGGAAATATGCAACAAAAACTGGCCACTGAGAACACAACTTTGAGCAACTCTAGTTCTCAGAAAAAAAAAAGAAAAAAAAAAGAGTTATACTATTGGTGTTCGATATTCATATTTTATTAATTTTTTGTTGTATGAGAAAAGGGCGAGATGATGAGAAAAAAAGAGGAAACATGGAAGTGTAAAGAACATGACCGGATGTGCATAATATGGGCTCGAAACGAAGATATTCCAAGTCGGATGATCATTGAACATGCTAAATAATTAGAAACATTCTTGCACACAAAGTTAATCTATTTAGACTTTGAATTTTCGAAGGTTTTTGGCAGAAGATAACTCGAAAAATAATTTCGGTTTTTTTCCGAACAAGAGAACTTGTCTGAAACATGTTGATACATCTGAAAGTACGATCAGACCTGATTTCTGACAATTCCAAAAATTTTTTGCGCTGACAAAAATCGGAAATATTCGGAACTTTCCCAATCTCCAAAACTAACGATTCCAAACGTGAAATAAAAAAAAATCACGGAAAAAATATTTAAAACACTTTCCACGTGAACGATCGGACAATAATTTCGAATTCATTCTCAGGACCAACGTCTTGGACAAACACCATTTTGTGTGTGCAGGTACAGTAACCCAAAATTGTGTGTCATTTTTCTTTCAGACTTTTTCTTTTACTTTTTTGAACCACACACATTAAATGTGAAGTTGTAAATATTGCGATTTTCATGAACACGGAAAATCCATTTTTGAATGAGTGGCAAGCGTAGAAAATCGCAAGTTCGTGCCAATTGGTTGAAGGGGAAAAGAGGAGTCCCTGACGGCCTGGTCCAACCAAGTCACGTGGTAAATGATTCTGTGAAAATTCACGAGAAATTGCTTATTTTCATGACGATGAAATGGAAAAAGAGTTCAAAAGATCAAAAAAAAATGGACATTCGTATAGCGGTCGAAAGTATTGCGACGACATACATACAAATACATAATCCAGTTAGAATTGAACCGCCAAAAAAACGAAAAAGAAAAAAAAACACATGAGAAATGTTAACTATTCTGATGCGCTTCCATTTAAATACACATCACGCAATCATTTCATTCTTTTTTTTTCAGAAAACCAACAAAAATAATTATGTTTTTTGTTGGCGACACGCCAACTCATTCAAATGTGAACACTTGCGATGACGAGTTGCGATGAAAAACACAAGAAATGGGCGGAACTTCTTCTGTTTTTCTTTCTCGTGAAAGAAAATGTTTCAATTTCAAAAGAAAACGATGACACGTTTCTGAGTAAACAATTAAGTATCTTATTATTCATTGTTTACGTGAAACAAAAACATTTCAACAATAAATACAGTATCTTCAAACACGAGTGAAATTTCGGACTCTGAAGTTTGTTGGATTCATTACTTTCCCGTGAAAGAGACTATCTAGTTAGGACAGTCAACTTCGGTTCAACCGTGAAATAGATTGTGGATACAGCTCTAATTCCCGCAAAACAACCAAGATTCAACAATTGTTCATGAAAACCATTGTGGGCCAATTTTGTTGAACACTATACTTTCTTCTGGCAATGAAATTCACAAAAAAACTTAGAAAAAATGTCATCAAATTAAAAATGGACGTTCCAATTTTCTCGACATCGTCGCACCAGATATGTAGAGCTACTAGAGCATTTCCACTTTGGTGAAAAGTGTTCTGAAATAAATATCAAAAAAAAACTTAAGGCGCGCAGGACCGAGTTATTCATGTTTGAAAATATCCACGTTTCACGAAGACTCCAATTAAAGGTCACGTATTCAACAAAAATGTTCAACTTTTGAATTTTGTTCGAAAAGTCACGGTGATTTGAATGTTTCTAACATAAGAGTTTGACTAATTTTTCGAAAAGAACGGAAATTGTTAACTTTTTGTTTTGGTAAAACCAATAATCACAAATTAAAACAATGTTCTTATCTAGTGGGTTCTTATCTTCATCATCACTTTTTTCATGATATTTTTTCACATTCCTAATTTCATAATCTGAAAAAAAAACTATAAAGTTGTTTTGGAAATGTCTCAAATCTTGTCAATATTCGTTCGTTTTTTATTCCGGAGAAGAAAATCAAACAACGTCATGAATCAATCGATTGATTCGAAAACTTGCGAAAATGTCGAGAAGGTCGAGAGGAAAAGAACCAAGTCATTGGGTCAAATCGGGCCAATAACCAGAGAAACACGGTGAGTATCAGCAGATAATTTTGGTTTAGAGTTTCACTCTGTTTCTCATTGACACTGTGATGGTTATTTGTTAGCTATTAGAGCAATTTTTCGGACTTATTTGTTTAAATAGAGAGGGTGGTACAAAGAAAAATGAAGATGTTATTGGAAATCTCAAAACATATAAAGTACTGTCTTTAACTTTCTATATTTGGAGGACTCATTAAAATTAATTCTTGCCAAAGAAAATCCGGATGGAAGAGAACCCAGGGATGAATGGGCGTGAGATGGCACTGATACCTTCACGTGGCCACGAAAATTTTCACGTTTCAAAGTAAGCTTTATTTAATTTTTTTGTATTGACAGTTCTTTGTTTCAATGCAATGAGTGGCTTCTTTTTTGACATTGTGTGGCTCTTTTTCTGACATTAAGCAAAAACTGAATCCGTCATAAACCTTGGTCGATAGAAAAAAGACACAAACAACAAAAAATTACGTGTGACCTCTGTGTTCATAAAAAGTGTATGAGGCTTGTAAAACTAATTAATCACCATGTTCGAAGATAACGAATCAATCTAATGGTAATGATGTCTAACAGTGTTTACATGGAGCAAAAAAATGAAGCACGTGGTTAAGGGAACAAAAAACATTCTCTCATATTGTTTGTTAGTTCACGACACGGTCCAACCTTTTCAATTTTTTTCGATGAAGAATCATCAATCACACTTTCCAGATTATTAACCCTACTTAACACTTTTGGAACTGGGTACTGTAATGTCATTTTTGTTGATTTATAACAATCTTTATTCTGATAAAATTGTTTGAAGAAATTGAGAAAATTTTGACTTTTTGTTATTTTTGAGCCCAAATGTCTATAGCGAAGAAAATCTATGAATCTCGGTAAATCTTGGGAACTTGTCTACCTTCCTATTCGACTTGAAAATACAGAAAATTTTAAATTTGAACTGTTTCTAGTCCCCAGTTCTCCAATCTTAGCAGGCAGAAAAAAAAACTTTTTTCCAAATCACTAAACTAAACTAATAATTTTATTGGTCTCGTTTTTTTTTCGCTCCTGAAAACGATGCACGTTTCTACGAAAACACTTATCAGTGTCATTGAAATTCGAAACAGTTCGTTGCGTTCGAAAAAAAAAACTTTTGGGAGAAAACAAAACACTGTATTACAGTACTCCACAACAAACTATCACAATGTTTTCCAATTTGTTGAATATTAATGTAGTTTCCAGTTGTTTTCCTCCCACTGAAAAAGAAAAAAAAAAGAGGAGGAGGCGGAGTCTGTTTTGAGTATTTAATCAGTTGTCTTATCAGAAGATCACGTATATTTTTTGGCCATCATGAATCATCCAAAAACTGTCTACAGGTAATATTCATAGTTTTGTTTTAATATGTGAAAAGGTTACTGTAGATTATGGATTTTCAGCGCAATCAGTGTTGGAAGATCGGGAAGTGTTGTGATTCGAAATAGAAGCCAGACTGAAATTGTGACAGTTGAGAGGAAGAGAGTCAGTCATCGAAGCACATCGGAAAAGGTGAATTAGTTTTGAGATATTATTGAATATCCCATTATTTTAAAAGTTTTTTTAAAAATTACTCCTGATTCTTTTTTTTAACTATTCAAACTCTAATTTTTAGCCAACTCACCTGCTAAACTCTCCGCGTAAATCGATCCAAGCACCAACTCTTCTACCAACCTACCGTAATCGCGCAGCATCAACGGCTCACAACAAGCCTACAGTGATCTACATTAAATCATAGAAGCATGAAAAATTGATGTGAAGAGAACTTAATAATTGAATACGGGTTAGTAATAAATTTGTTCTTTGAAATGGAACTTATTGTAATAGCAAGACTTTCAAAACTTGACGAAAAAACATCCACTACTATGTATAGTCCACTAATTATCATTCCTTTATCCCAGATAGGAGAAATTACAGTGTGAACTCGAGTAGCCGAATTTTATGGTCTCCAATATTTTGAACATTTTTCGTGGTAGATCAAATTAATTTTCGTGACCTTTTTTCTCAATTTCTCATTTTTCAAACTATACTCAATGAAATGAAAACTCCGGAGCAACTCCAAATTTGGGAGTTGATAGAGGGAAGCCTCTCAAAGAACTCTGGAGCAACACGTAATTGACTCCGGAGCTCCTCAACTTGGTGTTTTTGAGATATATTCCTACTTTTATAATAAAAGAACAAACGTCGAAATAGTTTGAACGTGACTTTTCGAACTGCCAATTTCTTTTTTCTCTGTGTCTCTTTCAATTGTCAAATTTCTCCATGACTGAAAGGCCGCGAAAACAGAAAATTATCAAAATACATGAAAACAGTTGAGAAAAAAATGCAAAGCTATCTGTAATTTCAAATTGTGAGAATTTTGATTTATTAAATACATTTATGCATATATCACATAATATTTTTTGTTTCAATTCAGCGAAAAAAACGAAAGAAATTTCCAAAATTTGGCTGAAAATATCTTCGCATAGCAAGCTTTCTTTTGTACTAAAAAAGAAAATCTATGATAAGTGAAAAGGAGAAAAAGTGAATACTATTTTGACAAGATATTGAAAGGCAGAAATGGAGGGAGAACGGGGAAACGATCTAAACTTTGCTCAATTGTACACGATGATTACTGTAGCATGTTTGACAATGTAGTCGTCCATCGCGAACTCGAACATCGGCTCCTGTTGCTCCTGAACCTAGCGAAGTTTTGCAAACGTAGCATTTGAAACAGGCGAGATGATAGAAAAGGTTGAGCGATTCAACAATCATTGCCGCACCGCGACCTGCAAATCAATTTCGTAATGTTGTTCGCTGTCGCAGTGTTGTAGCGACTTCGCGACAAGACTCACCCAACTCTTCGCTACAATGTGAACATCGATGTTTTCCACTAACAGCCACCACATTTTCTTCCTTCTCCGTACTTATTTTCATTTCCTCCTCTTTATAACTTGTCACAGTTTTTTGTCGTTGTTGAGGAATTGGCGCGAAATTTCTGTGCTCTTCCCGATGATACTCATCTCGCTCATACTTTTCACTTATTCCCATTTCATTCTGTTGTTGTTGTTCAATTCTTCTGTTCAAATATGATGGAAGATTGGAGAGCGATGCGGAAGCGGCAGTGATTCCGCGACGATCCGACTGATAGCCGGGAGCAGGTTGACGTTGTTGGTTGATGACATCTCGCCAGTCACGAGATTCCTGCATAAAATATATTATTATGAGTCAAATTCATCTCACAATTTTTTGAAGATAGGAAAAATTGTTTCTCATCCAAGACGCAAGAATTGTTATACTAGAGGTGAGTAAACAAGTTTGGAGACACTTCAAAATCTCAGTTTCGAAAAATAAACTTTGAAAGTTCTACAGACTTTGAAGTATTATCAAATGAACCACAAAATGTTTTCTCGACACCTATGTAGTTTGCTGTGCTCTCTCATATTCCCGCACCATCAGTTAGTATAATTAGTACCTTGTCAGCAAGTTTTGTCGTCGAATATTCTCGTCTCACTTCAATATCAATCGATCTTTCTCTTGGTGCTCGAATTGATCGACCATCTCGATCATAGAATCGATGACTCACTTCACTCACATTATTATTCTCACTATTTCTCATTCCATATGATCCAACAGTATGGAAATCATTCATTATTTCAGCTCCTTCTTCCGAACTACAGTACCCCTCTTCTTCTCGTTTTTGTCGTCGATAAAGTGATTCGGTGGAATAGTAGTGACGGTGCTGTGGACGTGGAATTGGTGGTGGATAATAGTTGTGACTAGATTTTTTAAGAGCGCTACGAAGTGGTGAAGGTTGTCTCTGAACATCATTTCATAAGTCAGTGGCTGTCCCTACTTTTATGATTTGCTTGTTAGTTAGTAAATAAAACCCAAAAAAAACTGCCACCAAAAAAAAACGGAGAACATAAAAAATGAAAAGTGTTTTTGAACTGTGAGAAAAATCGATTTTGTCCCAGAAAAAATCGACAAAATTGTTATAAAGTGTTCAATTTTCGGGAAAAATACATATTTCGAGACTCCGCCCACTTTTGACACAATTACAATTCTCAAATATTTTCAATGGGTCTCATTTCAGAGAGAGCTAATACTTGATTTTCGGATTGATCCGATTTTCAGAAATAGACTGGTCACTGAGAACCGCTTCTTTTTTTCGGCAGTATCAAAAAAAATTGTCTTCAAACTGTGAAATTTTCCAAACAGATTTGTTTTCCAGTTTTTGATTTTGTACCACAAATTGATGGCAAAAGTAGGACATGTTTTAGAAAAAATAGGGATTTTATGTCAGTTTTTTTGAAATGAAAATTGGCCCAAAACTAACCACAGGAATCGTCTGCTCTTCCAAATTTTCATTCGAATACTCATTTCTCCAATGTGTCGCTGAACCCTGCAAAACAAAAAAATATCCGAACGAACATTTTTTTCCGATTTTCTGTGAATCGAAAAATGTTTGTTTTATTCGGTCGCCATACATACGGCAATTATCGAATGGGTTCACCCGAATGGGTCTTGACCCTTTCCGAATGGGGCTAATGGGGCAAATTTTCGAAAGGGGTAAAAGGGTCAAAAAGTTTGACCGAATGGGGCAATTAACCGAATGGGTCAAACCTCAATTTTCAAAATTTTCCGAATGGGGCAAAAAATCCGAAAGGGTCAAAATTTTTCTCTAATGGGGGCAACTCGATTTTTTTTTGCCAAAAAAGAGTAATTTAATTATTTAAAAGGCGATTTTCTTACGTTTAGGCTTAGCTGAGGAGGTAAACTACTGTAGTTTTCGAAATCTGAGGATTTTTTTCAGCTTCATTAAATTTAGTTTTTCTAGAATCTCTTGGAAAATTGAAATCTGGGAGAAACATTGAAATTACGAAATATATAAACACGTGAAAAAATATACAAAATTGCTAAAAAAAAACGCAGAAACTGTTAAGAAAAAAACTATAAAAAATCGAGTTGCCCCATTAGAGAAAAAAATTTTGACCCTTTCGGATTTTTTGCCCCATTCGGAAAATTTTGAAAATGAAGGTTTGACCCATTCGGTTAATTGCCCCTTTCGGTAAAACTTTTTGACCCTTTTACCCCTTTTGGAAATTTGCCCCATTAGCCCCATTCGGAAAGGGTCAAGACCCATTCGGGTGAACCCATTCGATATTGGCCCATACATACACATGTTTATTTTCATACATGTATGTATGTACACGGCTGCTTTTTCCGATCATATTTGTTTTTTGAATAGCGACACATTTTTCCGGAAGCTAAAAACTTTGGCACAGTTTCAAAAAAAAAAAACAAACAAAAACCCACACATGATCGATGTCTTCTTCTTCTGCGCTTTGGTTTTTTTCGAACACAACAACAATTTTTTTGATCGAAAAAACACATTTCGAAGAAAAATACACCGAAATATTTCAGTTTTTGTAGTCATTTTTTCATTTACAAAAACCCCTATTATTCCAATAAAAATGAGTCATACTGTACGAAATAAAAAAAGAAAGAAAGAAAGAAAGAAACTCACACTTCTTGGAAGAGTTGAACGCTTCAATGTGGTTGTGATTGACTCTTCTTCACTTTCACGACGACCATCATACGTCATATTTGTTCGCTGAAACAAATAAAAACTGTAATTTGAATACAGTGTGTATTTTTGAATCTCAATGTTTTCGAACATGCAGAGAAAAAGGTCACGCAAATTAATGCCGAGAAAATTATTCAAAATTCTTGAGATCAAAAAACTCAGTCACCGAAATACACAAAAGGATCGTTTTGGCTCAAAATCGCCATACGAAACCTGACCAAAATTGGGAAAGTTTAAGGTCAAACTTATTTTTAAAAACTGAATTGTCAATTTACTCGATAAACTTGTCCATAAACTAACCGCCACATTTTCATTGGATACATGGAAATTTCTGATAGTCTTAGGTGTTTGATCGGCTCCTCCTCGCAATTTTTGATATATTTCTTCATCGTCGTCTCGTCGATTTCTTCGACGATCAACTTCAGGAACAAAATCAGTCAATTTTCCCGGCGCATTTTTGTCATCAAATGCCGAAGTAACTCTGCAAAATGTTAATTTTTATAGGTGCCACCCGATCTGATCTACCGATAATCGCCATATTCGGATCTTCCACTACTTCTCGGTGTCGACATTGTGTTGAAATTCTCACGCGCCGTTCGATAACTCGACAACGACGTGTCACGTTTGCGATCCAATCCATACGTTGTCGCATCTTCGCCGTATCGTGTTGTTGTTGTTTGCGTCTGCGTCGCGCCACGTGGCAAACTATTATAATCGCGCGACGAACGCGAAGAAGATGAAGTGGAGTCGCGCGACGCTCGCGACGCTCGCGAATGTTTACGTTTGAATTCAGCGTATGAGTCGAATGAGCGATTTTCGGGAGTGGTGTTGGTGAAAACCGAACGAGCTTTGTCGAAATTTGTTGTTGTCGAGTATGCCGTCGAACCTTGTTTCGTGACAACGACCGCTGCAAAAAATACATAGTGGTATGTGTTCAAACACTCTGTCTATCAGCAGGGGGCCGGCCTTGCCTTGTTTTGAAGAATTCTCAAAAATAGAACGTGAACTCTCAACTTCGGGGTCACGTTGGGATTTATCTATTATTTTCAATATTTTTTTTTAAACAAAAAACGTTAACATTTACAACAATGGAAATGTTTTGTTGTCCCAACTGTATAAAAAGTATGATGATCATATGAAATACTCGCAGAAAAACAGTGAACATTTATTTACGAATTATGTTTTTTTGTGAGATTTTAATAATTTCGTCGAACTCACGTGCTCTAGAAATCAGAATATCAGCTTCGCCAGTTCGCGCGGCGTCGTTCAAAATCTGTGTGATTCGAGATTGATATTTGTCCGACATATCTTCTCCATTTATTGAGATTATCGTATCGCCAACCTTCAAAAATGATTTTTTCAGAATTTCCTAATCTATCAGATCAGAAAAGTCAGTGCGCGTTTCGTGCGTGCTCCACAGGCAAATTCCTGGATAGCTGCGGCAGAGCTGCGGCAGCTATTTTCTGCTGGCAGAGGTCAGGCAGGTACCACGCAGCTCTGCCGCAGTTCTGAACCGATTCCGGCATCCCTGCGGCAGAGCTGCGGCAGACCTACCGAAATCGCTCTAAAACTGCGGCAGAGCTGCGTGGTACCTGCCTGACCTCTGCCAGCAGAAAATAGCTGCCGCAGCTCTGCCGCAGCTATCCAGGAATTTGCCTGTGTCGCAGCGTGGTAGCATGCGATCGCGCACTATCTTTTTCTAGGCCAAACGCACCAAAAGTCCAGCTTTGTCAGCAGGCGATGCTACGATAACACTCTCCACAACAACGCGATCATCTCTTCGAATCGCAGACAATCCAAATCCTTTGTGAACAGGTTGCGAACCCATCAAAATGTTCATATTGAACATTTGTGCACCACCACCTCCACTGCCATTTGTTGTTTTATTTTGAGACTTTCGCTGAATTGGATGATAACTCGCCGGCGATTCGTCGAACGGAATATCGACAGCATGATAGATTCGCGTTGTTGTTGTTGTCGACGGCGAAGCGGGTTTTGTCGCCGGCGACTCTTGTTCGCGTACAAATTCATTTGATCGCGGATATTTTGTTGCCGTCACTGTTGCTTTTTGTTCGCGATTCAGTTCGACGGTTAGGTCAATGTTTTCTTGTGAAGTTTTTGGATGTTGCGATTGAGCTGCGCGAGAGACGAACGGTTTGACACCTTCGCGCGACGGAGGCTGTTTGAATGTCGCTTCCACTTTGGCACTTGAATTTGAATTGTAGTTGTTAATTATTGGCATTTTTAAAGGATCGAAAGACGATGATGATGATGATGATGATGATGATTGCTAGAAAGTAATAAACATTAAAGATGCAAAAAATATGGAAACCCTACACAGCTCTGATGTTCTAAATCAGGGGTGGAATGAGAGCTCTTTTGGGCGGGCCTGAGCCAGTTCTCACCGGCCGGGCCCTAAACCGGGAAGCTATTTCAAAAAGTTTCAGTCACGGCTCTGAGAAACTGGCGTTCGAAAGTCGGCCCGGGTGGCCTTTTTTCACCGTACGAAAAACAAAAAAGCCCGGCTCGTAATTTTCGAGCCAGGCCCTCGGACTACAATCTCATCCCGGATTCAAAATATACTTATTGTCGTATCTCTTATTTTTCCCATGTCCTATACCAAAACTCACAATATAATTATTAGTATTTAGTGGTTGTTGTTGTTCATAATATGACTGTTTTGTGGGATATTTGAGAGGAATGAGAACTTGATCGAGTTCTGACGGTGGTTCTACGGCAGGTGGAGGTGGCGGCGGAGGATGATGAGGCGGCTCTTCGTCAATACTTTTTGGTGAAACGAACAAATCGGTGCCTGAAAAAATACTTTGTTTGAGCGACTTGGGAGTTTTGAACTGATCCGATATGTATTCAATAAATAAAATAAATAAAAAATATATTTTTACGTGAATAATGTTTTTTTTCCTATCAAGAGTATATTTACGATTCCGTCAGTTTTTCGAGCATCTCAGGCCCTATTTTTCCATTCACATATGTCTAATGAAAACAAAACTGACTTCTCGGCGAAAATTCGGACGTTGATGGCGATCCGACAGTGCGATTTTCTATGCCACTGTCGTTGTTCAAATCGTCAGTTGATGAACTGGTGTTGGTTGTAGTTGTGGTGTTTGTCGATGTTGAATGTTGTGGTTGTTGTGGTTGACTGTTTATGTGAAGAATTTCGTCTTTTGCCTGGAAAAAACAAACATATTGGTTACTGTAGTTTCTAAACAACTAATTAGTATTTTGGTTTTATTCAATATTTCAAACTTTTTTCAGAAACGTTTTTACGTGAGGAACAGCTGGTTTTCGCGTTTCAGATAAAGTAGGTGAGCGTTTGACTAATTTTCCGTCACATTTTTGCTTCATTTTTCGGAAAGTTGATTGTTTTCAGGCCTTGAAAGTCAAAAAAAAACAAAAAAACATACCAAACCAATAAAAAAAGTCAACTTAAACATGATCACCAAACAGAGAACTTTCCAGTTTTCACACTTTTATTTATCCTCTCAGCCCCCTCCTTTTAATCTCAAAATAAGGAATTTCATGATCAGATAATAAAACAACTAACTACCAGATCCAAATCTTACCAACAACTTTGTCTATTTTTTGAGAACTTTTTGACAGAAAAATAAAAAAGTGAGACACAAATGATGGACGGAAATTGGAGGTGACTAATTGTATAGTTTTGGAATTTTTTGGCAGAAAAAAACACAACAAAAAAAAAAGAAAATAATAAAGAATGTTTTGAAACATATATGAAACGTATAAGGCAGCAGAAAAGGGATTAGTCATGGTTTTTTGTTGGAAATATGATGATGAAAAAATAGACGGGGTACTGTACTTTGATCTACTTTTTTGTTGGTCATGGTCTGAAAATTTTGAGAAAAAGTATATTTCCAATAGAAAATCCAATTATCGAGTCCGGATTCGAAAAAAGTTCTAGGAATTCAACATTCTCTGAGATACTGACAAAAGTGAAAATAAAATAAAAATAACACATTCTGGCCGAGTTCAAAAGTTGACCGATCAGAAAGTTAAGAACTGATAAAAAATTCAGAAATATTTCAAGCAGTTACAACACAAAACCTGATTAGAAGACAATACAAAACAAATCCGAATGATTATGATTTTCGAGAAAACTACAGTAACCTACAATAATGTTATGATCCCATTTGACACTTTTATTTCTCGACTTTTTCTCCTCCTCATCAAATAATTCGACAAAAGATGATGATGATGATTTTGTGTGTCGATTGTTTTCAACAACACAATTCACCATTTCACGTGTATTCATTTCCACGTCACTTCCTTTTTTTCGAATTTCCACGTGAACATATCGATCGACAACACGTGGAATTGTAACATCATTGCCGAAAAGACGTCGCCAACGTGGCCATTCTTCTAATTCTTGTGCTGTTTCCAGTTGATGTTTTTGCATTCAATGACAATAATATATAGGCGAAAAAAAGAGAAAAAAGTTATGAATAGAAAATATGAATATATGGGCGAGAGACAGTCAGTCGATGTAATCGAGATCAGATTAAGCGAGGCCTAGAGGCATACCAAAAAAGAGTGAATAATGGGGAGGAGAGTGTCATGATTTATCGAGAATGTTGTGGTATTTTATTTGCAAAAAAAAACAATTCAAAAAACATTTTCATCGGTTGGGGATTCGAACTTTTGACCTTGTGCGTGGCAGACCAAAAGTAATCCCACTACACCAAACGTGTTGCAATCTATATTTGTAGATCAAAAAAAAAGAAAAGAAAAAAAAAGAAACAAATCGGAAAATTGTTGACCGAATTTCTCGCAATGCGAAGGCAATTAAAAAATATATAGACCAACTAAATAAAGCTATATAGTTAGGAGAAGACGAAACGAAATTATACCAACCCGAAGATTTTACGATTTTGTATATTATCGTTTCGAGATAAAGTATACAAAATGATAAGAGGAAACAGAGAGAAAAAAAGAAAATAACTTCGAGTGCATTACCAGTTGGAGTAATCCGGAAAACGTTTACCATTTCTAAACTCCTATTGTTTTTTTATTTGGAAGAAGAAGTGAGAAAAGTTTCAGAGCAAGAAGATTTGTACAAAGTACGATTTTAAAAAACAGAAAAAATTAAACATATTGAACATAGGGCGTGCTCCTGTTCTGTTTTTTTTTTTTGGTTTTTTCAAACCATCTCACTGTATAGCTGTCTAGAAGTTTTATCAATTTGAAGTACCCGGTAAATGTCGGCAAATCCTGAATGGGACCGAGCCCCATGAAATGATGTTCGAAACACAAGTCGCTGAAGAGGGCCCGGGCCCCATTTTTGAACGAATTTTCTTGAATGGGGTCCAAAATGTTCATGTCGGGCCTCATTCAGTGAATTGTCTCAGGGAAAATGAGGCGCAATTTAAGCGCTTCGTTTGGCCAAGCGGAGGTTTAAGCAGAAACGCTTACGTAAGCGCTTCTGCTTGATTTGCGCTTATGTCTGCTTGAATTGCGCTTATGTCAGTTGTGTCATATCTCTCGCTCGTTCAGTCAGCGCAGATAAGCGAAGGTTAAGCAGAGGTTTTCTACATGAAATACGTCAATGTCTTGCTTGGGTTCGGATAAAGCGAGTACATTTCGAAAAATTTCGTTCATTTTTTTATTTTCCTATTTTCTCTTTTTTCGCGTTTTTTCACAATACGTTGTAATTTCAGGACCAAGTGTTGTACAGCTGAGTTACGCTAACCGTAATATATAACCGGCTAGCAGGCGAGACTATGACTCATAGAAGTTATTGGTTTTTCAACAAGTGAGTTTTTGTGGGATTTTTCAATTTTTTCAAAATCAATATTTGTATTTTTTACAGAAAACGAGTAGATCGAAGACGAAGAACGAAAAATTAGCAATAGACTAGCGGCGGTTTTTTGGTTTCAGTGGATGATGAAGGTAAGAGTTTGATTATTTTAATAACTTAAAAGTTTTGACCAGAAAATGTCAGAAAGTACAGTAGTTTTCACGTTACAACATTTTTCGACTCCACCTCAAGAAATGAGCGAGCTATGAAAAAAAATATATGTAACTTTTCGAATTTTCTCAACGTGATTTTCGAAATTCCCTAAACCATACAAAAAACTATTTTCCAGAAGCTGTCGAATCAACTGCGTCAAAACAGCATGAAAATTCATTATGAAAGGTGTGTTTTTTTTAATTTTACATTTGAATGATTGTTTTCATTTCAGACAACTTGTTGAATCAAGTACCAGATGTACTTGATCAGCTTCAACTTTTGGACTACGCGAACACTTCGGAATTATAATCTTCAAGTCTTAAATGAAGCCCTGTGTGTTTATTTCCCCAGTTTATTGTATTCCCAGTGTACACTGAACAGTACTTATATGTTTTGTATTTTAATGGTTGTTTTCAATAAAAATTTCCGTGAAATTCATGAGTATAAGCGAAAAAAGCAAAATTTAGGGACAATTTTTCTCCGGTAAGCGAAAGTTAGGCGCAAATCAAGCGTTGACAAGCGCAAAACAAGCAGAGAAAAAATAGCCAAGCGTAAAACGCCTCAGAAAATAAGCGTTTCTGAACCTGCACAGCCGCAGAAACGCTTGTTTTCTGGGGCGTTTTGCGCCTCGTTTTCCCTGAGTCGAACCACATTCAGAGCTCTCGTAAATGTCTCTAGAACTTTCAGCAATACGGCTGAAAATTCTTGAATCAATATTATTTATATTTCCCTCAAAATTAAGACGTTCTAACATCTGACCGGCCGGGATATTTTCTGAGTTTTTTGCACGAGAAATTGTCTGGATCTCATGGAATTTGACATTTCCCGAAATATGTTTTCAATTTCAGAAAGATCCCGCTCAAATGCAACTCACCACTCCTCCACGAATCTTGATTCTTAACACTGAAACTTGTTTTGGTGCAAACGGACAATTCTCATTAGAACATCCAAAATGGGGCAAATCAACGGTCAACGGTTCAAGAATTTCAGCCATTTTCAGAAATAATTTGGACTAGGAAAGTTGAAATGAAGGCTTCGAACTGTCAAATAGTCAGATGGAAAACCGAAAGTAGAAGAAGAAGAAGAAGAACAGAGAAAAAAGTAAATATTGGGATACAACAGCAACAAAAAATTGAGCGGCTAGGTTATTTTTGAGGTAAGTCAAATAGACACGGAGAGAAAGTGGTATTCATGTTTAAACTTGATTTTTCTGGTTGTTCAAGTTTATTTTCTAACTGTTAAAAACAATACTGTCTGTATCTCTGCCTTTTTATCTAAAATATGGAGATAGAAATAATAAAAGTCGAGAACGAGAGTTCGTGGCGAGACCAGTTTTGAAAACAGTCTTATTTTCTCTAACTCTCTAACTGTCTAACTCTATGTCTAACTGTCTAGCTCTCTAACTCTCTGACTCTATGTCTCCCTGTTTTCTCTGCCTCTCCAACTCTCTAACCTTCTAACTCTCTAACTCTCTAACTCTCTAACTCTCTGACTCTCTAACTCTCTAACTCTCTAACTCTCTAACTCTCTAACTCTCTAACTCTCTAACTCTCTAACTCTCTAACTCTCTAACTCTCTAACTCTCTAACTCTCTAACTCTCTAACTCTCTAACTCTCTAACTCTCTAACTCTCTAACTCTCTAACTCTCTAACTCTCTAACTCTCTAACTCTCTAACTCTCTAACTCTCTATCTCTCTAACACTCTAACACTCTAACACTCTAACTCTCTGACTCTCTGACTCTCTGACTCTCTGACTCTCTGACTCTCTGACTCTCTGACTCTCTGACTCTCTGACTCTCTGACTCTCTGACTCTCTGACTCTCTGACTCTCTGACTCTCTGACTCTCTGACTCTCTGACTCTCTGACTCTCTGACTCTCTGACTATCTATACTCATACTTTGGCGCCAAAACTGTATATTTTGCACATCACTCGAGTAATGTTTACCTATTTACTGATCTTGTTCAACTGTGTTAATCACTAGTACAAAGTTCGACCCCCCACAAACCTTTCGATATGGTGTATATTCATCTTCCGGCTTCACATCAACAATCTTTTCTTTTCTCTTTCTTCGCCACGTGTCCAGATCAGCTTGCCACGGTTCTGTATCGTCAAATTTTGGCTGTTGTTGTCGCAATATTTTCTCGCGTTGCACCTTTTGCTGCTGCGCCAAATGCAATGTCGATTTGGCCGTCTCAGCCATCTCCTCGCCACCTTTAGTGGCAACAAACTGGAACGGGTCGGCCGCTTTTTGGCCAGGGCCACGTAACATTCTCGGAGGACTGAAAAAAATCACAGATGGGGCCAACAAAAATTTCGCTCCCGGGTGGGCTCGAACCACCAACCTTTCGGTTAACAGCCGAACGCGCTGCCTATTGCGCCACGGAAGCACACATTTTTCCCCTCCCTCCGTTCCCTACACACTAGTGCACCCCCGTCGTCTCAACACGGTGAAAAAAAGGAATTTTTGTGTGTAGCAGAAAAAAAATGGGAAAACAAAAAAAAAGTGTGTATAGTAATATATCAAAGATATATGAGAAAGAGAAAAGTGAAAATACAGTAATATAGAAAGTGTCAAAACTCTCTTTTTCTCATTCACACACTTTATAATATTATTATTAATGAGATATTGTTTTTTTGTCTGTTTATCCTCCTTCCGGCTCTTTCTTTTTTTTTTGTTGCCCGGTTTTTGTGTTCGCGCGAGCGCAACTTTTCGAGAGCCGATGAAATATCATGAGATTAGAGGAGAGTGCAGAGAAATGACGGAGAAGGACAGCCGAATCAAGTGGTCATGGTATATTGAGATCATGAGTGAAAGAAAACTCATGTGAGAAGGGGGGTACTGTAGTTTTTAACAAGAAAAAATGTTAAAAATTTCCAAACTGATAAGAAAAAGAAATTTGTTTGCTCTTCTGACTAGATTATTTTTGATCCCCAAAAAAATGAACCAACCAATATTCGTCTTCTGGATAATCTTCACCGATGCCGACCTGGAACTTGTTTCGAGTTTTGTTTCATGAAAAATCCAACACCTAACACCACAAAAATGTTAAACAAAGATTAGAAAAAGATTAGAAAAAGTTTTGATTAAAAAGTTAGGAACATGTATTTCACCTTAACACCGTAATCATTTTCCATGGTTTTTTGCTGAAAAAATATAAGATTGTATGGTTTTATGAGAAGGAAATATGAGAGTGATTGAGAAAGCTTCTTTTTTTTGGGCCGGCATGATTGCTTCGGCAGGGCCGATTTTTTGGCTCTTTCCGCGCCTGTATTATTTTCTGTTTACAATTATATCGGCATTATTTTTGGTGGATGCCACGAGGGGGTGGTTTAGGTAAGCGGGGAATTTCAAAATCTTCACATTATATTTCAGAACCAAAATATTTTCGCGAAATTTTCAAAACCAGACACACTTTTGTAGGCGGAGCCAGAAGCGACAAAATAGCATTCAGAAACAAGTGACGCAGAGAAAATCACGAAAATTATTTTGATCTACAGATGAAAAGTTTCATATTTTGGACCTAAAACTTTTGGTAGTGATATACCAACCCACTGTAATTTTTAAAAAAGTCAAAGTGAAATTTTTTTGGGGTAGGCCGAAATAACTTTCGTGACCTTTGCTTTGAATTTCTCATTTTCAATATTTTTTTTTGGTTCCGGTCACATCCACAAAACTGTATCTGATCTTGAAAATGTTTAAGATTCAAAAATACACACAGTTGAAATGAAGTTATGAGAAAAATGTCCGGTCCGACCTCGTTCGAGAATAGAAATTTTCGGCAGTTTCTGAATGGGTTCTCCTGAATGGGTGCGCACCCATTCAGAATGGGTGTCCGAAATGGGTGCGCGGCGAACGTCTGAATGGGTGCCCGGTAAAATGGGTGCCCATGTTGAATATCTGAATGGGTACTCAAAAAATGGGTGCCTGTTTTGAATATCTGAATGGGTGCCGACTAATGGGTACCCGTTTTACGCATTGAAAACTGCGCTTGTAATCGTAAATGTTGCAAAAAATAGAGCAAGTTTAGTTGAACACATGCGAACTTTTCCTGCCCAGTTTCAGGAAGGCTGTTTTATCACAAGAATTTTTATCAAATTTTTTCAAAGAAAACATCTATTCCTGGCTCTGAGAAACTGACGTTCAAAAGTCACGGCGGGTCTGACCGGGCATTTTTTTTTGACCGGTCGAACTTTTTTAGGCGTTCTAAGCCTACGTTTTCAGACTGAGTTCAATCTCGCTCTTATCAGTTTTTTAATGTAAACGGAACATTCGTTATTTTGTGGTACATCACTTACGATTACATGAGCTGTACCCTTGACCTCAAAACGGGCACCCATTTTTTGAGCACCCATTCAGATATTCAACATGGGCACCCATTTTACTGGGCACCCATTCAGACGTTCCTCGCGCACCCATTCAGGAGAACCCATTCAGAATCTACCAAATTTTCTGGAAGTTTGATAGAAAATAAGACAACCTCATTCACATAGAGAAATAAAATTGAAAAAAAAAACACAAAAAAATTGAAAGTTCACATGAAAAATCTAAAAATAAAAACGGCCATCAAAAACAACAGTATTTAATCAAAGTATCTAAAAGTTGTCAAGTAAATAAACATTGAAAAAAAACGCGTCGAGAAGTACACAAAAATAAAAATTTCGCCAAAATTTTGGTTTGGGAAAAAAGGGAAATTTCTTGAGACCGGATGAGATAATTTGATAAACCTGGGAAGGCGAAAAAAAAAGTGAAAATATGCAAATTTCGAAAAAGTCATAAAACGTTGTCTTTCACCATTTGACCGTCTCGATGTATCTTTCTGATATTATTAGGGTCATTCAGTGAAAATATGCGATGAGTATTGATAGATAGAGAACGAGAGGAGGTGTATATTTCTCACTAAAATTATCATATTATCAGAAATTGATAATTACACGACCCTTTAGAACAACAGAAAATTGCAAGTCGCGCCAGACGAGGGGAAGAAAAGATAAACGGCTAGAGAACGAGAGGTCGTGGCGAGATATTTTGATAAACGCTCTGGCGCCAAACTTTATAACGATTCTATAGCGACGAACACCCGTACTCTTCCTTTATAAAATTTGGCGCCACAGCGTTTATCAAAATATCTGGCCGCGACCTCTCGTTCTCTAGCCTTTTATCTTTTCTTCCCGGCGTCTGGCTCGACTTGCAAAAAAAAGGGTCGTGAATTAAGAAAAAGGCAAACATTCTCTATTTTCATGAAAAAAGGATCAGATATACACTGAGCCATTTTGATCATTTTCAGCCAACATAGACCAGTTTCCATTATCGTCGAACATAGGTCAAATGTCAATCACGAATCATGAAAAAAACATGTATTTACAGTACTCTCAAAATATCAATTTTCTGAATGTGAATGTATGAGCACGTCAAAATGAGAGACTTAGACAGTTTTGTGGTTGTGTGCATGAAATTTCTGAACATACAAAGGGGGATTCAACTTGTCCTCATCTCAACTTTTAGTGGTAATCAACAAGAAAAAACCGAACATCATGATCATAAACGTGTCCAGAACTTGTCTCTTTCGAGTATGTGAGAGAAAATAGAACTCGAAAAATTCAAAACTATCGAAAACAACGTGAACTTTTATTCGTCTGTATAAATTTTAGAAGTGATAAAACCACTAAAATCATTAACTTTTTTCTTAAAATTCTAAAAGTTGAAAGGAGGGTATCCGATTTAGTCAGTAAAAAATATCTTCAGAAAAAGTTGGGATTAGGACAAGTTCAACCACAATGTGAGGATTTTGGGCGCTTTTCTATCGGCTGGCAATTTCCTAAACAATTGGGAACAACGTTTCGAAAAATCCCAAATCAAAAATCCCAACCAACCAACCATATAAATTATCGAAACGCGCATATGCAAATGCATATTGTGAATAAGAAAAACAATGAAAAAGGATAGAAACCACCCATATATCCTAGTTAGCAGCAAAAAAGTGACGAAACAGGTGCGCGAAATGAAATATACAGTCATTTTCTACTGCACTGGACAATTTCTCTCTAATTGGGGTGTTTACGAGGTGGAAAACGAACTGACTGAGAAATTAGAAATGAGAACCGATAATCAAACTGTACTGCACTTTCAGATCCATTTATTTTTGAGAAAAAAATATGGAACGGGTTTTTTTTGTGAAATAGATAGGTAACGAAAAAAAAGTGAGAATAATTAGTAATTGAGGAGGAACACATATACAAAAAAAAATAATAATAATAACTTCTGACCTTGAAGTTTTGTGGTTAATGAAATCTGTGAATTTTGGAATAAATACATATGTTTTCTCAACAAAGCAAATGATGAAAAATGTAAGTTTAGAAGAAAAAAACAGTAATTAAGTAGTTTGACATTGAAATATTTAATCTTCTTCAAAAAATCGCCATTTTGAGACTATATTTCAAAAAAAAAAACGGAAAGTTTTACTCAAAACTTTTCATTCAAAACTTTCAGGAAAAAAAGAGGAAAAATAAAAAGTTCGCTCTACTGATATAATTTTTTGAAAAACGCTCAGGGCTCTGACACTCTGGCTTTTCAGGGTCTTTACATTCTATTCCCGGCTCTGAGAAACTGAAGTTCAATGGTTGGGCCGAGCCTTGCCGCAACTTTTTTGGCCTGTAGTTTCGGGCCGGGCTCTCGGGTCCTCGAGCTACAATCTCAGACTTGGAAAACGATGAAAAAAAAAGTCGCTCTGTCGACAGCGGCAATTTTCAAAAGTTAAAAAATAAATAAGTTTTTCAAGTATTATTTTCCGAATTTAAAAATGTTTGTACACATGAAATTATTTCAAAAAAAGGAAACATCCCATTTTTCGACGTGACCTGATTTCTGTTGTTATCCACAGTCTCCGAAAAAATCGGAATCAGTTCTTTTTTTTCTACAATTCAATACAGTCACATCTTGGATAGATTTGTAAGTTTAGAAGATGTTCAAAAAGTTCTCATCCTTATGCCAATTCTAATTCAAGTTAAAAGATGGATACAAAACTTGACAAAGATGGTAAAGCGGTAGCACTTTCATCGACCAGTAACACAAGTCGAATTTCGACGAGATCGACACGAAAAAAGAAAACAACATTGGTGAATCCGAAAAGATGTATCGAGTTTGTGCAATCAAAACATTCATCCAAAAATTTCGAGTCTGGAATTGCGGAAATTTTCAAAGAAGTTTATCTCGAATCTCCCACTTTTTTCAATTTCTTCAAACCATCAAACAAGGAGAAAAACGCTAATAAAAGTGAGTATTATCAGTTTAGACAGGCCAGTAGGCTCTGAAATACAACTTTTTGTTGCAGATGTTTGGCTCTACGATGCAACACGTGTACAAATTCCAGACATTGAATACTATCATGCATCATATGTCGATGGAGTTCGAGCCAGTTAGATGATTATTGATTTGCCGCTAATTCTTCCGACTTTTCAGATCAATACATTTTGGCGCAAGCTCCAATGAATTCCGGACAACAGAAGGATTTTATCAAAATGTTGCAACATGTCAAAACTGATTCGATTGTTATTGTAGATGGAGCAGATGATATCGGACAGTGAGTTTGAATATATCACTTCGGGTGGATTGTTAGAATGAAAAAAACGAATTTTGTTTTTACTTTAGAAGAAGTGCTTAAATATTTTATTTATTCGCCCACGAAAAACGAGAATTTACTTTGATAAAATCCAATTTTATTACGGTATTGCGGTAATATGCCCTTTTGAATTGTACAGTAATCTCATGAATGTCTTGACACGAAAACTGAAAATATTGAGTTTTTTTTTAATGTGCAACTACGTGTTCCACATGTGTCTAAAAATATTCTGATTAAATTAGAAATTAGCCAATAATCTGTTTGGTCTCAGATTCCTGATCAACAAGAAGGAAGGTGACAAGGCTGGCCTCAAAGTGTCGGCGGAAAAGTCATCGGACGAATACAGTCTGTCCACATTCTCAACAAGCGGACTCAAAGAGGTCAAATGTGGTCGAATCAATAAATGGAGCGGTGACAAGATTAGCGAATCGGATCTGGTCGAAGCACATGAAAAGATTCGAAAACACATTGGATGGGGACAGAAACAACCGATTGTCATCATGTGCAAAGATGGAGCCACTAAGTTAGTTGACCTCTTCAGAAAATCAAAAATATTTGAATATTTATTCAGAAGCGCTATCTTCACTTTGATTGACACGGAGGCTGATCGATTCAGAGACAAGGCAAGAGTCAAACTCACTGATACTCTCAAATCCATCCGAAATTATCGATCGAATTGTTTTGATACAATTGAGAATTTCGAATTTGCATGCACGACAATGATGGAATGGTGTAAGAAGAATAACAAGAAATGAAATGAGAAAAACAAAATAAATTGGTGTTTATTTAGAAACAAAACACATTTGATTGTCACAAAAAAAAGAAATTGACTGATGGGTTTGGAACATGAAGGATGATAGGAGCACTTACGACTTTGAAGCGGAAAAAATGAGCTCAGAAAATTTTGATAAAAAACGTAGATATAAAAGTTCTTAAAAATGGAAACTACAGTACCCCTATCTTCTTTTTTCTTTGTTTTTTTTTTGTTTTCGTTTGACAGTTATATCTGTTGTTTACACCAACAAACGAACAGATGTCAACAACAACAACAACAACAAGAACAGTTAGCCTTTGGGAAACAGAATAAGAAACATTTGAATATTGTTGCGAGATATTGTAACCAAAATGATAGGTAAACAGGTGAAAAATCAGAGGCCCGATTCGCTGAATTCGGGGATACATCTGTTCAGTTTCAGATAATCTTCTCCTGATTTCATACAATTTTTCATTGAAACAAAAACTGACCACCTCGAGTCGGGTCGGGTTAGATACAATTGCATCCAAAACATAGTCCCTGAATCGACGAACTTTGAGAAAAGACGTATTCACGGTCCCTTTCTTTGCAAGTCGTATCAAAAAGAGCTAAAGAAGAGGAAGATGAACAGCTGAAGTACGACAGAGACATTTTTCAAAACGTTGGGCGCCAATGAATTAAAAAAAATATCTCCCCGCGAACAGTCGCTCTCTAACTATTTATTTTATCTACCCTCATTCTAGCATAATTTGCAATTCTCTGTTGTTCTGAAGGTTCACTCGATATAGTTTTTTTTAATGTTAAAATTTCATACTGTTGTTCTGAAAATCCAAAAAACGATTTCGAAAATGCAATCATTCCCACGTTTTCAAAATGGTTTTTTGTTTTTCACGTTTTTGTTCTAATTGTTCGTTAAATTTTTCGAGTCAATTGTTTCTAATTATCCCACACGACTCGTGGATTTTATTTCAGAGCCTCTTGTGAAAGTCTGGATTCCCCGAACTTAGATCAGAACACAAATAACCAGGACTTCCTGATGTTCATGATCTTCTGAGAACTTTTTTCATCTCATGATACAAAAAATGATTTGACTCTAGTATTCTCATGACTTCCCAATAAACAGTCTCAAATAAACAACAACAACATTTTTTTCACACCTTTTTTGGGGTAACAAAAAAAGAGGCGGGGCCTTCTTCTCTCTATCCCAACTCGAGAAATAAAAACATACTATGCTCGTTTAGTGTTATTGTACACCCGACAAATAATCTTCTTCTTTTTTTCATAGTTCCAAACCTTCTCAAGTTGTGAGACCCTATGTGGGTGTTTTTTTTCATTCTGATTCGACAATCATTTCTTTTCACATATTTATTTTTTGCGGTTACAAAAAAGGAGATTGTCATTGTTTCTTGTGCTCTTTTCGTACACCAAACAGAGTATTGTCGCATTTTTTTCAAACATTTTTATTTATATTTCTGAAAAATACGTTACTTCTTCCTTGAAATATTTCTAGATTGATTGACTTTGTTTTATTAGATTTTTTCAGAAGCTCAGAACTAATAAAATGGCGTTCACAGTTGAAAGAAGATCGCGTCAAGAAGAGCAAGAGGAGGACATCGGAGCAATTTTCCGAGAGAAGCTCGAAGAAATTATGAAAAATAAGAAGAAGGAAAAAGAAATGGAAAAGGTTTGTTATTTATTTTTGAAATATTTCATGTAAAATGTTGATGTTTTCAGCTGTCCCCACCAAAAGTGGAAACCCAGAAAGGACCGATGGAACCGAAAACAATAAATGAGGATAAAGAAGAACACACATTTCTGGACAATATGGACGAGTACTACAAGAAGCTCGAAACAGAGGGAAATAAACTGCGACAGAAATATCCTCCAAAAATTATCCCCCATATTGTTCCCCAAATCTGGCCCCGTTTTCCTATTCTTTTTTGATTTTGACTGTAGTTTTTTGTACATAATAAATATTATTAATTTATACTTACTTTTGTGTTATTTTTAGTTTCTCAAAAAAATTGGCAGGAAAATTTTGCAGATTCTCAAGAAAAAACCTTCTTCATCAAAATAAGAAAAAAACCCCCGTTTTTTTAGATCATGAATAACGTCGACGGAGTATTGTCATTCAGAAAGTTTAGGAAAAAGGAATAGAACGACTATAAATTTTTTGAGCGCACACACAGGTGGAAGAAGTTGACTTAAAGTTTCATTAAAGTACACTTTGAACATTTAGGGCTAAGTCTCCTTTAGGTACATTTTTAAGTGTGAATTAAGTGTGGGATAAGTGTACTTTAAGGACGTTTTCATTTTGAAAGAAAAATGCTTGAGGCCATGAGAGCTTCGACCTCCGACTTCTCAGCTCAGCCCCAGCCATCCACTCAAACATACTTTATCATTTTTTTCCCCCCGCCACTGCCTGTCCTCGAACCCTCGACCTCTCGTTCCCAATTCTTTTATGTAACCTATTGAGCCTTCCACGCGCTTGAGAGAGGAGGTGTGAACGTCGTATTTATAGATGACCTATTTATTTAGGTGAAATAGAAGAAGAGTGAACATATTTTGGGTTGTTTTTCAGATTTGAAGCTCAAAATTTTTAGTGTGTGAAAAAAAATAGAAAACCTGGAAATGTTCAGATTTAAATACTATGATCATAAGAAACTGAAACATGTTTTTGCTGTTGACCTGAACGGTAATTTTCAGATGAAATCCGCATTGATTTTCTACCTTTTTGTTTTCATTCGTAGTTATCTACGAAACCAATTTCTACTTTGAGAAACCACCTTGTTTTAGGGCGGACAAACGAGAGAGTTGACGCTGACAAAAGAGGAATGTTCTCTCTATTGCACTGTTGAAAATTTCCGGAAATAAAAAGTATTCGCCGTGAGACCTGTTTATTTTCTCTGCAACTCTCACGTTACATTTCTATTTTTTCTTTCATTTCTGTGTCTACCTCTCTCATTTGTCTCTCCTATAAGGGGACTAAAACACCGTGAAACAACGAAAAACTGGAAAGAAAACAAAAAATAAATGTTTGTCCTCGAGAAGTACACGGTGCGATTTCTCGGCCACGGCCACACAGCCAGTTTATTTCTTCGGCTTATCAACAAAAGAAAACGAGAATTTCGATAAATACAAACCAAAATAATTTTTGGTGAATACAAGCAAGAATAACTACGTTTTTTTTCAAAAAAAGTATTGACCTGAGGTTTAAGCATACATATTTTAAATTGTGAGTTCACGTAACATTTCTCACCAACTGCAACAGTGATTATGACTTTAGCGCGCGTCATGTATTTCACGATGAAAAAAACGGAGAGATGATTTTAAGAACACTATTCTTTTGCTTTAGTTCACACTCTAAACAATAAAAATTAGTTTTTGAAACATAAAATTTAATGCTGAACACTTAAAGTATACTTTTCCTATCTGAGTAAAGTGTACTTTAAGTATGAAATCGTGAAAGTTGAACTTTTTCATCTCCAAGTGGAAAAAATGGTCATATGCATGTAGAAATGTTACGTGAGGATGTTCTGACTACTGATATTGACATAAAACTGATTAACAAGATATCCTTATTCGGTCCTTTTTTCATCCTTTTTCAAAAGTCTACTTTAAGGATAAATTAAGTCTGAATTAAGGATGAAAAAAGGACAAAATGTACTTAAAGTACACTTAACCCATCTGTGTGTGCGGTTAAATTATTTTCATGACAAAAAAAACAAAAATAAATAAAAAATCTTCTGTCAAGAACTTTGCATTTTCAGCGTTGCAAAACGATAGGTTAACCCTCTAAAACAAGAATTACTCTCCCAATCTACTTTACGTGATCATGCCACGTTTCACTTTTTTAAATTATCGTTTTCTAAATTTTATGTACTCACACGAATCAATCTGAAACAGGCCTCAAAATGACTTGCAGTGTTTTTTTTTTTCGAAAAAATCATCAGTGAACCAGAAAAAAGTTTGGAAAACAATTGAATATTTGAATTGTTTATATAGAGATCAACATGAACTATCAGGAAATGAAAAAAACAAAACAAAACACAACACAACACAATGACCCGAATAAAAATGTCAAAAAACATGAATTCAAAATAAAGTTGAGAAATTATTGATGAGTGAATCCAGTTTCCTTTTTCTGTCGTGCTTCGATTCTTTCCATCAGCAATGATCCGGCTTTCGAGATGATCGAGAAGAAAACAAAACCTCCGAAGATGATGATTCCACCAACAGCGATCAATTGCCATGCTGGTTTTGTGCACAAAAATCCGACGAGAGCAATAATTTCGAGAACATACACAAAACCAGCAACAACTTGTCGATGTAAATGCGAACCGAAGAATGATCCAAGTGGTCCAGCAGCAGCCGAAACTGGAACAGAAACACAGAAATATTTCCAAGCCATCTCGTCAATATCTCCCATCATAACAGCACGATAATAGAAGCCGAACACGGCAATTGCGCCCTTCAACACAACTGTCGTTGGAGTTGCTGTTTTTTCCGAAACACGGAACAACAATGTGACAACGGAAAAGATGCAGATGTCGATACCGGATCCGGCAAATGCATCGAAAATGCCACCAATAATTCCAGTGATGAATAAAACCCATCCTTTCCATGCACAGAATTCGGGAATCTCGCGGAATGTTGAACGTTTTTTCTGTGCGTTGAGAATACCGAGAGCGAATGCGAAAGCTGTCCAAATCGAGACAAACAACATCTTCTTTTGTGGTCCCGTGAATAGGGGATCGATCTGCAAAAAGACATTTTTATTTTTTGTGTCAAAATGTTGCACTTTTTCAAAGTATGGATTTTTCGGCAATTACTGAATCGGACCTTCTGAATCAGACCAGGTCCGATTTTATCGGACCCGAAAATAACCGAATCTGAATCGGACCCAAACCTAAAAAATGTGTCTGAATCGGACCAGAGCGAAGAAATCGGACCCGGTCCGTTTTTTTCAAAACTTTTTCTTAATCGGACCACAAAATCGGACCAGGTCCGTTTTTTTGGTTGATATTTTTTTCGATTTTAGTCTGATTCAGCTGAAATTTCAACAATAAAAACGGACCTGGTCCGATTTTGTGGTCCGATTCAGCAAAAATATTGATAAAAACGGACCGGGTCCGATTTCTTCGCTCTGGTCCGATTCAGACACATTTTTCATGTTTTGGTCCGATTCAGATTTGGTAATTTTCGGGTCCGATAAAATCGGACCTGGTCCGATTCAGAAGGTCCGATTCAGAATCTACCGGATTTTTCGCGGCGACTCGTTTTGAGTGTGTGTGATACTCTCAAAATTTAAATTTCGAAAAGTTTGAATGTGCGCACTAATTTCTTTTCGCCCATTTTATTTGTTCTCAACTCACGTAGTGAACTCCAATGATGAATCCTGGCACAGCACCGAGACCTCCCAAAATCACAGCTCTTTCTTCGAATTTAACTTTCATGAAAATGACGCAAACCAATGCTGAGGTCATGCCGATCGATTGAATCATCAGCGAGAAGTCGCGAGCGATTCCAGGTGCGATGTGAAGTGCCAAAGTCATGACTGGAAACGCAACAGCACCGGATCCTTCTGATGTCATTCCACCAACAAATGATCCGAGAATCATAGTGACTGGCATGTGCCAGTAATCCGGATAGTATTGGAAGAAATTATGACGGAATGCCGCACTCCACCACACCGCCTGCAAAGTCAATCAAATTCTTGAAGAGGATTCTTGGAGAAGAAGAATTGCAACTTCAAATTGTTCAAAAAAGTGTATGGTCCAGATTGGGCCTGGTCCAGAATTGTTTCCCTTTTCTATAACTTACCCAAATCAAAGTGAACGGAATAAGCATGGCGACAAATTTGCGATACTTGATGAAAACCAAATCGCTAATCGTTGGGTTTTCGGGCAAACTTGCCAATTTCTCGGCTTGTTCTTCGTCCAAATGCTGTCCTTCGAGCAAATACTTCTTACACCATCTCTTCACTTTTCCACCGCAACTCAACGGCTCTTCATCGACGACATACGGTGTTGATTTGTCGACAATGTCCATCGGACGAATTGAAGATGACATTGGAGAAATGTTTAGTTTTGTTAAACATAATGTGACCGCACACTTTTATATATAGATGAATAGATGGACGCGAAAAAGAAAGAGAGAGATGGGCGGGCCAAAGGTACTGTAATTGGAAAGGGTGGAGCGAATAGGTTTATCTTTCATCGTTGAAAGTTCATTTTTGTTTTACGAGGCAGGGGATTAATCTTTTATTTATGTAAATTTTATAAAAATTCTGAGTTTTCATTATACCTAACACGTTGTGTCAGACTTTCGGCGATTTGCGTGAAAACGCTATTCGAACACGCGACACAGAGTTCGTCACGTCTCTCACGTAATCTTAAAATCTCGAACAAAAATAACACTTCAATATTCAAAATGAAACGTGACTTCAGACTATTTGACTGTTTTGTTGAGCAGAAATCTTACTTAAAGGGGGGGGGGGGCAAGGGAAAAATGAAGTTGTTTTTAAAATGATCAGCACCTTCGACATAGTCAAACCCCCAAGGGAACTTTTACCGAAAAGCCTAGGAAAAAATTTCCAAATTTTGTGACCGCGTATAGCTTACGTTGAAATTTGGAATATTTGGAAACTCACGACGTACAGCTATACGTTGAAAAAAATTTGGAAACTTTTTTTCTCGAGTACTAGACTTTTTCTCCAATATTCCCTCGAGCATTATACTATATTTTAGGTGCTCTTTCTTTTAAACACAACTTGTCAATTCCCTTTACTACCGAATTTCCTATATTTTATCTGAAACTCGAAGTTTTGTTTGATTGAGCTATCTTGCCTTTAGATTTTCGAAGTGTTTCAAACTATTTTCGGACCCGTCTTGATTGCAAATCAAAAAAAAAAGAATAACTCATTGACCCATTTTGTACTCGGCTAGGTTCCAAAAAAACAATCGAAGCCACAAAATGAAATAGTTATTTGAACAACTCGAAATAGTTTCCTTACTTTTATATCAAACTTGAAAAATCTTTTTGATCTACCAATACTTTATACATTTTCCATGTTCAAAGCCAAAAATCGATCATTGAAAAAATAGGTATAATTTGTTGCGCATTTCCGGTTTCTCTATCCGTTTCTGTTTGTGTGTGTGTTTTTTTTCGCCCCGCAAATCTATATTTTGTTCATGTGACGTTTTGAAACCAGCCAACTTTTCATCGATCATCGAATATCTTTGGTATCAAACAGTTTGAACGTTCATCTATCTCTCAATTCATTCACAAACCACCCGCAACATTTCAACGAAATCAAGGACGTTTACATTTGAAGTTGAAAGATAAACTTTTCCGTTTGTCGCGTTTTTTTGTCTCTGAAAAATGTTGGTCGTAAATTAAGACAGTCACAAGATTCTTGCAAAATAGAAGTACGGTAGTTTTTGAGATTTTTCGCATTTTTTTTTCATCGATCGCATTAGATGAAACTCGGAAAAGTTACTGTAGGAACAGTAGTCAAAAAGCGGAACGTCGGATTTTTTTTTAGTAATAAGTCTTCTATTTTTTCCGGCCAATATCGAATGGGTCTTGACCCTTTCCGAATGGGGCTAATGGGGCAAACTTCCGAAAGGGGTAAAAGGGTCAAAAAATTTGACCGAAAGGGGCAATTAACCGAATGGGTCAAACCTTCATTTTCAGAATTTTCCGAATGGGGCAAAAACTCCAAAAGGGGCTAATTTTTTTTTCTCTAATGGGGCAACTCAATTTTTTTTCCAAAAAGAGGAATTCAATTATTTAAAGGTGGATTGCAAGATAATTGTGGATAATTTGTCGATAATAAAGTTTTTTGTTTACCAGTTTATTGCCACTTCCTCATGGAATTAAAATGATAAAATTCAAAAGAAATATATAATCTGGTTTTGTTTTTGATTTCAGTAATTTTATTAGAGAAAAACAAGCGTGCTCGCTTGCCTAAGCCTAAAATATTAGTGAAAATGAAAAATGAAAATGAAAAGTGAAAATGAAAAAAAGTGAAAGTGAAAATGAAAATGAAAATCAGTGAAAATCAGTGAAAATGTTTCTCTCGAAAAATGGGAATTGTTTTTTTTTGGGAAAAAAATTGAGTTGCCCCATTCGAGAAAAAAAAAGTGAGCCCCTTTTGGAGTTTTTGCCCCATTCGGAAAATTCTGAAAAGGAAGGTTTGACCCATTCGGTTAATTGCCCCTTTCGGTCAAACTTTTTGACCCTTTTACCCCTTTTGGAAATTTGCCCCATTAGCCCCATTCGGTAAGGGCAAGACCCATTCGGGTGAACCCATTCGATATTTGCCATTTTTTCCACCTCAACATTTGGCGATGATCACCAAGTTTACTGAACAGGAGATCCTGATCAAAAACGTATCAATAAAAATTCAAAAAAATCAGAAATATTCCTAGAGAAAAAAGATAATTAATAAAAACGTGAACTTTCTATTTTGTTTGTAGAGATTTTAGGGAGTCCCTGAATGGGGCCGGGCCCCATACAGCCGGGTCCCAAACACAAATTGCTGAATGGGGCCCGGTTCTACCGAAAAGTCCATCCCCCTCGATTTTAATTTCCGTCCCATATTTTAGCCTCATTCAGGGAATTCTCTTAAAAAATGGGGGGGGGGGGGGGGGGGGGGGGGGGGGATCGGGCCCCTTTTGTCTATTCAGTGAACTTTTCGGCACCACAGGGCCCTTTTTCGGAGACTTGTGTTTCGGACTCAATACAATGGGGCCCGGCCACATTCAGGATTTGCCTAGAGGGATTAGTAGTGATAAACCCACAGAACTTTCACTCAGAGAAAGAAGTTGAGAGCACGGCAAGGTGTCCGATTTAGTCAATATCTTAACGTTGGAGTCCCATGTTAAAAAATGAAACACTTTTCAAGCGATTTTTGAGTTCTCTATACATATTTTTCCGTCATTAAATAGTTTGTTTTTTTATTATATTTCCAATAAAAAGTAACAATAAAACTCTTTTTTCAAAAAAAGTCTAATTTTTTGAGTTTTTTACATTTTTACCACATTTAATTTTCTTGAAACACGTGATGTTCACAATTTTCTCCGACCAAAATATGTCTACAGTACTTCTCTCATTTGAAACACACACATTGTAAATATCAAAATTTATATCAATCAATTCGAGAAAACTACAGTACCACTCGCCGTCAATCGACAAAAAATGATTTGGGTTTGAAATAAATAGTATTTTGTTTGATTTGTTAAAAATAGTATATGGGGGAAAATTGACGAAATGAGAACAAAGATGACTAAAAATCTTTGATTGATGATATTTTCGTGTCCTTTTTTCTTCTCTTTATCATGTGTGTGACATTTCACACATCGGCCAACACATATTTGGACAAGTTTTCTCAACTTTGAATGAATGAACAACGAACTATCATCAATGACAAAAATGAACAAGAAGATGAAGAAAAAGAGATGTATGTGTGACCGGAAAAAGGATTGGTGGTCGCATGAGACAAAAAGTACAATAAAAGTTCAGTTTTCGTTTATTCGGAGATTACTGTAGTTGAGAATTTTGGACGATTTTTCGGCTGGAATCCCCACATCCCACCCGTTAAAGTTTTATTTCTTTTAAATCAAAAAATCCATTTCAAGTTTTTGAATCAATTTGAAAACGAGGTTTTTCTCACTGATTCAAAATCTCTAAAATCATACATTTTATTTCTAAAAAATTGTAAGTTTTCTTTTTTTTGACCGATTTTATCATGCAAACAGTTCATTTTTTTATCACACTTTTCAAACTATATTTTTGGAGCTCAATAAATTTGTTTATGCGAATTTTCTAAAAATACTCATGTCGCTTTTCTTTCATCTCAATAACTCAGAAAAAAAAACCAAATACTTTTCTGATCTAAAAATAAATTGAAGCATTGAAGAAAAAGAAAACATGGCCAGTGTTTCCGTATCAAACTATTGAAGAAAACTTTGAAATCCGAAAAAGAATTTATAAGTATATTTATCATCTATGTTTTTGTCTATTTTCCGGTAGCTCCTTTGAGTATTGTTTCAATCTGTTTTTCTTTGTCACGAACAGCTGCATTTGCTGCCAACTGATCTTTGGTCAGTCCAGATTCTGAAATTAGAAAAACAAATGAAAATCCCTGAAAAAACACTTACTCAAAAGATTTTCAGCCTGATCCGAAATGGATATCTCCTCCTTTTTGTAATGCGCGTTCTTTGGCTGCAAATAATTAAAAATTCGACAAAAAATAAAAGAAATTGTTGTTTTTGTTCTATGGAAATTTGAATAATAAGAAAAGCAGAGAAGAAAAAATGAAATTGAGAAGAACACCGACCTTTGATGTTGTTGTCGATTCGCCGTGAATGATTCCAACATCGTCATACTCGTCATCATCCCAATCTGAGATCAATTCACAATCGAACAGAAACTGAAAACAGATAGGCTCGAAAACTCGAATTGTTCTCTCTGAAAACAAGAACATACCTTCATACATCGATACCAATCGAATCTCGTCGAAAATGGATCACAAATAACACTTGGCAAATTGAACAAATGAAGACATCTAAAAAATTCAACTTTTTCGTCGACCAGAAAAACATTGAACTATGTGAACAAAATTTGGTTTTCAGATAGATTTAAAATTTTCATGGACAAAATTTGTTTACCGGAAAAGCAGTTTTTCCATCTTAGGCCAACTAGGAAAACTATTATGAAGTTCCGGGCCTGATTTTGTTTCTTCCGGGCTGGCCCAGAAATTTTTAAATGAAAGTTCAGAAAAACTCAAAATCAAGATTAAAGTGACTTGTCCAAACTTCTGTGCTTGAAAGAGTTTGACTTTTTGTATATATTTTTTTAGACATAAGGTTTTTTTGGGAAAATTTCAAATTTCAGAATTCGAACATACCGATAATGCACTTTGATCTTATCCTGCATCAATTGAACAAGTTCAGTTCCTTTATCTCTTCTTTTTTTCTCATCACAAATCAATTCATATTTTTGACACCATCTGGCTGTTTCGAATCCATTACGTCTCCAAATATTATCATATGGTTCACAATAACACGACAAATCATGAGTATAACTGAAGCATTGAGCTTTGACACAAGTTGTGCAAAATCTGAAAAAAAACAAAGATTTTGTCAATTTCAAAAAATAAAAGAAAAGAAAAGAAAGGTCACGGACGTGTCATAGATAAATTGCACCTGAAACTATCCGAATGGTCATTGTGACATTTATCGTCTTTTCGATTTCTACTAGACTCTTTTTTTTCAACTATCATGGATTCATGTGACGCCAACAACAACAATAACACCATCAACCTGAACGATTGTTCGTTTGTGTCGCAAATTGCAACAAGTCCACCGCCCAATACAGGTAATTGAGAGAAAAATATTGTAGACCTAATCGTTTACTGAAGTATGGGCCTTCCTAGAAGCCCGTGGCCCTAATGAAAAGGTTTCGGGCCTTGGGACAAAAACCTGTTTCTCACCTTTGCAACTTGTACGGAAGTTGCTGAATAGGGCCGGGCCCCATTAAATGGCGTCCGAAATACAAGTCCCTAAATGGGCCCAGTGGTACCGGAGTTTCACTGAATGGCGTCCAAAAATGGGGGCACCAGAATGAAAAAACTGGCTGAGCACTGTTTTTTGACCAAATTCAGTCTCTTTTGTTGTACATAATAAGGATAAAAGGGAGCGGCCTCTTGTTTCATGTTGGACCCCATTCAGGGAACTTTCCGGTTCCACTGGGCTCCATTCAAGGACTTGTATTTCGGACCCCATTTAATGGGATCAGCCTTATTCAGGGTGCTCCATTCAGAATTTGCCATCAAAAAAGGGTAGATTCTGAATCGGACCTTCTGAATCGGACCATGTCCGATTTTATCGGACCCGAAAATGACCAAATCTGAATCGGATCAAAACATGAAAAATGTGTCTGAATCGGACCAGAGCGAAGAAATCGGACCCGGTCCGTTTTTATCAAGATTTTTGCTGAATCGGACCACAAAATCGGACCAGGTCCGTTTTTTTTGGTTGAAATTTCAGCTGAATCAGACTAAAATCGAAAAAATATCAACCAAAAAAACGGACCTGGTTCGATTTTGTGGTCCGATTCGGAAAAGGTTTCGAAAAAAACGGACCGGGTCCGATTTCTTCACTCTGGTCCGATTCAGACACATTTTTTAGGTTTGGGTCCGATTCAGATTCGGGTATTTTCGGGTCCGATAAAATCGGACCTGGTCAGAAGGTCCGATTCAGTAATTGCCTCAAAAAAGATAGAAACACGAATTTTCTCGAAGAACACTAAAAAAACATAGAAAAGTTTTTCACACTTTTTCAAAAACAAATAAAAGTATCGGTCCCAGATTTTTTTTCCAAAATGAGATGTTCGAGACACTCAACAAAATCAGATTTTTTTTCTTTCCAAAAGTTTTTGTTGAGCGATTGACACATTTGGCGAGTCACCATGCAAACGTGCACGTCTCTCACTCAACGACGACTTCTTCGCCCTTAACACCAATGTTCGACTGGTTCTTCGGAACAACGAAGAACTTGTAATGAGTCGTCGAGTTTTGGCATATTATTCCAACTATTTCAAATGTCTGTTCTCTTCGAAATTCAAAGATTCAAGATTGGACACATACCGGTAAGAATGAAAAGAGAGAGCAAATTATCTTGGATAAAACTGTGTTGAGAAATGATTCGAATTGCAGACTTCGTATCGTTTCTTCAACTGACCTTCACTATCTACTCACAATTCCACGAGCATTTGAAAATGGAATGCGACCAGAACTAACACTTCAAAGAGCAATTCAATTGCTAGAACCTGCTGCTTTTCTACAAATCGATATCGCGTTAGATTATCTAACCGATATAATATGTCAACAACTCAATTATAACAGTAAGAATGTCTTGTTGTCATCTTCTCTTTCTAGCATATTTTTTGTCAGACATTGTCCGAATATTTCGACTCGCTCTGCTCTATCATACCGAGTTGGCATTCCGAGTTTGGCAAGCGATGCTCAATCAATTTCAGACACTTGTCACAACTAACGAATATTTGAACTTGACTGAAGATGAGCTCATTTCTCTGTTAACTGATAAGAATTTGAATGTACGGAGTCAAGATGAAAAGAGGTTGATTGAGAATTGGATCCGACATCATTCGACACTGAACACGGATAGATTGGCTAAATTTTCGGCGGCGAATTTCGCGCGGAAAACATTGCCTGATTCGATGAAATATGAAGTTGTGCGGAATCGACAGCCGAGGAGTGCTATCGTAGCATTTGGTAAGAATATCCGAAGAACATTGTTGGAAATGGTATTTTGTAGGGGGTTGGTCGAGTCGAGGAGTTGCTCAACAAATTGAAATATTCAACACGAGAAGTGAACAATGGCAAAAGTGTACATTTAATTATGACATGTAGGTTGTTTTGTATCTATCTGAACCTAATTCCATCGTAATCTAGACCAACAATTCGAAGAGCCTATCATGGCAACGAGATTGTTGGCGACAAACTGATCGTGTTCGGCGGATTTGGTGGCAATTCACACTATCAAACAACTCTACTCTTCGATTTGCGAACAAAAAATTGGAAGTGGGGAAAGAATATGCACGATCGACGGTGTTATGTGTCGAGTGTCAAGTACAACGATAGTCATGGCAACACCAGTATATTCGCGTGTGGAGGGTACATTTGTTCAAAAAATTGAAAACCCCAGAGAAAATCGGGTTATTTTTTGGTCTGAAAATGTTAACTACAGTACTTTGTGTTTTTTGAAGTTCAAATTCTGTGGGAAAAAAGGTTTTCAGAATTGCAAAAATGTTTTGTTGATTTCCAGAATGAACGGAACGAATCGTCTGAACACTGTCGAAAGGTATGACGTCGAAAAAGATATTTGGAAAGAGTGCGCATCGATGTCATTTCATCGATCAGATGGTGCGAATGCTATTGTCGGCGGGAAAGTGATTAGTGTCGGCGGTTTCGACGGTCGAAACTTCCATTCGAATGCCGAAATCTACGATCCGAACACGAATCAATGGCAGATGCTTGGCAGAGGAATGCGGACTCGACGAACTGGATGTTCGGCAATCAGTATCATGGATCAAGTGTGTTTGGTTGTCGGGGGATTCAATGGATCAAAACGACTCGATTCGGCTGAAATGTTCGATTTACGAGAGGGAATCTGGCACGCGATGCCATTGATGCAGTGTGGAAGGTAGTTGTGAAACGGAGGGGAAACAACAAGAATGAATGGGCTAGGCTCTGACAGACACTCTAGTCTAATATACAGTACCCCTTTTTTTCCAGATCCAACTACGGTATCAATCTGATCGACAATCATACAGTACACGTTGCTGGCGGATTCGACGGACAAGCAACAACAAAAGAGAATGAACGACTCGATCTGCGTGTCCGTCGATGGCAAGCTCTTCCCGATTTGAACGAACCCAAATCCGCACTTCGACTTCTTCATCTCAACGATCATCCGTTTCTCGAAGATCTGTTTGATATTCCCGATGATTTTGATTTGGTTAATGAGTGGTGAACCATCAACCATCACACAACAACAACAACAAAATGTCTTTTTTCATGTCAACTTTTGTTTCTATTCAACTATTTTCTTTTGATTATCTCGTTCCAATCATCTTTTTCTCCAACTCTGCTAACACTTCGACATCGATTTCATTTCGATTTTAAATGAACGTCTTTTTAAATGTGTTCTCAATGACTGACTGATTGTATGTTCAAACTAACTTGTCATATCGATCGAATTCTTTCTCACACCATTCCTCCGATGGATAGTTGGCTTTGGCACATTGATGCTGAAAAACAATACTGTAACCACACTAATTAATTATAAATACAACACTTTTCACTTTTTGAATAATAAGTATTGTGTTATTGTTTTGTTGATCGGACAATGGTGATAATTAGTTTTCAGAGATCATAAATTGAAATGTTCGTTTTTCTTTTTTCTTTTTTTTTCGGACAAGGGGGGGGGGGGGGTTCAATGACATTGATGTGTTTATGTCTATGTTAGTGGAATAAAAACAGAAACTTCAATTGTTGCTCTAATCGCAGAGGGATAATAATGTTCAAATTCCCGAAAATATAGAAAAAAGGTTTTTAAAACGCGTTTGAGAAACTTTAAAAATTTTCGGACCTTGTTTCATTTTTGAGAAAAAATTTGAGAAAAAATAAACCAGGGGTTTGGGCTGTTAAAGGGGGCCGCCCGTAGAAAATGGACGTGGCTTGTTCAAGACCAAATTTTGTTCCAACCATGTTTAATATTTTGAGCAAAAACACACTTTTACGTACGTACTATAATTCAGTGTGGGCCGAGCAGCAGGTTCTGTTATGTTTTTCGATTTCGCCGTGGGCTTGAAAGTTTCGTATTTTCTTGCTTAGGGCCCAAACGACAGTCCTGGCCCCAAACGACTTTTACGTCAGTGCTGGTCTACTGTTTTTTTTTGCGTTCAGATATTTTGAAATGAAAAGTATTATGATTGAATCGGATTCAGAGTTCACAAATGTTCACGTCAAAAATAATGGTTCGTCAACTTTTTTTTGACAGTGGTAATTTTTTCCGTTCTTGTCTGTGTGAATGTGAAAACTTTCAGAGATATTTTTCGGTTTGTTTTTGAACTTTTTTTCGCCGCAATTTCAATGAATCATTACAAAAACAAACCTTATATCCCAAACAGAATGGCACAAGTTGAATTGGTGGTGAATCATCGGCACATGCTAACGCATACGCATCGATTTCACCCATACACAATCGATCGCGCATCAAATCATTTCTCGGATTACAGAACCAGTTCAATCGTTTCGGAAAACGATTCGGAATCACGAGAATATCTTTCTCGAAACTATGATCTTCTTCAGCTTCGTATTCTTCCGGAAATTCGAATGGACCTGAACAAATACGAGAAGATTATGTATTGAAATATTTTCAAAAACTCACTATTTTTCGAAATTTGTCCAAAACTTTCAGTAATAAAAAAAGAAAATAAAAATAAAATGTGACTTTTTAGAAACATTGTTGAATAAAACTCGATTATTATGTCATCGATTCGACGATAAAAATAATAATACTTATAGAGAAAAAGAGATATGATAAGCTTGTTTCAAAGCGATGAACTTTGCCAAGTACAGAATGTTTATCTGGTTTCAATTTTTCTGTTTGGGTTTCCCTACGTGGTATTTTGTTTTGAATTGGTCATCAACGCGTAGCTGGCTCATTCCGTTCCTGAATCTAGAAGGGTCCAATAAAAAAGACATTTTCGGGCCGAAAATTACCAAATCTGGATCGTCCCAAAACATCAAACATGTGAATGAATGGACCAGAGGCGAAAAATCAGACCTGGCCCGTTTTTTTCAAGATTTTTATTCATTTTTTTTTCACAAGTCTCTCTGGTTTTTAACCTCTAATCTGGTATTTTACTAAATATTAATGAAAAAGTTGTATTTTATAATTCAACAAACGATTCTCTCAAAATCAAATTGTATCTTTATTTTTTGTTTCCTATTCTGTACTACATTCTTCTTCTTCTTCTTCTTTTTTTTTTGTCGGATATGCAAAACTTAATGCCCTTTTCGTCATTTTGGATCGACACTTTTTACGCGAATTTAATTTGAATTTCAACTAGTTTCTCTCTTCTTTTTCCACAGTAATGAGGTCTTTTTTAGAGTTCAAAAAATTGGTTATTTTTATTAGTGTGTGGGGGTTTCAAACATATAAATGTGACATTTTTCATGGACCACTAGACTTTGCCCCGTCATTTGATCATCTAATTTCTTCGCAAATAGGCGTGGCCTAGATTTTTGTTGGAGATATGTACGTCTTGTTCATTCCTACTTTGTCTTGGTCATTTTTCAGTTTTCTTTTATTATTTTGCTTTTGGAAATTCAATTTTATATTTCTAAAACAAATGTTTCGTATCTCAATGTTTCCGCCCATTTTTCTAGATCCAACACACTTTTGTGGATGTCGCCTGAGCAGAAAAAATATAATTTGAAAATGAGAGATTCAGAGAAAAAAACGGTCACGTAATTTATTCCGATGGATCAATAAGAATCTTTGAATCTTCTAAAATCTGAAATTTCTCTGCTCAAATACAACTGTCTCGATTAGAACTATAGGCATTACGGTTAGCCCTCTCAACAACACAGTTTCAAAAACTATTTTGTCGTTTTCATATAATCAGGCACCATGTTTTGCCTAAATTACAACGTCGTTCCATCCATCAAAACAAGATTATATTTTCGGAAAACTGAAACCTTTTCGCAGCTCATTTTACGAACCATCAAAACTTGACGCAATGATGATTCCTATTTTTCCAAAATATGACGTTTTATTATTTTTCAATTTTTTTTGTTCCAACAGATTTTGCATAAAATAAAAGAAACTAATTTGGTATGCATGAGCACATTTTTTGAAACTTTTACACTCAAAAAAAAGTTTCGAATCAAATCCCTTTTTCATTATAAAATGTATAGTAGATTCAGTTATCGTAGATTTCCCGTGTTTATCAACAAAAGAAATAGTGAAATCGTCAAAATATTCCCAATGGTGATTCATAATGTTTTAACTGAGAAAAAAAAGCAGAATTTGTGTTTTCTTGGCCTATCAGCGAGGGAGGATGGCAATGTGACAAATCATGAATAATTCACGAGGTTCAGTTGACGAAACTGATAACTTCTAGACAAAAACGTGTCTAGCTAGGAAAGCCCCTTTCAGAGAAGGTTTCACCGTCGTGACTTCAAGTCTTCTTAACTTTTTGGATCAATCGTTAACAAATCCAATCGAATGTTAGAAATTCCAACTTTTTATTTAGAAATTTTTAAATATTATCATCTGAAGAGGAGCTCCTAAATTTTTAGTGTAAAAATGGTTTCTACAACTTTTTATGAAAATTTTATTCCCGGTTCTAAGAAACTGGAAGTTTTTTTGACAGTCCAAGAAACAACAAAAAAAACCTCAGGCCGGGTTCTCGGGCCCTCGTGCTACAACCCTGGTTCCGGTAGTGAGAGTATTCGAGCATCTGCTGACCGTAAATTTCAATAACTTTTATGAAAAAATCATACCAACTTTTTGTTTGAAAACAGAATTTCGAAATATATATTTTTGTTTTTGAAATATTACATTTCATAGTTTGGCCAGGTCAAGTTGTTTATTTTTTTCCGGCGGTGATTCCGGGTCTTACAATATAATGTCATAATGTCATAACATAATATAATGTCAATAGTTATTATGTCTTACAAAACTTGTGGCATTTGTCAGAGTTTTTGCCGGATCCGCCGATTTGACATCCATATTTGTTCCCCAATTCCACCGAATATGACCTATTGTTATTCGTGAAAAGAACAACGAAATAAAACATACTAAAAATAATAGTAAAATCTGACATTCGAATATGTTTTCCGGCTGAAAATGACATGACGTTTTAAAGTTCCTCTTTCTCTTGAAAAAAAAACTCCACTTTGTGGAATGACAAAAAATAGTATAATCTAACTTTTATCATTTGTCAATTTCTCTGATGAGAATTCGACCCTTTTTTCTAGAAATTATATACTTTTTCTATCATCTTATGGGCTTTTTGAATAACTTGCATTTTGAGAAAGAAACGAATTACACTTCGCTCTACCGCACTCATTTTGCTCTTTGCCTTTCAAATTTAATTAACAATTATTATTTCCTACTTTTAATGTTTTAGTCGAGTTCCTTTTGAGTTCAAAAATATTCTAGTGATCTATGTTTCAATGAAAATTCATCAGCGTAGTTCAAAGAGACAGAACAACTTTTTAGAAGGGTCATCTAATATTCAAAAGTGCTAACTCTAAAAACAAACACAAATCACATTATTAGCTGTCACAGACACTTTCAATTCTATGAATCACACCAAATTTTGCAATGTTATTGTTCTGATTCTGAGTCAAATACATAGTTCTATGATATTATGAGTTAACTCGTTTGAAGCTTAATTCGAATATTTTGAAAATAACATATGAGTCAATGTTTCACAAGATCACAAAAGGTTTCCGAATCCTTTCGAAATCCTATTTTGAGATCACACTTTACAGTTTGAAAACAATATTTCGTGAATCATTCAAATTTGCGAGAAACTATACTGTACTCAACACCGCATCGAAACTTTCAAATCATTCAAATTTACTCAAGAAATTGATCACAAAGTCAGCCGATGTTCATCTTCATATCAGTATGTTGCCAATCAGGCTTATTTCAGTCAGACCGTTCCAGCTTCAACTTTTTAGTCGCTGATCAGAAAAGTCTTTGAAGGAATATCTCAATTGTCAGGGAACCAAACCATCGAAATTTTGCACAGTAGGTCACTCGGCTTTTCTCATTTCAAATGTTTATTTCTGTGTTGGATTTTCAACATTTTTGAAAAGGAAATGTTGAAAATTTCAACTAACAAGGTAACACCTCCGGATATTTTTAGTGGTTCGATAGTAATTTTTATGCATGGGTGAGATTGTAGTTCGGAGCCCGAAAGCCCGGCCCGAAAATAACAGGCCGTACAGGGTTTTTTTGTTTTTCGGCTGGTCAAAAAAAGCCTTCCAAGCCCCGTTTCCGGCTGGGTTTTTTCTGGCGTTCCAGTGGAAAATACGGCCAAGGCCAAGCCGGTCAGACCGGGCTCCCGGCCGGACCAAGAGGCCCGAAACCTCACCCCTGCTACAGTGTCTATTTTTGTTTTTCGATGATTTCGCACTTTTTCAAACATTTTTGAAGATTTTTGTCTAAACTGACGAGATATAATGTAAAAATGAGAGATATAGAGAAAAGGTCACGTAAATTAGTTTGTCTTGTGTTTCTGATGACTCAGTGTTGATGTTAGCCGGATTTCGGGACGAAATAATCGCTGTGCTCAGCTCTGAATGTGTGCAATATTGTCAGCGGTTTCGTTTGCAAATTCTTTCAAAAATTGAATTATACTTTCGATCTCGTGTTAATGGCTACTTCCTCTCTTCGAGCAATACATTATCAGTTTTCTTGCACGGCGAGTTATTTCTCTTGCTTTTGCTGCTCATATGTATATTGCAAAAAGCAGAGAATTTCGCATGATAATATGACGAACAAAAAACTTGGTTTTTTTTTATTTTTAGCCAGCCAATATGTTTATCAACCTAACAAACATTTGCGCGTAGGTGTCCTCCCTTTAATTATCTGTCCATTGTTATGTAACCCCCATCACTAACTGGGGTGTGTCCTTCTCGATATGTGTGTTTTTTCTTGTTTTTTTTTTGTTGCTCCACCCCTTTGTCTGTGTATTTTTTTTGCTTTTTGTTCATTCATTTTTCATTATTTTAAGGAGAAGAAAAAGAAAAATGTGGAGGACTGACAAAGAAATGAGACCATCGAGTAATTATGGTAACGGTGTCAACAATTCGAGAACAACAACAATCAATTCATCTTCAATCGTGAATTACTATTATTACTACACTATAGCCATTCTGTTAATGTTTTGCGTTGTGAGCACTGAACAATCGGTTACGTGTACAGGAGAACGATGTAGATGTGAGTAATCAGATGGGTTGAAATTATTCAAAACGGCAGGATTATACACGACCCTTTTTTTTGCAAGTCGAGCCAGACGCCGGGAAGAAAAGATAAAAGGCTAGAGAACGAGAGGTCGCGGCCAGATATTTTGATAAACGCTGTAGCGCCAAATTTTATAAAGGAAGAGTACGGGTGTTCGTCGCTATAGAATCGTTATAAAGTTTGGCGCCAGAGCGTTTATCAAAATATCTCGCCACGACCTCTCGTTCTCTAGCCGTTTATCTTTTCTTCCCCTCGTCTGGCGCGACTTGCAATTTTCTGTTGTTCTAAAGGGTCGTGTATAAGGTTAACATTGTGTGCTTTCAAATCAAAACATTTTTCTAGATCGGACACAATTTTGTGGATATGGCCTGAGCCGAAGAAATATAACTTAAAAACGAGAAATTCAGAGAAAAGGTCACGAAAATTTAATGACTTATTGAAAAAATTTCAAAATTTTGGAAACTTAAAAACTTAGCTACCAAAATACGCACTGTGGTTTACCGCAGTTCAACATTTCAAAAACATGATTCCCCAAAAGATGTTTTTTGAAACTTCGATTTATTTCTAATGGCAGGAGTGTCGTTTGGGCCGTCCGCGGGCAACCGCTTTTTTCTTATTTTATCATTATCTTGTGTTGAATTCAAAATTGTACTATTTTCCAACTTGGACATGAAAGAACAGGTCCACATCTATCTTTTGTGATACTTCTACCATTCTCAAGAACAAAAACAAATTTTTATCTACCCTTGAAAAAATCGAGCGGGCGCAAAAAAAGCACAAAACGACAGTGCTGTCTAATGGAACTATTCAGATATTTTCTCCACACGGATAAGTGGATAAACAGTTCAGAGCAGCATGAAACTTCGAGAAACACTTTTCAAATTTTATTGATTTTGAGATGTTCGGAAGATATATATTTCTAGTGGAGTTATTTTTTATTAAGATCATCAAAAAAAAAATTCTGAAACGGCCAAACTACTCACCGAGGAACTAGTGAGCTGTTCTGACCGAAATCCCTACGCACATAACTTCGTTACCTTTTTTCTAGTGTTTCTCATTTGATTTTTCTAGAAACTTCCGGTTTCAAATTTCTTGCTCACATGAAAATTGGCCCACTTTGCTCTTTTCCATAGCAACTCTGCTTCCATTTAAGACGTAGTATTAAAACACCGCGACTATGCCGCTTTTTCTCCGAATGGTTACTGTAGTTTTCATATTATTGCCCCTTTCACACTGAATTTTCGTCGATTGTTTCTTGATACAGTCAAGAGAACGTATCTCCGATGACTCAAACCTCTCTTATTACTCAACTTTTTTTTGATCACATTAAATATTAGTAATACCAGTAGCATGTTCCGACTAAATTAGATTTCTAGGATTGTGACTTGTTTACACGAGTTTCTTTTGAAATTGAAGAAAACAACCACGTATGATCTACGTAAGAATGTCAGTTTTCAAGCAGTTTCGAACTTTTAAAAATACACTGATAGGCAATAAATCGATTTTATACATACATACTTTGGATATTTTTTGAAACTCATTTTTGTAGAATTTGTGAAAATAGTTAGGGAAAATTTCGAGATGTTTTGAGAAAATGATGTCTGAAAAACACCGCAATTAATGAACTTCAAGAATTAACAAAGTCTAGTCATCGCCTAGTAAATATTATAGTCAGGTACAAAACGATTTAAAAAATGTTGTCATAAAATGATTTTTTAGTGGGTAAAGTAGAATTACTCACAAAAATACATACATATGGTATTCGGAAGAAGACGTTCAAACTAAGGGATGAGATTTGGGCTCTCTTCGGCCCGGTCGATTTTTCGGGCCGGGCTCTCGGGCCTCCGGGCTACAATCACACCTCTGGTCAAAATTCATGACCTCCTTTCCACTTTTACGGCTATCATCAGACCTTTTTTCATGTTTAGATGTCAGAAAATGACTTCGAAATCGCTTTTTCTTTCCAATATATTTTGATATTTACAGTAATGCGCGACGTACTCCGAGATCCACATCGATTAACCAACTGGAAACCATCAAGCCTGAATCGAGCCATACACCAACTTCGCGCATACGAACAATTGTTTCAAGGTGACTAATTTCCCCGGAGACTTTGTTTTACTACAACCACAAAAAACCTCATAACAAAGATTGGGTTGACATTCTAGTTTAGTTCCTTCAAAATGTGTGCCTTTTTTTCAGAAGACAAAAGAGCATCACCTCAATTTGGACCACTTATTGATGTAATGCGACTTCGATAACCAACAACAACAACAATAATTTCAACCAATTTGATCTCACAATTTTCAAGATCTCTCGCCTTTTTCCCCTTCCCTACTATACTTTTTTGGGTGTTTTATCATTTTTCTTCTTCGTTTTATGTTCATAGTGAAAATAATATTAATATTTATTTTATAAAAAAACAGAGAAGAAAATAAAGATTGCATTATTGTTGAAAAAAGTAATGGAGTCAGCATTGATGGATTTTAAAAGGATCCGAGCAAAATATGTTCAGCGAAAGGTTTGCTTCTTTTTCTAATTATCAAAAAATCAGAAATTAAAATAGCCAATGCGCGCGACCATCATTGAATCGTGCGCATCAGCAATTTTTTTGTTCAATTTTTTTAATCACGAACAGGTCGATTATATAGCGGCTTACCAATCCAGGAATGATTTTCGGACATTTTCGAAACGGCCCGAACGTGTTCTAAATTTTTAAATTTCCACATTTTTCTACATCAGATACGGCTTTTTGGATGTGAGCGAAACCGAACAAATATAATTTGAAAATGAAAAATTTAGAAAAAAGTTCACGCAAACTAATTTGGCCTGAAATTCAGAACTTTGCAGACCGCAAAATTTAGTAACTCGAATGCAACACTGTCCCAGAAGCAAAAAAAAAAACCAGGCCTCGATAAAATCAAAGGGCCAACACAATTTTTCGGGGCTTGGAAATAAACTTAAAATGTGACCACTGGACCAGAGAAAATTATGATTTACTTTAAAACATAAAAAAATTTGTTAACAGATTCTCAAATTCGAATTCGAAATCTTCATCAAATTCGAGAAACACACTCGTCACATATGGGCACTCTATCAACAATCAATAATTGGGGATATAAATGTACCAAGTGAGTCGAAATCGTCGCATTCATTCATTTTGAACTTGTTCAGAACTTGATTACATGGAAATCGATGAAGGTGAAAAATCATGGATGTGGCGATGGATTAATGGTAATGAGAAATGGCATGCGTGGAACAAGATCAGGGGTGACAATCAGAGTTTGGCTAGTGTTCAGATTTAAAAAAATAAACTTCAGGTATGTCAAAGTCCGAAGCTTGTGATCAATATATCAAAGCAATATCACAACTGAAAATCGAGATTTACGATCTGGACAAAATTTGGAGAGCCGACATTTCGAACTAAATTATCATCCATGTTTGTTATATAATCTTCATTTATTATAGTTTCGCATCTCAAAAATGAAAGTATACATTCGAAAAGGGACAAGAGAAACAATAACCGTCTTCGATGTTAGATTCCCGTGAGAGATTGATATACATGAGAGGTAGAGGTAAATGCCATTCTCAAAAAATAAACGAATCTAGCGGAAACAAAGGTGAACAGTGAAAAACAAAACGCATCGAGAATAAGTGAGAAGCGAAAAAACATTTGGTACAAAATTCGGGTTCGCCACTATGACATTTCGCCACTTTTGTGTTTTCGCCACTGTGACTTCTCGCCACTATGACATTTCGCCACCAGACATTTCGCCACTGAGTATTTTGATGCATGAAAAGTATTTTTAAGAGTCAAAATAGCAAAATATGTGGTGGCGAAATGTCATAGTGGCGAAAACAGAAAAGTGGCGAAATGTCACAGTGGCGAACGGTCGCGGACCCCAAAATTCGAGGTTTGAATACCCGAGACAATGTGAGGCCCAACAAATGAGAAAATATGGCACATATCTGACCAATTAAGATGATGGTGTAGTTCACAACAAAAAACCAAAAGTGTGAAGTGAAGATAAAACGTTGAAATATTACGATTTTTTGTGAACACCGACAGTGTGTATTTTTGTAACTAGGATTTTTTTTTGAAGATTAGACACAGTTTTGTGGATGTGGCTTGAACCGACGAAAAATACATTAGGAATGAGAGATTTATGGACCTATTCATGACAATTAAAAAAAGAAAAGAAAATTGAATAAAAAAATAAAAATGCCAATGCGCGCCGAGGAAAAAAATTATATTTTTTTCTCAAAAAAGTCACGAAAATGGATGATTTATGTGAATTTTGGGTAGATCAAACCGAGAAAATCGAAAAATTCAAGGCATTTTCCAAGACGCAGAGATTTTTTCGGTTTGATCTACCCAAAATTCGCATAAATCATCATTTTTCGTGACTTTTTTTGAGAAAAAAATATAATTTTTTTCCTCGGCGCGCATTGGCATTTTTATTTTTTTTATTCAATTTTTTTTCTTTTTTTTAATTGTCATGAATAGGTCCATTGGAAAAAAAGGCCACAAAATTTAAAATCGCATGTAAAATGGTTGAAACTTTTGAGACCTGAAGCTACTCAAATACACACAGTACCACCTTATAGACCTCAACTGGGCCATAAAACAAGAGATACGAAAATCAACAACATAATCTTGAAGAAGATAATTGTTTAGCGAACAATTTACAACCCGAGTCGATTTGGCCAGATATGTGCCTTTACTATTTTCTCACTCTAAAACAACCATCGTTAACTGTAGTGTAATCGATGTTGTTCGATTTGAGATATTTCAAAACTCTGCTTCGAATGTTGTCGGCTGGATTCTGAGAGTTCCGACCTGCACCTGTCACTATTTCCACGTATCGGCCTACAAACATACAAAACTGCTAAAGAATGGGTACCGTTTGAAAAGCATGTCTTGTCTTTTTTACCGGAAGTGTGCTAGTTTTTTGAACACTTTTTAGAAAAACTCGATAAAACATACCTCTCTGAGCCTGTTGAAGTGTGTCTCGAAGAAAATCGATGGCTCCATTGACCGACATGAAATGCAAATCAATATGATAAGCCGAAGAATGTCCATCTCGTATAATGTTGTCAATCTCTTGAAACTTTTTTGTTGTTTTGCGATATTCTTCTTGTCTCTGAAAACAAAAATTTCTACTTTCCATTTTTTTAGGAATAACAAGAAACAAAAATGCGCAGACAAAAAGAAAATTTGTGATTTCGGAAATAACAAAGAAATGTTCATCAAACCTCGGCAAAAATCGTGGAACAACCAGATTTTCAAAACGTGTCCTGTGAATTTTCACACAAAACTGAAAGTAAATTTTTGTGTCGTCTGAATTACAATGTAAAATTTCGGGGGTTCTGAATGTGCCACGTGGAATTCCACAATTCTGCCGAGGTATGATGTTCATACCAAAATCTTTCAAGAAATTTTGTCATTGTGAAAATGTTGGAAAATAATTTTTGTTACGGTGAAAAAAAAACCAAACAACAAAGAAAAGTGGCTGAATTTTCTGAAAATTTGGGGAAAATCATACTTTTTGAATTTTTGTGGCGTGACCTATTAATTTTTTTTTTTTGAAAAATTTCGCTGTGACTCACAGCACAGCCGTGAGTTTTTGAACAAAAAAAAACCCCCGGTACGTTTTCCCTCCTTAGGTCAGGTATGGCCATGTTGGTTTGTTTTTTTGTCGTAATTTTTGTTTTAGTAATTTTTTGATTTTTCGAGTTATTTTTTCAGAAAAAAGCCTCCAACTTTTACTTGTTTTAGGTGCAAATTTTGCATCGGTCTTAAAAAATACTTGTACAAAAAATGACTCACCAGAATCGACTCTATTCCACTTCTTTGTAGATTACTATTCATAGTTCCTCCGAATCCTCTCATACTTTCCTGAAAAACAAATTGCATTTCTTACTAAAAAATGTTTTTGTTATACTTCTAGCGCTGTTCGGGCCCTTTCTGCTTCAGCTTGAGCTTCTCGCAGATATGGATTGACATCTGTTTTGTAAGTTCTTCGTAGCTGCTGTTCGTTGGAGAATGAGAACTGTATCGGACATGGATTCTGCCTATTACGTTGTATGATGTACTGAAACATCAAAAATCAACAAAAACCTGAAAAAACAACTAACCTCATCGGCTGATATACCAACTTCCTGGAAAAAGCGTAACGTATCGAATGTTGGAACGAATTTACGGTCTTCGATCTCGAAAGTTTCCTTCACTTGTAAAAATGACAAATCTTTGAATACTTTTGTCAACTCTTTCAACCATTCCGACTCTGCTTTCGTGAATTCAACAGGACTTTTCGGCATAATTGCTCCTTCTTCTTCTGCTTGCAAATATTTTGCGAGCACTTCATCGCTTTTCACCAAATCGGTCAAATGAGGATATTCAGCAGTGTCAGCGTCTTGAAAAATGAAAAAATCTTACGTTCTCAAAAAAATCTTACATTCTCCTGGTGGTACTTCGTGTTTGACAAATTTTTGCAATTTTCCCAGAAAAGTTTTTTCATCGAGATAAACGTTTCCGACAGATATGGTACTCGAATCAGTTCTACGCCCATATTCTTCGTAAAAATTAACAGCGTTCTGAATTAGGTTTACTTGTTCTCTTTCATGTTGATAACTACTTACCAAAGGTTCCAACTCTCGAGGTGCAACACATCCTTCTTCTAATGATAATTTATACGCCATTGCATAACCGAACGTATTATAATCATGAAGTATATCTTCGACTTTTCGATCCGGTGTGAAAATTGAAAACAATATATCCAATTCGAGTTCTCTATCGATTATTGTCAACGTATTCGAATCATTCGTTTGTGTTGATCGATCCAGTGTTTGTGGTTTGAAAACTTGCGCATCGACAGTATAAACTTCAGGAATTCGACCATCAGTGTTACAATCAACATCTGCCATAAATTTCGCAACTGAAATACTTTTTTAATCGAAGAAATGGGTTGAAATACCTACTATCAAGCATGGTCACTTGAGAGAGTACATTCCGTTTTTGAACCACTTTCTTCTTAGGCGCAGTCAACGAAATTAATCCTTTAGTGGGACTAGTTTCTCGGCTAACTTCTTCTTTTTTATTGATTCCAAAATTGAAAACTGCAGTAGGCTGTGGTTTTTCAAAAATTGGTTTGTAGTCAAATGGAGCATAAGACTGAATTCTGCAAAATTGTCATCATACTCTGTTTCATTTCTAAAGCGTTTAAAATTTTTAAAGCTAAATTTTAAAACTACGGTACTGTTGTGTATGACTGTTGTGTATGTTTAATGCGATGTGCAACGTAGAAAAATGCAAAACATTTGCAAAAAAACTGTGCAACGTGACCTTCGCAACATTTTTCATTGATTTTTGACCTTTTTTCATTTCGATTTATTTTTTACGTTTTTTAAATAGAAAATGTTGCAAATTTTTGGAAAAAAACAAGCTCACGTTGCAAAGTTTCTTTGCAAATTATTTGCATTTTTTTTCTACGTTGCACATAGCATAAAACAATCAGAAATGCAGACGTCCGTCATTTTGATTGAAAAACTTTCGGGCCAGAACAGCCAAGCCAATTCCAAAATTCAATTTCCTGATTTTTGATGTAATTGGTATGTTTTGGATCATGCAAACTGCAATTTTTTTCAGATGTTCGTTCATAAAAAAGTTATTTCTCTGTAATGAAAAACAAATTCCAGATCAAAATCTCCAACCAAACACTTACTTGAGCTGTGTATCTGGTGGCAAAACGTTTTCAATTTTGGCAGAATTGATCAATTGTTGAATTTTAGCACTAATCGATTGTAAAGTTTCGTTTCGACTGCTTCGGCGCAAGCATTCTTCCGCCATATATTTCCAAGATGTATTCGGTTCTAAACAGTATATCTCGTAACTATTTCTGGAAGCTTGAAATGCAAATTGTTGGATTTTCATAGGGTCAATGTTTTCCATATCCATAATAATTAGTGGAATTCGGATTACGAATGAACTTTTGAAATTTTTATGAAATTCATCCGTTTCTCCTTCATCTTGAGTGAAAATTTTGACATTTTTGCTGTGTTGGCTAGAGTTTTCGGTCATTCCTGCCAATTTTCTGAAAATTTAATTTTTTCGGATTTCAACTTTTGTTAAATGGGGGGGGGGGGGGGGGGGGGAGGCGAATAAAGAAGTTGTTTTTAAAATGATCAGTACCCTCAAAATATGAAAACCCCCAAGGGAATTTTTACCGAAAATATTTTATTTTCTCGAGTACTAGACTTTTTCTCCAATATTCCCTCGAGCATTATACTATATTTTAGGTGCTCTTTCTTTTAAACACAACTTACTGACTCGTGCTACCCCTCCCCCTTTAAATGACTCACTGGGCTAATGTGGTCTTACCACTACCCGAAACACCTCGAAGAATCACGAGAATATAATGACCTTCTTCAATACAGTACCGAATATTTTCGTCTATCGTACAAACTTCTACACATTGTTCGTGGATTTTTTTGTTTGCCATCTGGAATTGTTTGAAATTGTATTTTATTTCTCATGTTGAAAAGAAAACGGGCTGCAACAAAAAATATTTAAGAAGAGATAATGTGAATTTGCGAATCTGAAGACGTCGCACATTTTTCTATCTTATCTACTGAACATTTTTTTATGAGGGACAAATTTGTCGTTGACGAGAAAGTTGGGCTAGGTTTTTTTTTATTCGGCAGACCTGTTTATTTTCTCTGAAGTTCTTACATTTCATTTCTGTATTTTAATCATTTCTGTCTACTTACTTCTCTCATTTGTCCCTCCAGAGCTCTTGTAGGAGGAAAAAAAATGAGTTTGAGTACAATTTTAAATGCGCAAAATCATACACGGTCACAGGTACATAAATTTTTTAATTGTCTACCATTTAACAAAGTCGTTCTCGAACTCAATTGAATTGAATTTTTTTATTTCGCGAAATAAAAAAAGAAAAAATAAATTGTGCGAACACTTTGCCTTTTAGGTTGCACAGAACACACAATATCCGACGCACTTTCCTCCCCACGCCATTTTTTTTTGAATTTTCTTTGTTTTCTTAGAAAAACGAATATTCATGAATTTAGTAAGTTTTGAAATGATTATTGTATTTTTATGTAATCAAAAATATTACAGGAAAGCACATCTAGGGCTTCATTGCGCTCAAAAAAACAACCAGCTCGAATTAGTCCTATTAAACGAAGTTTTAAAGAAGAAGATGTCCCTGATGAATGTGAGAAAGAAGGTTTACTTAAACTACTTCGAACAAAAACGATAGATGAACTCGAACAAGAACTAATTATGGCCGAGAATGGAACTCATCCTTTGCTATTAAAGTATAAAGATGACTTCAAAATAAAAACAGCAGAAGCGATAGAAAGAATAGATGTTACGGAGAAGGTTAGCCATCATTACACAAGCAAAGCCTGATTCTAAACATTTAAGATGACGCTGAAAAAAATTACTGAAGAGTACGAAGCAAGGGAGAGAAAGATCACCGAGAAAACTCAACTTAAGCTTGACGAGATGAAGTGTGAAATGGAAAAAGATTTAGATGCTCTGGAAAAACGTGTGTATTCAGAATATAGCTCTTTAGAAATACACAAACCAACAACTTCGAATAATGTTGAACAGAATAAAAAGACACTCCGAGGGTTTGGAAATTTACATTTAATATTTTTTAAATATTGTTTTCAGGCGTGGCGGGATTTTGATTGAACCTCCTACTTATTTCAATGCTACACCAAAAACAACTGTGATTTCGGTAAATTCGAACGCCACATTTTTATTAGCCGAGCATGATATTATGGAAGATTTGAACTTAATATCATCTGCTTCAAATACTCCACAAAAGGTTTGTTTTTTTTTTCAAAGTAATTCCAAAAATAATATATTATTTTACAGTCGCGCCGCCAATACGATGTTCAACTTCAAAAAATGCGTTTCACATATGATGGTCGATCATATAAACAAGGCGAAGAGGTTTATGTAGAAAATAGTGAATATGGTCGAATACCAATGAAAGCAGAAAACATCACAGAAAACGTTGTATCGTTTAGAGCTACACAGGTACTTTTTTCATTTCACTATAAACTTTGTGACATAAGTATTTCTTTTCAGTCCTGGGATATTCGACAAATACACGCCTCACATTCTGATCTCGCTGAAGGTCGAGTTATTGTGTCGAAGAAAAAATAATCTTGCTTAAAATGTGTATATTCATTTTTCTTGTAAAAATATTTCCTGAAACAGTTGTTGGTATTATTTTGCTTGAATTCGTTGAGAAAAGCGACAATCTGTATTTTAACCAAATCTGAAACTTACAAGTAACTTGCTAATACTTAATTCAGGTATGTTGTGCGAAGTGGAATGTCGTGCTTTGGCTGCCGCTCACCACATGCTGGTGAGTTTTGAACTTGAGAACAGACATTAAAATGATCAACAATATTCATTTGCAGATGCAAGATTTTGAACCACGCGACGCGTTAGTATTCATGGAAGGAACTGAAATTTTCACCGATGATCACGCAGATGTGATCAAAAATAAGGTTAGTTAAAACTGAAATCAAACTTTGTAAATAGAAAGAGTCATGTCTGATCTAAAAAATAGAAAAAAAAGTACCGTGAAATTTTTTATTAAAAAATTCACAGAAATTTCTCGAAGAAAAAAATGTAAGGGTCACGCCATAAAAAAAATTTCTCTAAAATTTATTTAGTCACTGTGAAAATTTCGGACGAATACTTTTGTAATTGTGAATAACGATCAAATAAAAAAATAAATAGCTTGAAATTCTTCAAAATTTGAGAGAAAAACACGGTTTTTAAATTTTCGTCGCGTGACCTATAATTTTTTCTTGGAAATGTCACTGTGAATTTTTGACCAAAAAAAATGTCACGGTACTTTTCCCCTCTTAGGTCAGGTATGGGTCACGCTTCCTTCGAATTTATGACATTTTAAGCCATTTTGAAAAAGTTGTGTTACCCCCTCAGGCCAAGTATGACAAAAGCTGATATTTTATTTGCACACGTGTTTTGATAATCTAGTTCCTCCTCTTCCAAAAATTTTTGAAATATCTGGAAGAATTTATTTTTTCAGGTTACTCGGTTGGAACGACTTCAATTATTTTTACGGCTGTACAGACGACGCGCAACTGATTTACAATTGCTCATCGAATTTTTCCAATACAATCAACAAAAACACATATCTGAATTTATTTCCGAAGTTATAAATTTGTCAACAAACGATCCTGATCAGTGAGTTGACATTTTTCAACACTTTTCATCATCTCATTTGTTTTAAGGGCTAGTTTCAGACTTCGTCCTCTCATAATTCATCCAGTTTATTCGAGAGAAATGCTGAACCGTAAACTATTGTTGGGATGTGTGCCTAAGAAGATTGAATTTTATCAACGCAACGACATTGTTAACGAAGTTGTAATGCTTTTAGAGGAACTGGCGCAAAACGAATGTTTCGTTCTCATGTTGTATGGAAGAGCAGGAAATGGAAAATCGGTGATCGCATCGCAAGCATTGTCAAAAACGGATTCGCTTATCGGAATGTTAGTTTTCCAACCAAATTCAAAAATTACTTATTTTGAAGAACTAAGCTCTATTGAAAACTTTCAATTTTTTTTAATGTTCCCTATAGATTGAAGTTTCAAAATACAGTACTTCTTTCCCTATATTTGATTTGAAGTTCAATTTTAAATCTTCAAAAAAATATTTACAGAAACTATGATTCTGTCATTTGGATAAAAGATGGAGGAGTATTACCAAAATCGACTTTTGACTTGTTTTCTGATGTTCTTCTCATGCTAAGGTTTGTCATTTTTGAAGATGGGCTGCGACTGAAAAGTACCAAAATAATTTGCGTGACCTTTCCTCTTAATTTCTCATTTTTCAATTGTCTTCGGTTCAAGCTACATCGTGTGTCCGATCCAATAAAACGTGCGAAAACACAAACTATAATATAAGCGATACTTTCAATTATCTCGCAGCCCACTTATATCACAAAATTGAACAACACAAAACAACATTCCAGAAGCGAAGATGATCTGCAAAACTTCCCATGTATTGACAATATTACATCAGTTGTTTTGAAGAAAATGGTATTTCAGTTCATTTTCGAAATTTTCGAAGTCACATAATTTTTCAGATCGCGAGTGCGCTTATTGATCGACCAAATGTTCTTTTTGTTTTCGATGATGTTGTTCTACCAGACACTTTGCGCTGGGCTCAGGAATTGAGAGTATGTTTGAATTGAAAGAACCTTCAAAGTAAAGTAAAGTGTTCAAGTAAAATAAATGAGTAGGGCCAGTTAGACCCTCCCTGTCTCGAAATCGGGCATTTTCTCGAACTTTTTCCGAAAAATTTTAGCAGAACTTTTCTGAAAAGACTAAGAAAAAAATTCAAATCATTTCCGAAAATTTTTTGGTAAATCGGGAAAACGCAACTTTGATTTTTATTTTTGTTCTGATTTCCAACAAAAATTCGTTATCATTCGAAAAAAAAGTTATCATTTCACAACTTTCAAAACTAAATACCAAATAACAGAAAAGTTTTTTATGTTCTAACAAAATGTAGTATTTTTCACAACTTTTGACGTTTGCGTGGAAAGTTCCGGGTTTTCCGAAAAAAAAAGTCCGAAAAGTTTCGACACCATTTTTTTTCTAAATATTTTTTCGAAGTTGAACTCCGATTTAGACAGTTCCAAATGTTCATCTCCGGAAAAAGCCTGATCTTCACTAGAAGTTCTCATCCAAACCTCATATTTTTATAGTTACGTTGTCTGATAACAACTCGAGATGTAACAATTGCTGATGTCGTTACAATCACGTGTGAATATGTCGAAGTACCTCCTTTAGAAGTGACCGAGTGTGATGAATTGATAGAAGCATACGGATTTCCAGCTCCCGAAACAGACGAAGATGATATGATTCTGACAAAAACAATTGAAATGACATCTGGAAATGCGGCATTGTTAACAATGATGTGCAAAGCATGTCTTCCACAGACTTATCAAAGGTAATTCACTCAGTTTTCATTTCAAAAATACATCTTTATTTTCACAATTCAGATTAAGTCAATTGAATCATAGATTAGAAGTTAAAGGATTGTCATCAATCAAATGTGTGACATTTTATGGTTATAAATCTTACGATCTTCCACTTCAACGATGTGCTGAATTATTGTCGCCAGAAGATCAAGAAGCATTGGCGAACGTTGTTGTTATGCCGCCTGCTTGTGATATTCCGATTAAAATATGGTCAGCAGTGATTCCAGTTCAAATTTGCTCCAATGATAATAGCCTCATAGACGATGAAGTTTGTGAACGAATGAATAAACTTTCTAGGTAGAATTTATTCAACAACAACAAAAACAATTGTTCTTATAATTTTTCCAGGCGTGGTACTTGGGTTACAATGAAACCTGCTCCAATGGTCACTTATCGAGTTGATAAAGTTGTCAATCTGTTTTTGAGACATGTCGTTGATCAGAACACTATTACGGTTAGTTTGAATAAGAAAGACGTCTGGGACCGAACTGGCCCTAATAGTTTGACTTCAAACCCCCGAACATTTACAGTGTGCTATCTCCACTCTTAAACAACGCCTTCTTGAATTTTCAAACAACAATGGGCCAAATATTCGACCGGCATGTGAACAATACTACAATCCCCAAGGAGAAGGGGACCACGAATCGCTGGAAGTCGACTACTCGAAATTCATGGAAACCCACAAACAGTTCTACGATGATCTCATCAAAGAAGTTCAATCAAAACAAAATTCGTAATCTTGTAAATGTTGTTTATCTATTTTCCCCCTTTTTGGTGCTCATTTTTTATACTGTATTTATTGACACGTGTATTTTTTGATACTCAAAAATGTTATCTCAAATAAATTTCCATTTTAACGTGACATTTTTTCTTTGAATATGAATTTCTTCATCGAGATCATTTATTTATATAGCAACGTTGCGAAATGAGGTATTATTATTATTGGTTATTTCTGGGATTACTGTAGAGCAATATTTTCAGCTTTGAACGTGTGAGGTTTTTTTCATCGTTATTATCAATTTTATCATTCGGAACTATAATTAATTTCATTGCATCACTATTACGAAGTAATGATTCTTTCACATTTCTCTCATCGATATTCGTCTTGTTATCAACGATTTTGTTGTTTTCGGCAAGTTACAAAACAATTTCAGTCCTGTTTTTTGAAATATCATTTTCTTCTTCGAGAAAGTATGAATGTCTCGTCGATACTGATTTTACGATCGGGCCACAGTGCCCGGCCCGTGCTTTTTGGGTCGGATTCTCGGGTTTCATTCTCACTCCTGGGTCAATGTCTTCGAATTGAATTTTTCAAAACAAATTCTTCACAAAAGTACAGTACTTATGTTAGATAACACATTTAAGAAGAAAGCGATAATCGAAAAGAGCGTGAAAACTTATTTCGAAAAAATGATCTGAGAAATTTGGGTGTGAAATGTGCCCTGCAGGGCGCCCTCTCGAAAAATCGACAATATTTTCAGTGGTTCTCGTTGTATGGTTCATGGATTTCTCGATCTCGTCGAGCTGTATTCAACGAACATAATGTTATGGTAACGTATCAGCCAAGAGCTCTCACGCATGGACATTTATTTGTTGTGAGTTCATTGTCTCAAATTTTTCATTACAGTAGCCCTCTTAACAAACTCAACAGTTTGTAGCGAAAGACAAAAAAAAATTAGTAGAAGTATTACTGTAGAAAAAAATATGCGGACATCTAGTTTTTGTGTCTCATGAGTAGTAGTAAAGTGTTGCGACACAATTATACGAGAAATATCGGAAATTTGCCGAATTTCTTTCAGCCCGAACCACCAACTCCTGTGCCGAACAGTGATGGAAATGGTGGAACACCTTCGTTTAGAAAATCACGCGACGAACACTATAAAGATGAGTTTGTTCTCGCCCAAAAATTGGCAAAAGAAAAAGAAATGGCGCCAAAACTAGTGTTGAAAAAAGAGCCTGTCTCGATGAGAATCGAGTTTGAAGATGACACATCATCAGATTCACCTTCATCGCCAAAATCAGCTGATACTTCTAGAAATTAATAAATCATTTATTTTGTTGTATTCTGTGATGGAGGAGTCCAAATTTTTGCTTGAAATGCATAGAAATTCGGAGATGTTATTGGAGTCACTGATTGTTGTTGAAGAACACTGTTCAGAATGTTGATGTATTCGATTGCTGATTTCAGAGTTTCGACCTAAAATTAGGTAAGTTTGCTCTTCCTTTCTTGTCCACGATTTCGGATCAATTTAAAAATTATTTATTTTTCAGTAAAAAAAATCGACGATGCCTCTGGGTGTTTATTTTATTCGCTCAAAAAGTTCTAGCCTTTTTTGATCAATGTGTTGACTCCGAAATTTACTTGATCTAATATCTCGGAAAACAAAGTTGTTATTTTTTTTGAAAAGTTTCGAGGTTTTCAAAAATAAATTTAAAAAAAAGGAAGATGAGCCCAAAAGACAATAACCCGGATGTCTGATTTACCTTCGACAATCGTTTATCATGATATTTGCCCGGCAACTGTTTTCGTAGATGATCGAATCCAATATTAATGCTGAAAATGTGGGTTTTTTGAAACTACAGTAACCCGCTACACAACTCACCATTTCATTCGTTTTCGTTCTCGCGCATTGGCCATATTTCGATTTTTCGTCTCAACATTTATGTTTTTCATAATAATGTGTGCCAGATGAGAGGTATCCAGTAATTTCACAATAGTGTAACTAAAATCACTTGAGCACACATAAACACATGTATTGTTTGAAGTGGTTAAGAGGAGCCTATCGTCAGCTGCACCACTTAGAGAATAGAGAAGGAGGAGGAGCTGTTTGAAACAAAACTTACACTTGATCGAGAATATAAGCACCTTTTTTTCGATTGAAAAAAAAAGATAGCGGTTAAAAAACACATCTTGAATGATTCGAAGCCTGAAAAATAGACAAAAAAGAATGTAGTGATATTTCTACCTGTGTTGCCAGGGATTAGTTTCAGACTTGGGCGATACCTAAAATGGGAATTTCCGACCATTTTTCGAAACTTTCTTTTTTCGGTAAATCGGAAAAATGCAAATATGATTTTCATTTCACTTTTTCATTTTCAGCGAAAAATTGAACAAATTCATCGTTTCACAGTTCTAAAACGAAATACCAAAAAATAGATAAATTATTCTATATTCTGACAAAAATGTCTATTTAGCTTTTCATGGTTTCGGACGTTTGGCTGAAAAGTTCCGAAATTTCCGGTTTTTCCGAAAAATGATGCCGGGAAAAAAGTCGGAACCTCTTTTTTCCGAGTTTTTTTTTCGGAAAATAATTTTGGTTACGAAAGTTCTGAAGGGTTGCGCCCAAGCCTGATTAGTTTAATGAAATCACTATAAAAAATGAGGCTGTTGTTTTAGGCCGGACTGGTTGGGCCAGCTCTGCTCAAGCAAGAAAATACGGTATTTTCATGTCCGCCCACACTGAACTGTACGATGTAACAGTTTTTTTTGCCCAAAACTGACACATACTTGCCACAAAATTTGGTCCATGCACGTTCATTGAAGTTTTAACGGGCTATTGTTTGAACTATTGTTTGAATTTTAAAAAAATTTCAAACACTCATGAAATTTTAAAACAAAAACTGGCATGTTTTGTCTTTTTTGTAAATCTCGACAAAGAAATTTTTATCAGGGGTTGTCCACCCCTGATAAAATTGCATTGAAAATAAAATCACATTCCTGGTAGACAGACCATTTTATAGACATTTTTGCCCTAGCGTGACCGGTGAAAAAAAAATTATTCAAATAGTGTGTTTTGCCGCGTTGGCCTAGTGATCAAATGAAAATCTAGTCCGCGTCCCTCTTTTTATTTTTTTTTGCAAATTTGAGTTTTCCTCCCAAAATTTTGTAAGGAAAAGATATTGTGTTTGCATTTCTAAGGCTCATTTTGGGCTACATCCGGAAAACGTGCATAAACTAGAAATAATTGTTGTGATATTCTAAAGAAAATTGACCCGAAAGGGTAGTTTTGACAACCAACAACTAATTAACTTTTTCAGCAATGAGTTCGGAACATCGTGAGTACGTTCGTCAAAATATGCCATTAATCGGTATTGGAACATGGCAAATAAAAAAAGAGCAAATTCTGTATGAAGTCATAGATGCCGGTCTCAAAGAAGGTTATCGATTCATAGATACTGCACAGGTTAGCTATATTTTCGGTGGTTTGAAAAAGTTCTGATGATTTTGAATTTTGTTTTTCGACGAACTTTCTGTTTTTCAATAGTATGAACGTGTTAGACATATTCTGCACCAAATTTTAGAATTTTCGCGATAAGAATTTACTGAAAATGAGCTCTAGTAATTTTGTTAGTTGCGCACGAAATTCCTGACCCACAAGTTTATGCGATGTGCAAAGTAAAAAACAGGAAAAAATTTGCAAAAAATGGGAATTGAAAAAAAAAACAGTATTTTTTCCGAGAATTTTGAAAATCTGCATGTTGGAATATGACTTTCTTTCAATTTTACACACTTTCCCATAATTATTTTTGGAATAAAATGTTCCATTCCGCAAATATCGGGAAAAATCGCTTTTACTTTGCGCGATATTTTTTGCATTTTTCGTTACTTTGCACATCGCATTAAATTTTGTAGATCACACGCGCGAATTTTCATAATAACAGCCTTTCCTCTCGCTTGGCAGCCTCCTGAACGTTTTACAGGGCTGCCGGAGTGGGGTGGGTTCCAGGTGGGCAGCCCGCCTGGAAGTGGGAAAAGTGGGCTATAATGCCCACTTGGCAATTCCCATTAAAAAGTAGAATATTCCATGGAGGCCCAGGTGGGCTTTGTTTTTCATAAAAGGTGAAGGGACAACATGTAGAATACGACCCCACCGTATTTCATGACCCCCCAGCGAATTACACGACCCCATAAATGTATTTCGAGACCCCATTTCCATTAGGGTGGGGTTTTGAAATACATGGGGGTCTTGATGTAAAGTGGGGTCATGAAATACTTGGTGGGGTCATGAAATACATTGATGGGGTCGTAAAGTAACTGGCTTACAAGGGTGTGGGGTCGTCTTCTACACGAGCCGGACAAGATGTAGAACACGACCCCACGTGAAGTATTTCAACACCCCACAATAGAAGTGTATTTAATGACCCCTACAAATGTAGAACACGACCCCAACAATGTAGAAGACGACCCCAAAAGTGTAGAACACGACCCCAAAAATGTAGAACATGACCCCAACAATTTTGGGGTCTTGAAATACATGGTATGGGGTCGTGTAATACACTTCTATCGCGGGGTCTTCTAATACGTTTTGTGGGGTCGTGTTGTACGTTTTGCCCCAAAGAAACAAATTGTTCCCAGGTGGGATAATCCAGCCCACTCCACGTTTTCCTGTATTTTTTCGTAGTGGGCTGGGGTGGGCTGGGCTTTTTTCTAGTTTTCTATATGGAGCCCACTCTACCCCCACTCCGGCAGCCCTGCGTTTTGAAACACCGTGTCAAAAATATGGCCGAAGCCATAAAGCCCGGCCACTGGCCCAAGCCAGGCCATTTTTCGCAAGGCCATGTTCGTTCTTATTTTTTCAAAGTCAGTTCATTTTCAAAGTAATTTTTGTCTTTCTGTCGTGAAAACTCAACTGTTAAAAAATTCGTGTTTTTAACAATTTGACCAGTTCAGTATTTATATTCATTTGGTATCACAAAAACAGTATTTTCTCAAAAAAAAAACAAAAAAAAAGCAAACTCGTCTTGAAAAAGGGGCCCAAATATCACCCATAAAACAAAGTGTTCTCTTTAGGTCTACCAAAACGAAGCTGCGATAGGTCGTTGTCTCGAACGTCTTCTTCCAGCACACGGTCTCACAAGAAAGGATATCTTTATCACATCCAAATTGGCACCAAGTAATGCCGGTGCTCAAAACGCACCAAAAAGTATCGAAAAGTTGGTTGTTTTGTATCTATAAGTTATGTGACGTAAAAATTTTTCAGATCGCTCAAAGATTTAAAAACTGATTACTTGGACCTGTTATTGATTCATTGGCCAGGAAGTTGGTTGAAAAGTGAAGATGAGAAAAATAAAGAATTGAGAAAAGAGAGTTGGATTGTTCTGAAAGAGTTACTAGGTATGTTGATCGTGAATTTCATCTGGCGATTTTTTTTTTCAGAATCCGGAACACTGAAGTCAATTGGAGTGTCGAATTTCGAAGTTCAACATTTGGAAGAGCTCAAAACAATTTCCGAAATTGTTCCATCTGTTAATCAGGTTGAATATCATCCACACTTTCATCAGGATGAATTGGTTAAATATTGTCAAGACAATGATATTCATTTTCAGGTAACTATTTCAAAACTTTTTCTGAAAACTTTGTGATTTTGAAAAATAGTTTTTTTCATCGTGAAAGACTAAATATAGAAGAAAAAGGAAAATAGGGTAATGTAAAAATACTACATAGTTGGGATCAGTTAATTATTGTGTGTGGATTTGAATTTTTACTTTGTATTTCTCAAATTACAGAAATTTCGTGAATAACCGGAAAAATTGTGTGTGTATGTGTGTCAATGTTTTCGCACATTTTTCTAGTCCAGGCACATTTTTGTGGATGTAGTCTAAACCGAAGAAATGTAATTTCAAAAAAGAGAAATTCTGAAAAAAAGCCACGAAAGTTTAATTTTGGTCTATCAGTAAAAGTTTTCGAAATTCCGGATACCTGAAAATTTAGCTACTCAAATACACTGTGCAAGATAATGTACAGTTTTTTTCAGGCGTATAGCAGTCTTGGTAGCCCGACATACCGAGATAAGCTTTCAGAAGATGATCTAATCAAGGAGCTTGCTGAAAAATACAACGTTTCAATTCCGGTTTTGCTTCTAGGATTCGCTTATTGTCAAGGTATTAGTGTTCTTCCCAGAACAACTAATCCTGCGCATGCTGTTGCAAATTTCCAGGTCACAAAATTAGCGGTAAGAAAAAATGCCAGTTTTTTATTTTTATTTTTTTTTTTGATTTTAGATTACACAAGACGACATTGAGAAGCTGCTCAAAATAAACGTTGACCACAAAACATGTTGGGATCCACGTGTTGTTGTCTAAATGTGTACTTATCATAAATTTATTATTTTTGAGATTCTTCGAAAATGCTTTGGGGTAGAAATCTATTCATCTTTTTTTGTTTGTTGTTTTGCAGACTTTTTCGATTGTTGCTCTTTGTATAGATTATTCAAATCGAAAGCGAGAACACAATTGTCTTCGTTGAAAACAAATGGAACGGCACGACGACTCTCATTGACAACTGGACGACGAGCTGTTTCTTTAGCATCTCTGAAGGAAAAACTTGAAGTTTCAGGAAATATGAATACATTGTCTTACTTGAAAACACAAATGGTTGGAAGCTGTCTTGACATTGGGTGCGAGTTTACTCGGAAACGCTCTCCTTCTTTTGACCATCTTCCAATATCCAATTTTCCGAATCTCAAGTTAGGGAGTGTATACTTTTCGCTGAGCTTTGCGAAAACTGGAGTTACGTGTTTACATTCCGGTGACCAAGTTGTGAAAAATTGTATCACCCAAACAGTATTTCGATTTTTTGTAAGCTCTTCCTGAAAAAAATACCGTAACATTCTTTTTTTTGAACAATCACATACGTATAGCTGTTCTCCTTGGAAATAAGTTACATTCTCAGGTCCATCGTATAACGGTTCAGGGAATAATACGGTCACGATCAAACATAGAAGACCAAAAACAATAGCTGGGAGAACATCAGCTCGAACAAATAAGAATAGGCCAGCTACTTTGGAAAACAGAAAGATGTTACTGACGTAGTGCATCCAGTTGGTAGCTTTTCTTCCTTTCCACACAATTATTACCAAAAGAAACATGAGAATCTCACGTTCACGCTAAAAAAAACGTAAACTTCAAAGATAATAATGCTATTTGAACTTACCGGATCAATTTCGCAAATATCTCCATTTTCTAACGAAAAAACGTAATCACATAAAAATGTGGATTTGAGAACTGGAAAGGTTATCGACAGAAGAAAATTTATAATATGATAGCCGGTCAATGCTTGTCTCAAATCCGTTAAGCTTGGAAGAAGCATCGCGGATTCCTGGAAAAAAAATCAAAATAAACTCAGAAAAAATTCAATAAGCACAGTAAAACGAATGAAGGGACATAACTGATAATGTTAGCGTCTCGCACGGAATTCAAATCTACGTAGTTCTCGAGAAGAACTGAATAAAAATTTATTTTTTTTTTAATTCAATTTTTGAAAAAAAAATCTAGTGAAACTTTATACATTTTCTATAGAAACGTTGTACAAAAGCTCATAAAATGATCAGAAATATCAAATTTTGTGAGCAAACAGAACAGATGTCGTCTGCTCACCAAGAAAAAAGGGCGTTTTGATGGGTGGACGAAAAAGTTGATCGGCGCTTCGGCCATCATTATTTTCTTCTTTTTTTTCATTTTTGCGCAAATAATACTATTTTAAGATGTTAAGCACTATAAATAAAACAATCTGTAGAAGAATTGCAAGTGGTCATGCAGTTTTTGAAAACGTAAAGATTGCGTCTAATCAAAAACAAACGATCGAAGATTTAACTCAAGAAATGCTACAGGTTTGCATCATTTTAATGTTTCATAGATTTACACTAATTTACAGGCACCAGTCTCAAGAGTCCCACCCACAATTCAACGATTCGCCAGCTCTCTAAAAATGAAGTTCCGACCCGATGGTCTTGACGCATCAGTCAAGTCGATTTTGGATCGTGCATCAGCACAATTATACTATAACTGTGCTGATAATTTCGATTTTCCGAAGTTGTGTGATGCTTTCGGATTAGGAGATTTCATGTCATCGTGGTATAAGCTAACATTAATGCATACATGGATGGTTCTTATGCGATTGCACGGAGAGTTTGATGGAAAAGCCTATATGCGACTTCAGAGGGGACTGTTATCCACAATGTGGTTAGATATTGATCAAAGGTAAAATATACACCAACTCCGAGAAAACAAAATAACTTTTCAGACTTGCAATCGTCAGTAAGGAACTTGGACAAGTGTTAACCTCGGAAAACGACATGAAACATATGCACGGATTACATTTACAAACATTTTTCGAATACGACGAAGGATATTTGCACGATGATCGTGTTCTTGCTGGTGCTGTTTGGCGTTGTCTCTATCTCAATCGTCCAGTTGATCCGATCCATCTCCTCCGCGTTGTTACCTATATTCGATCTACTGTAGCCTGGCTCGAAACTTGTGATACCAACCAAATACTTGTCGAAGGAATCCCCGAATGGAAGCAATTACGATCACAATAATCATCGCTTTTTTCTTTAGATTTTTGATAGGATTCTTGTTCTCGTTTTCTCTTTCAATTGTTTGTCCAAAAATGCAAAAAAAAATAAATAAAATTTTCAGGTTGATGTCATCACCTCTGTCATCAACAATCAAATGGTGTCAACAAGAACTTGGGCCAATATGTGATGGTTTGGGAATGGTAGTTCGAAGTCAGATGGGATATGATGGAAGGAGAATTGAAAGACAAATAAGAAGAAAAGCTCTACAGACAATAGTCATGGGAGGAAATGAAGTAGATCCTTTGAAAGTGAGTCTGCACATTTAAATAGTTGAGAAACATTTTAATTAAATGACCCGGCGACTCTTCTAGAGTATTCGATTATTTTGAAAGTATTCGCCATTTTAAGACATATGTGGGTGAAGAAACAGTCTAAAATAACGTATAGCAAAAACTACAGCACAAAAAAGAACAGAAAATAAATCATAGAGTTGGATTAATCGCGCAAACGCGCTCTACTGCTTCATTAGAATTTGAAATTTTGATCCAACTTTATTTTTATTTATTGTTCTTTTTTGTCGTCTAACTTTTGTTTCTTATGTTTTTGAACAGTTTTTTAACTCATATATGCCTTAAAAAGATGAATACTTTCAATTTAAACGAATACTCTCGATGAGTCGCCGGGTCATTTAAAAAATGAGAAAATTCTAGCCACAACAGACCTATCGAAACTTGTTTTACAGCTTGAGAAAAAAGTGTCTAAATTCGTCTGAACTTACTAAATTTTTTATCAAACAAGGTCACGTTTCTTTTTTTTACCCCTGACAGTTATTCACTCAAGCCTTGTATAGATTAATTTTTTTTTGAAAATTTAAGGAACCCAATAGAACCAACGATTCACTTCTGTCAATAGCTCTTCCTTCATCGAACGAAGCTCTCCAACGTGCTCGAGTTGTTTCAGCCGGCATCGAAACATTTGCAAAACTTCTATCACAAGGAGTCTATCCGGGATCGGGAGGTTATACATTATCAGAAAACGGTGAAAAGGTTTATAGTCGACAAGCATCTCCAATTCAATCAAATATCGCTGAAAATCTGATGAAAACTGCTGAACTAGTCGGTAAGGGTGTTGTTCAAATCGCCCCTTTCCCGCTACCTGTTTTAACACAACTAGGAAATTGGACACTAAATAATCCTGGGTTGCCAATTCCGAATGAGTTGAAGAAATTTCCTCCGGTCGCACAACTAGAAACCTTCATACAATCTGCACTGGGAGGGGCACAACATAGGCCTACAATTGAGAAACACAAAACACCTCTGAAGTTTGAAGCTGAAATACCGATAAATGAAAAGGATTTAGAATCAATTCCAATAGATAAAACCCTGACTAAAGAAGAAACTGAATTCCTGATAAAAGCAGCAAAATCGGTTGATGATGACAATGTAGAAACGAAAATATTTGGTAAATCACCGGTGGTTTATCGACCCGAACTTCCGAGAAACTTCGAAGTTAATATTGAAACTGGAAATATTCATACTTTGTCGAGGAGTAATGAAAGTAAAGTGCCAGCAACAAGAATAGGAAGGTGAGATCTTTTATTTATTTCTTTTGATTTTAAGCGTTCAGAATTTCCGAGTTTTCGATTTTTTAATGAAAAATAAATTCACAATAATTTATCTGACTAAATTTTTTGTGTGGAAAAAGCCATCTCGAAGAATATTATCAACAGTTCACAACAAATAGACACTGTCAAATATAGTTGGCGCTCATAAGCAAGGTCAGAATTGCAGACTTGCAACATTTGGTCAGTTAGCTGTTGGATTGCTCGGCGGAGCCACGGCTGAAGTCACTCGACGCACTTTTGGATTCGGAAAGAAGTCTCTCGATGCAGCTGGAACTCCGAAAAATCCCTTCCTCTCGGAAGCCAACGCTGATCGCATTGTCGCAACATTGTGTCGCGTTCGCGGAGCCGCTCTCAAATTGGGACAAATGCTCTCTATTCAAGACAACTCTACCGTACCACCAGCACTGTTACAAGTTTTCGAACGAGTCAGACAAAGCGCCGATTTTATGCCGCTGAAACAAGTTCACAAACAAATGCGTGATGCGTTTGGCGATGAATGGCGCGACAAATTCGCGACTTTTGATGAGAAACCGTTCGCATGCGCGTCGATTGGACAAGTTCACAAAGCGACGTTGAAAGATGGACGCGAAGTTGCAGTGAAAGTACAGTACCCTGGAGTGGCTGAAGGTATCGATTCGGATATTGATAATCTCGTATCAGTTTTATCGGTTGGTGGAATATTCCCGAAAGGAATGTTCTTGAATGAGTTTGTCACAGTTGCTCGTCGAGAATTGAAACAAGAATGTGATTATGAACGAGAAGCGAGAGCGATGAAAAAGTTTCGAGAATTAATTTCTGATTGGAAAGATGTCTATGTTCCAGAGGTACGGTATTTGCACTTTTGAGAAGTTATCAAATTTCAATATAGTTCAGGTGATCGAAGAATTGTCATCTTCAAGAGTTCTGACCACAGAGTTGGTTTATGGTAAACCGGTGGATGCGTGTGTCGAAGAATCGCAAGTGGTTCGAGACTACATTTCCTCAAAGTTCATTGAATTGTGTTTGAAAGAAATTTTCGTTTGGAGATTCATGCAAACTGATCCGAACTGGTCCAACTTTTTCCTCGGAAAACATCCAAAAACAGGCGAACCGCGATTAGTTTTGCTCGATTTTGGAGCATCAAGAGCATATGGTAAAAATTTTGTAGATACTTATATGAAAATCATTCGCGCTGCTTATGATGGCGACAAACAGAAAATAATTGAGTGAGTTTAAAAATTCTCCGAGAAAAATTGCACATTTTTCTACAGCAATCCATTCCAATATTTTCTGGTATTAGATTATTTTTTACGGTGGATGATCTTGCTGGATGGACAGTAGTTCATTGAATTTTACCATAATGTGGGAACACAATCAGGCCTGTTGTCTTCGGGTTTTTTGCGGTCCAATGAGCCGGGCCACAAGCATGTTTTGCTGTTTTCACTTTTTTGACAAATTCAAAACTAAAATAGAATATATGTTTTTTGGTTGTAGAAAAAAATCAGCGGGCCCCGGAAAAACTCAAAACAAAAGTCACGGATTCAGTAAAAAAAAGTCCAGATCACGACATTTTCGAAAAAAAAAATAAAACAATTTTTCGTGCAGGTATTCGCGAGAAATCGGATTTCTAACTGGTTATGAAACGACGGTCATGGAAAATGCACATGTCGAATCAGTGATGATTATGGGCGAAACCCTTGCAAGTCATCATCCATACGACTTTTCGCATCAAGATGTCACGAAACGAATCCAAAAACTCATTCCGGTCATGCTCGAGCATCGGCTCACATCACCGCCCGAAGAAATCTATTCGCTTCACCGAAAACTATCCGGATGCTACCTTCTTGCCGCAAAACTCAAAGCTACCGTATCGTGCGGAGGACTTTTCCATGAAATTCACGAAAATTATACATTTGGACCAGATGGTCGCGATATTGATATAGATCAGGTTACAAAATAGTTAGAACGTGTTATAGGAATTGTTTCGTTATATGCATAAATTTCTATTTTTTCAAAATTTATAAATTGAGATGTAAAGTGTTTTTCGGCACTGTGAATTATTTTTTTTTCATTATTTAACTTCCCAAAAAATCAAAGAATGTTTAGATGCTTCCCGATTTATCGCCACATCTACATACGAGAGAATGTAATATATTGATTGAATTTCTTCAACGATGTCATCAAGAGAAACCTCTGGGAAAAATGGTTGGACAATGTTCGTATTGGGATGAGGCGGTTTGGCAATGTACGAAAAAAGAGAGGATTTGGAGAAGGTTAGTTCCTCAAACATCGAAAGAAGTGAGTTAAGGCCGTTAAAACCACTTGTTCTACTTCGGTAGAGTTGCGGTGGAATTTTTTTTTTGAAAATTAGAAAACTTGATAAAAATTTCGCGTAAAATCGAAAATCAATTATTCTGATGTTGAAGCCTTCTGTAAAATTTGGCACAACAAAAATTCAGAGTCTTTCGTTCTGTCCTAAAAACAGCTAGAATATTGCGTGACGAAGGTTTGACAACTCCGAAAATTCTGATTTTTGATACCATTGTTAGACGTGAACTACGTGCGAGCTTATGTCTATCTATAGTATACGGCCAACTAAAAATAATAACCTTTTAACGTGTTCCTCATTTCAAAATAAAAAAAAAGAATAATAGAAAAATGAAAGTTGTCATGTGGTTCTATGTCTTTCATCTAATGTGGTTTTGTTTAGAGATAATAATCCACGATACAAAAGTCGAGTTGTTGAACTTCGTAATCTTCCTGAACAATATTGGACACCTGCCCTACACAAACTCAAAGAAGAGGGCTTCATTAACACGGAAATTCCCAATTCGAATGGATGTAAACTTTAATTTTTTGTTCTTCTTGTTTTAGGTGATTAGAATAAAAATTCATTAAAATATGTGGCAATCTGCAGATATGTATTTTGTTTGCATCATTTTCTAAGCGCGTATTATATTTTCTGGCAATTTCTCGGCGATAACACACCAATTACCATGCTCAAAAGTAGTTGAAATGACACGAAGTTCCGGAATTGAATCGACTAGATTGTTGAGCTCATTCTCTTTGAAAACATGATAGAAACGATAGAATGTTACCTAAATCAAAAGGATACTGTAATTTGAGAAATGATCTTCCATTCTACCTCTCTCAAAGTCGCCATTGCTTCGGTGATACTTTCTCTCATTATATTTTGAGCCAATTCTTCTCCATATTGCTCTTCTACTGGTACCAAAAGTGTTGCCAATCTTCTGCCTAAATTCTGATATTTTTGAGATTTTTTCATCGGTGTTCGACTATGTCAATCCAGATCATCAGACCTGACTGTTATACCACAAAAAAAAAACAGAAAGACCAAGTCAAAATGAGAATTTTTCGGGCCAGATTTCCGGACTAAAATGTCTCTAGTTCATAACTATTTGCATTGACTTTTCCTTTCAAATTTTAACAACAAAAAACTAACCCAACATCGGGCTCCATCGTTTTATTCCTGAAATAAGCGATGTTGTTGTTGGCAGAAATTGAGGCGCCGCCGATGGAAGTTTCAAATTGTTATTGTTGTTATTAGTGTTACTGTTGTTATTATTGATTGTTGTCACACTACACTTCTTCGTGAAATACGGTATTTGATCGGTCAATGCTGTCACTCGATTCAACATTCCCGAAAACCAGCGATTCGAAATTGTCGGATCTGTAATGCTGACCGGTATCGACGCAGCGATGATACGTTGCTCTTTGGTCGTGTTCAAATGGAATTTGACTTTCGGAAGTCGGCCACCAATCGCATTCTCATGCATGTTCCATGGCACCAGAATGTCTTGCGATGCGAATTTTCCATTTGGTTGTTCGAACGCCCATGCGTATATCAACATTTGACCGCCAACACGTAGACATCGAGAACATTCTGAAAAACAAGGAAAGCCTGATCAGAGTCGGATCAAAATAGAACGACACCCAGAACGCCCAGAACGACAGCCCTGGTGAAATTGTAGACCGAGGGCCCGAGAGCCCCGGCCCGAAAATCACGAGCCGAACCGAGCTTTTTCGTTTTTCGGCTGACAAAAAAACAAGTCCGAACAGACCCGGCTCGAAATTTGAACACCATATTTGAAGCCGTTTCCAGACGGGCTTTTCTGGTCACCAAATAAAAAGTCTGACAAGCACCCGGACGGCCCAATAAGGTCTAAATCTCATCTCTGGTTTGGACAGACTAAATAACAGATTAACTTACCTTGAAGTACCAATTTCCTCCGTTGAACTGTTGATAAATGATGAATTACAGAAACGTTCAAAACAGCATCCACACTTTCGTCTCTGAAATGAATCAAGTACTTTATTGTCAATACAACCAAATGATCCAAAGTAGATTAGTATACTACAACAACAATTTCCGAAAAAGTTCTGTTGTAAAACTAACTTGACAGGAATATTGACAGCATCAGCCAATGCCAAATCAATAAAATCCTTCTTACTGGCAATCAAAACTTCGGGACACGTGTCAAAACCAATGACATGACTCCTAGCTGACGTGTATTTTGCCTCACCACATCCAACATCAAGTATAACACTTCCAGTCAATTGTTGTTCAACAAATTGTTTGACACGGGGCCAAATTCGAGGCGAACTCGATTTGGAATCCTGCAAAACTCGAACAACCATTATTGTTGTTTTTTAACCAAGATGGTTGTTTTTTTTGTTGTCTGCACAAACTCCGGAAATGTAACGAAAAAAGAGAAGAAGAAAATAGATAATGATGACAATTAAGCCACTAATGGCATCTAGTGCACATATATATTTTCGTGTTTTTTTTTTCAAATTGAATTTTTTTCGTACTAGAGGAGCTTTTTGTTGAATGACATTGGACAGGAAATTTAGTTTTTTTTGATTGAAAAATGGGGCAAAATCTCGAAATGTTTTCTGGGACAAATCTGAAATGAACTGGCATCTCGGACCACAAAAAACCCGAAAACTTTCCGGGTTGAATGGAAAAAATATGAATTTTTTGAGATTGCGCAAAGATTACATGAGCTGTAGCCTCGACCTCGAAACGGGAACCCATTTTACTGGGCACCCATTCAGACGCTCGTCGCGCACCTATTTCGGACACCCATTCAGGGGAACCCATTCAGAATCCACCCGCAAACTTAAAAATTTCATAATGTTTTTTTCTAAAAAAAAAAGGTATTCTTTGCCTTGAATATCAGAATTTGTGAACGTGAAAGTTGGGCCCGGATTTTAGAATTTGAAAAAAGATATGACTAGGGCCAATTAGGCCTGTGGCCCGCATCAACTCGGGACATTTTTGGGACAGAAAAAATTGAATTGTCATTTTTGTTTTAGAAATTGCACCTGTGGGATTATAGGGAATAACGTGATTTTAGTACGGGCGTTATTGCGGAGACAACTTGAAGCTTTCGGATCGGTTTAATTCTGAGGGCAGCACTTTTTTTAAATAATTTTTTCAGACCAATTCTCGAGTGTCATAAGCAAGCTATATTAGATTACTAACGGTCTTTGAATGGAGATATATGACACCCGATAAAGTTATTCATGTTCATCATCATCTTTCATCTATCTTTTTTTGGAACCTCCAGGCAGAAAGTCGAAAATTGAGAACAAAACTTGAAATATCTCGTTCAATTCGTATTGTTTTATCAAAAAGAGACTCAAAAGGGTTCTCAAAATCTGTTAGTAACTTATAATCATGATCTCGGGGGAAATTTTGGACTCATTTTGGGTTAGTTTTTTTCTTCTGTAAAACTAGGATCAAATTTTCAAACAAAAATTTATCTAAAAAAAAAGTTCAAGTGAAACAATTGGCAAGAAACGGATATTGAAAAAATATGTTTTTCGAAAAAGGGAAAATTTCTTTGTTAAAACCAGAATATTAAAAAAAAACAGGCCTGAAACTTTTACCAAATTAGATGTTTTCTTTTTCCTACATTACCTTTTGTTGATAAGTGGCAAGTCGCGAATAAATCGAATGCACGTATTCGTGCTCAACAGCATCCGAGTTCAAACTCATGACATCTGAAAAAAAAATGTTGTTTTTGCGGATGACACATTTTATTGTGATTTGTAACGACGGAAAAAATTAAGAAATGAAAACTAAACAAAAAGTTTTGAACAATAAAAAAATGAGGATTTTCTTCGTTTTTTCGCTCACTCTCCCTCACTCACTCATGTAACAACAACAACTGCTAACACATATACATATATAGGCCTATAAAGAAAGCAAGAGGTGCGCAGTCATTGATTTGTCGCTTTTTTCCGTCTCTCGTTCGTGCTCTTTTCATGCTCATAGCCCCGTTTTTTTTTTCTGACACCCAGGACAAAAACACACACATACACATACATACATGAAAGGAGGTGATATGAGGACAACGTGAAACTCTTCTTCCCTTCTTTTTTTCTCGTTTCGAATGTATAATTAATTTTAGAAAAAGGCGGTCGATGACGTAGACCGATTGAATCAAGAAGGTCGAAAAATTACAAATGTAATCGAGTCATTTCGTTCCGAGTGGGCGGAACCCTAAACTACAGTAGTTTTTCAAATTCGGATAAATGGTTACTGGAGACTTTGTACATTTCAAATAATGATTTTTGAAATATTAAATTCCTAACTCTGAAAAAGTTCAGAGATATTTCTTGAAAGTTTCGGAAGTAGTTGGAAAATATTGCCACACGGAAGAAAATATAATGAAACGTGACCTGTGCTCGTTTTCGTGAAATTTCGTTCTCCCGGAGAAACCGAAAAATGTGCGATGAGCTGTCATAAATGTGGCGTGAAAAAGTCTGGCAAACTTTACGAAAACAATTAGGAAAAAAAATAACTTTTTTGAAAAACTGAACAAATTTTTTCTTTAGGCATTCGAATTTCTCGGGCCGGCCAGAATTTACATCGAATGTCAAAAAAATTCGTTTTATTTCATGTCATGCATGGATGAGATTGTAGCCCGGAAGCTGACAGCCCGACCCGAGAATTACGGGCCGGGCCGGGTTTTTGTTTTTCGGCCCGTCAACAAAGAGCCCGGCAAGGCACGGGCATTTACTCATGCAGAAAAATTGTGAGTTGTATATGTAATTGTAAGTACCAAAACTCCGGATTTTTAAGGCCCGTTTCCGGCGGGACTTTTTTGGTCTTCGAGTAAAAAGCCCGGCCTAAGAGAGCCCAAATCTGACCTCTGATATAATAAGAGATGGTCAAACTACAGTACTTTCAGGGACGACTCGGCATTTGTGAAATATTTCATTTCTGAAGGAATCGATAATATTTAATTTTTTATAATTTTTAACAAGAAATAATGTGTTTTGATTAAAAATAATTTTACACGCGCCCAAATATTTAAAGAGAGCCCCCGAGAACCAAGAAATTGTCAAAACAATGTTCAGTTGTCGATTTGTTCTTCTCTTCATCCTGTTCTTACAGGTTTCGAGTTTTCCAGAAATTTGCTACAATGACGAAGATTGTTACTTCGTCGATGATTGTTATGGAAAATGTTCTTGTATCATCACCGAACATCCAACCGGAGTCTGCATTCTAACTTCTGATCCTCTTCCACCCGGTCGATGCAGAAATGACAAGGATTGTGAGAACTATGAGTGTTTACCTAGCAACATACCTGGGGAACTGGGTTTCTGTACTATTTCGAAATAAATTTTCTTTGGTTTTTCAAAATAAAGTTTCAACTCATACGGTTTATTAAAATAATAGATAGAGTAAAAATTGCTCTGCAAAAAAAACGAAAATTAATGAGACTTCTCTCTGTATATATTATATCCCGTGTTGTTGTTTTTTGTCGCTGAATAATAGTGAAAATGTGATGAATTATTCAATTGTGTGGTTTTTCACCGTTTGGAGAAATTATGTTTTTTTTTTTGGATTAGTATTTGGTGGTTTTTGACACTGCAGGAAAACGATTTCGCGTGCGAAAAAATGAGGACGAACAAATTATGGCCGGACAAACCAAAAAACTAAACTAGTCCACGCGTGCGGGGCAAAAATGTTTTCTTTTCTTTTTTTCGAGCGCTCAAAAAATGTTTTCCAGTTGTTAAAACATGTTATCAGCTATTTGTGTTTTTCACTAAACAAACCTGATCAAGTAGTCTAAGTATACAGTGCAATTGTTAGAATAGTTGTACAAAATTTCAATTTTTGCGTAGCTACGAATTTCAGCACATCTTTAATGAGAGATTAGAACTAATGTCTTCCGGTCATCGATCCCATCATCAAAAACCAGGAAAATCTAAAGTTTGTTTTTTTGAGATAATGATTCGTCATGTTTTATATTTAGGAATCTTCTGCACCTCGAATAGAAAATCATAAATGCGCTACAGCTTGGCAGTTTTTGAAAATCAATGGTAAAACTTATCTGCGTGTTGACGGTCAGCCGCAAAAATGCAGTTCAGCGGAAGAATTCAATGTGAGTTACTTTTCGTGTTGAGAAAACCTGAATAAAATGTTTATTTCCGGCGGTCAAGCGGCATGGCGTTTATTACGACCCCAAGAGTCTTACGAGAAGTACCAAAGATCTAGGAGATCCACGAGATTTATTTTTTTTTAAAAACAACTCAATTTATTCAAAATATACTTCTCGTACTACGGTTGCTCAAAAAGCGCCGAATTTCCGTATAGATACTCACTATGTGGCAACGCCGCCGAGGAAAGAAGTATCGATTTTCAACATGGATGACAATTGTGACACACAGATTTTGACCGATTTTGCAAAGTGAGAATTTTCAAAGGTTTTATCGAAATTATTTTTTTCCAGAGAATGTGGTACTGTTGAAGATGTATTGGTTTGTCGGCATCCAATAACGAACAAACATCTGAAAATGGCCTATGTTATTTTCAATAAACCAGCTGAGGCCTATACTTTTGTTGAAAAATATGAAACGGCCAAATTGATGGCCACTAAAATCGACGCAAAGTGTGATCCATATCGTAAGATGAAAATATGAATGTTCAAAGTATTTACCAAAATATTTCAGTAACTCATTTGAATGAAAAATATGAAAAAGAAACTTCCCAACTGATACCGTTGCCAAAACATTTGAAAGTTATCGAGGAAAGTGTTTTGATGAGATTTAGAGAAGAAATTTTGAAAAATGAGAAACGTTCGGAAACGCCAACAAATGTGAAACAAGAAATTGAAGACGAAGAAGATGTCGAGATCGATGTTGAAAAAGTTGAACTCAAAGTTAACAAAGGTTAGGATTTTCTTCAAGAAAAGCTGAAGTAAATATAAATTTGTTACAATTTAAAAAGTGGTCTTTATTTTTAGAAAAAAAATAACGCGATCATTAAAAAATGTTTAGTAAACATCATTATTTAAACTGTATAAAAAGAAAATTACCGGAAGTAACGAAACACGGTGATAATAACAGGTGTCCATTTTATTTTTTGAAAAAAGTCTGAAGTACTACACATGTTTTTCAGCACAGTTCAAAATTTGCTTCTTTTTAAAGTTACTGCCCAGGGTTAGAAAAATTTCGAAAATTGAATTAACCCGAGAAACTACCGAAGTGCAATTATTTTTCCAGATACCCCTCTCAAGTGTCCAAAAACACCACCAATGACAAGTTTCTCCGACTATCATAACCCTTCTTATGATATTCCGTCATCTAGTCGAAATGACATACCACCGCCGCCTTCAGTTTCAGATGACACAAAAATCAAAGGTAATTTTCAGAATTTTTCGTTATTTTTCTCACTGCACGGCATGCTTTTATTTTTGTGTTGCACCTTTGTGTTGTAGAAAAAATTCCCCCACCACCGCCGCCCAGAAAAAAGGAGAAATCATCTTTGTCGCCTCCACAGCCGCCTCCGAAACCGAAAATAGAACCACCTGAAGAAGTTGAAATAAAAAAAGAAGAAGAAACTCCGATATTCAAATCATTCACAGTGAATCGTGATCCGGTTCGAGTTATGACAATGAGCCCGTTTGGAGTTAATTGGATACCGGATAAACGTTATGAATCGTACGCTGAACAATTGAAAAATAAGTTTGTTCCCGCTTCAAAATTGGAAGAACAAAAAGAAAATAAGAATGAACCAGAAAAAGTAATATTGACGAAATTGGAAGAACAAAACGAAGAGAGAGAAGATATCAAATATTCTATTGCATCGAGAACGCCTGAAATATTAGATGTAAAGTTTAAAAAACCAGAGCTACCAAAAAGAAGAAGGTGCGAACAAGTAGAGAAAAGTTATCGAATGGATCACCAGAAATTTTATCAATCGAGAGGTGGAGGTAACCTTTGTTTTGCTTATTTGTATATTGCTTCTCTCACCTCACATAGAAAACAAACCCGCTACGGGTCAGTGTTTAAAAAATATTTAAAAAAAAAATTTTGAGTGATTTTACTCCGAACACTCGGGTTTTCATGTTTTTTTTTCTGAGACCGAATATGTTTTTAGATTATCACCGGAATTATGCTGAACCACCGCCAAGATATTCGGAAATCGATCCGATGAGAAGATCTCTTTCCTCATCTTTCGATCCTCGTCCCTCTTCATCCAACAGAAATCATCAGTATTCGTCAGAATCTGAAGATGATCGAACTCGTAGATCTCGAAAAACGAAAACACGATCAAGATCAAACAGCCAGGCGGATAAAGACGATTCGAATAAGTTGTATGGAGTAGAGACTTGTGTTAAGAGGTTAAAAACTGTCTGAACTGACTCAATTAATTTTCTTTCCTTTCAGAACAATCGAGTATAGCAAGAATGGACAAAAAAAGAAAGAGTACGTGATGGAGCGTAAAAAAATCACGTTCACTGGTGGATTGGATAAAATATCGTCGGATGATAGATCGGGCAGATCAAGATCTATGTCGATATCTTCCAGCTCGTCAGTTCCTACTTATCCTGACAGTGATCATGATAAACATAAAACGGTGAGATCAAAAAAAGTGAACGCTTGTACGGAAATTCTCTTGTGCACATTGGTTTGTAAAATTAAAAACAAAACGTTTTCCTGCTACTCCCCGTCCGCATCTTTTAAATTTGTTGGAAAGTTGTAATTTTGAATCCACATGATCAGACCCGATTTTCCCAACTGTGAAAGTCTATCAATGTGATATTCTGGCCAAACAAAATTCACCTTTTTTCAAAGTTTTTCTTTAACGGTTAAATTTTCAAATTTATGGTGTTTCTCAAAAAATGTCCAATCATAAATTCTCAAAACTTCCAGACCAAATCAAAATCGTCAGATCGAAGAAAAGAACGTACATTTCATGGGTGGGACACTGAATCCGATGAAACTGATGACAGTGATAAAGAGCGACGTAGCCGCAAACCCCGTCGTAATCAAATCAAAGAACATCAAAATTATCGAGATCGACATCGCGATAGAGAAAATCCGACAACGTCGTCGTCTCGAAAAAGTGGTCATCCACGAACACCGCCTGCGCCGCACAGTCTACAAAAATCGGCATTTGCCTATCATCCGATGAACATTATTCCATTTGATAGAACTCGACCACCACCACCTCCGATGACACCATCGATGTATCAACATATACCGCCACCTGTCATTTCTACACAGCCTAAACTAGTTCAAATACCACAATTATCGTCGTCAGTAATGAATTACAATGTGGCAACTCCACCGCTGGCAGCAGGTGATATGTCGCGAGTGGAATTTCGAGAAGAGTCGCCTGAAATGCCAGCTGAATCTCTGACACAACGAATAACTGGATTGTTCGGACCAGTCACTCAGAATGTAGAAGAAGTGTAAGTGTTTTCTAATGTGTTTATAAACAAAAAAAAATAATACTTAAAAAAAAACAAAAATTCGTAATTCACCTCATTTGTGTGCAAAAGTAGGTCGAAAAACCTCTAAAAAGTGGGGGTTACTCGACATTTTTCAACATTAGGTGAGTAAACTTTTTGCGTTTTTATTGCTTTTTTGAACATATTTTTCCTTGTGATCGAGGCCACAAATGTTGCTCAAAAAAGTGATTTTTCTGAATGTTGCAAAATTATTTTTCGAAGAAACCGGTTCACAACTATTCAACAAATACCTTGAAATCTATAACTCCAACTACGAATTTCGGGCCTTCAAAAAACCGAGCTCTTCTGCATAATTCAGAAATGACCACCCAAATAAATTATAAAAATGTTTCATTGATATTGTTCAAGTTTGTTTTTTTTTTCAGGTCTCCGGCACCACCAGAACCAAAACCTGTTCAAATGATCACATATTCCGTTCCTTTCAATCGCTCAATGGATCGACATTCATCGGAAGACATGGATGTTGAAGTGTCTAGCGAGGCAGAATCAGTTGAGAAACATCGTGAAACAGAGAGTGAACGAGAACAGAGATTGGCTCGCGAAAAAACTGAAACAGATCGGAAGCTGGTGAGCAGAAACAAGTGTTAAAATTCAACTAGAGTTGCTGTATTTTAGAAAATAATGCAAGTACGAATGTCGAATGTTTGTGTTCATCGAATACTGAAAGAAGAGCAGAAGAAAATATGCGCGGCTTTCATCGAACAGTTGCTAAGACAAAGTTTTGTGATGGTGGACGAGTCGTTGGTGAATCGAGCTGCCGAGAATGAGGAAAAAAGAAAGGTTGGACACATACATACATGGGATACCCCGGTCATATGACCATAGGGAGTGTAACTTTTGACTTATTAGAGCTGGGGAGGGGTTGTAACGTTTAAAAAAAAATACGTGGATAAGATGCTAATGTGTGGATTCATAAGGCCCAAGTTCGAGGCCGACTGGAGGGTCAACCTTGACGGATAGGAATGTAGAACTTGGATAAGCGATAATCTTTTTGTTAGTGAAGCGGATTAAGGAAGGTGTAACTTTTTGGGCCTGTCCGGAAGTATCCCATGTATGTGTTGGAGGCTTTTTAAAATTCCAAACAATTATCTGAATTTCTTCTGTTTTGATTGTAAGACCATTTGCCGTTTCTTGACGAAAAACATACCTGTAACAAGAGGTTTATGAAAAGTTCTGTGACAGGTTTTCAGACAAAAAATCACAGTGACTTTTTGGTCGTTTTTTTTGGTTCACAGTGAAAAAATGTTTTGAAGAAATTTGAAACCCTCTTGTTACAGATGGGACGACAAAACAACATTGATTTTATTTTTTTCAGAAAGAACGCGAAGAACGAGCTCGACAAGATGCAGAAAAGCCAAAAGTTAATCCCTACAATGAATTTATGGTTGGTTTTTTTTAAATTTGAAACATTCAAACATCAAATCCGATATGGGTAATGAGAAAATTGACGATAAGTAACGTTTCTCATTCTTTGTGTTAAAAAATCTAAAGTTTCTCAACTAAAATTTGTAGCAGGCTTGGTCGGAACCGGGCAGGGCTGCCGGAGTGGGGGGTAGAGTGGGCTCCATATAGAAAACTAGAAAAAAGCCCAGCCCACCCCAGCCCACTACGAAAAAATACAGGAAAACGTGGAGTGGGCTGGATTATCCCATCTGGGAACAATTTGTTTCTTTGTTTCTCTACCGTCGCTGACCTATTGGGCATCTCTCGTTTTCTTCTTTTTTCATTTCTGGTTTTTCTTCACCTTTTATGAAAAACAAAGCCCACCTGGGCCTCCATGGAATATTCTACTTTTTAATGGGAATTACCAAGTGGGCATTTTAGCCCACTTTTCCCACTTACAGATGGGCTGCCCACCTGGTACCCACGCAGCCCTGGAACCGGGAATAGGAATTTACCCTTTTCCGGGTTTTCCGTCGGAAAATTTCTCACTTTTGAACTCAATTTTCTTTCGGAAAAAAATATTTCGAAAAAAATTTCCGAAGGTTTATTTCCGACCAAGCCTGGTGTGTGGGCTTACAAGTTAGTAACGAAAACTAAACATTGAAGTTTCCTTGTATTTTTTTTCATCTTCGTTCACTGATGTTTTTTGAAAATGTTGTCCATCCTGATTTTCTATTCCTCTCTCTGTCTCTTCTTCTCTTGGGATCACATTAATCAAAAATATGATGGAATAGTTATAAATTTGTAGATCAAAATATCTATTTGAAAAACAGGATTGGCAATGATGTCCTTTTTGGGAAGTTGAATGTGTATTAGCATGGCGTTATTGTTTAAAAAACACAGATGGAGAAAATTAGGCATCCAGCTATATTTACAATTAGCATAGTCTACACCATCTTCTTTTTTTTTGCTCTCTTTGATTTGGCGCGAAATGATCTTATGCTATTCTGCACTCTCCTCTTTCCCCCCTTCTCTCGTTCTCCCACATCCCTCCACAATTTTTTGTGTGTTGTCTTTTTCTTTTTCTCTCTCCCAAGTTCTCACTCCCTCTCTTTTGTTTTTGTCTTCCTGGTTTTTTAGTTGTCGTAATTGTTTCGTTTTTTCACGTTGTGATCATTACTCGGCTCAACTTGTAGATCTCGAATAGGCTTTCTAAATATGTGCTAAGTGTCATATTCAATACGTGTTCTGTATATATTCATGCCTCCAATGGCTCGTTCAACAATTTCACATGAAGAATGGGAACGGATAAAGCATCAACCAAAAAGACAATTAGTGGGACCTGCTCAAAATTTTGCTCTACAACGTTATCCGTCAATACCAACAACGAAAGTTACGTATCGAAGTGTACAGGATGCGCCACCGCCCCCAAAACAACACGTTTACCAGTTGACTCAAAAGTATCATGTTACGACAAAGACATCAGCGCAACCAACGAATTCGAACAATGTACAAGTGAACACTGAGAGGTTCATTTGGATGAATGGAAAATTGGCGAAAGTAAAAATGTTGAAAATGGCTCAACCGATAGCTTCATTGCCTGCTCAAAAGCCTGTATATCGACACGATTTATTGACAAATTTGACTAGAAATACACCAATGATTGATATTCCGAAATTCAAACATCCGGCGGTTTTTAAACAACCGATCGGGAATCGATTTCAACAGGTCCGTATCGGATTTGATATGATGTTTGAAAATTCCAAACCCTTTATTTTCTTTTTTCACGGTTCCTTTTTTTCAGCTTCAAAGATATGTCAATGCTAGTATGCCATCTCAACACGTCATTCGACAGGTTCTCTTTTTTTCCTTTTCTTAGTTTCACAGGTTTTTTTTTTTCAGAAAAAACACACGAAAGAGTCTTCTAGTTCATTGGCTCATAAGAAACGCGAAACATCGGAGACATCGTCGGAAAAGTCCTACCAATCAACGGATGGAGCGACGCCAATATCTTCGAGTTCGGACGGCGACTTCTCGGATGTTGAGATTAAAAAGTCGAGAGATACGAAGAATGTTTTAACTGATTCGTCTTCAACTTATGAACAGTCGGATAGTGATCAAAAAACACAATCGGAGAGTAGTAGCAGTGATGATGACGATGGTTCTAGTGAACACGAATTCAATAAAAGTAGGTTCTTTATTTTCAAATTGGTATTGTTTCTCAGCCATATTTCCAAAATGGATTTCTGTAATCGTTGAGTCTCATACTATCACGACGATAACTATTCAGCTAACTAAGAAAAATGAATTACATCGTCACAGTTTTCTCTTTACTCAAAATAATAATAATAATAATATATTTGTAGGTAACAAACGGAGGCTACTTTACTCGGATGACACATCAGATTCGGACACACCGGACTCTAAGAAAGGAGTTCTCGCACTGCTGAGAAAACGAGCTGAACAACATTCAAGAGAGTCATCGGTTGCTTCAAGTTCTATGCTTGGTGAAGATGAACTGCCTATGAAGGAGATCAAGACAGAAATCAAAACGGAGACGTTTAAAAATATCGAATGGCAGAGAATTGAGGAAAATTGTATTCCTCCGATAGACAGAGGTGAGTTTTTGTTGTTGTTTTTTGCACGTTTTCTGAGTTCCTGTTTCACCAGAACCTATCGCACTTTTTCCTAATCGTTCAACTTATTGAAACAAAACATAAGAATATTGCAGCCTCTCAAAATTCGATCAAATCTTCTGATTATCATCCAATAACAATAGAACATTGCTATTTTACGTTTGCAGGTAAAACCCAGCTTCAAGTTCATGATCCTGTTTCTTTTGATACGGTTAGTTTTTTATATATTTTTATCTGAAAATGCAAATCATTCTAGCCATTGCCCGAGAAACCTACTTGGGAATATATTCAAAGGGAATCGTCAGGTCAATTGACTTTGTCACAAGTCACAAAAAAAGTTTCACCGAAAAAGCGGAATGTCAAAGAAATGTTGTCGTTTTTTGATGTGCAGTAAGAGCTTATGAGTGTTACATTTTTCTCATCTTTTTTTTCAGAAGTGCTCCTTACTATCCGAAAGTGGTTCCGAAACGGCAGCCAAAATATTATCCTCATCGATCTTTCCAAGAAAAACGTCGCATTCTGTTTGATGTCGATGATTTGTTAGATGCCGAAGATCAAGTTTATCTACGCGATGAGTTGTTCAGAATTCAAGCGGAAATTGAGTCGGAAGATCAGCTACCGTGGGGAAGAAAGTTGACGTTTGTGGAATGTGTTGTACCGAAAGATCCTGTTCTGAAGGTGCAGTTTTATTTTTGATGAAAGTTATTGAAGACGTAAAAAGTTTTTGGCGTCGAAACAAAAAACTAATTTCAAATCACGTAACTCGGTCGGAAACGGTCCTTTAATACATATAGTCTGAAAGTTTGGTACTTTTGGATACAAATCATACATTTTCAAGAAGAATGTGAAAAGCTGCCAGTGGAAACTTCCCACAATTGTCACAAAACATCTATTCAAGGCTCTGAGAAACTGACATTCAAAGTATGGCCGGGTTTTTTTTTTTGACGGGCCACAAAAAAGCCCAGACCGTGTTTTTTTGGCCCGGGCTTCTGAGCTATCATCTAATTTCTGTGAAAACTGAAAGAACCCTTGATTCGAAAAATCTTGAACCCTTGATTCGAAATGTTCATGCGATGTGCAAAGTAAGGAAAAATGCAAAAAATATCGCGCAAAGTAAAAGTGATTTTTCCCGATATTTGAGGAATGTAACATTTTATTATTCCAAAAATAATTATCAATCGTATAACTCGATAAAGTTTAGGCCAAACCTATCAAATCTCGTCGTGGAAGTCCGGATGTATTTTACGAGGATGATGATTTGGACGGTGTTTTGCCTATCGAAGAAGGCTGTTCAAGAGCTCGCCCATACAAAAAGATGACTGTCAAACAAAAGCGAAATCTTATCCGACGACCCGGAGATGAGAAGAGTTCGATGATAAGTGAAAGAGTTAGTTGTTTTGGAGTAAAAAAAATACAAAATGTATCCTGTTTTTTTTTCAGGACGAAACAGCACTTCGACATCAATCTATCAAAGACAAGGAGTTTAGATCACTTCAACGAAGATTGATGACATCGATGGGTGACGCCTCGTCGGACTTTTTCAAAATAAATCAACTCAAGTTCCGGAAGAAAATGATCAAATTCGCTCGATCTCAAATTCATGGATGGGGGTTATATGCGATGGAAATAATCGCACCCGATGAGATGATTGTTGAGTATATTGGACAACAGGTGAGAAGCAGGGCTATCGGAACGTGGGGCTTCCTTCGGATTAAAAATCCGTAGTACTGTGAACTGTGAGAACTCACAAAATGTTCTTTGCGACACACGACAATTTTCAGATCCGATCAATTATTGCCGATGTTCGTGAACTGGCATATGAACGACGGGGAATCGGAAGTTCTTACTTGTTCCGTGCTGATGAATATATTGTGATAGACGCGACGAGAAGAGGCAACTTTGCAAGATTTATAAACCATTCGTGTTCTCCGAACTGTTATGCAAGAGTGAGTTTTATTTCATTATTTTGGAGCTGTCGAAAAAATAAGAAGTTTCAGCTTTTCAGTATAGGTAATATTTTAACGAACCAGAAATATTACGAGTATTGTTACGGAATTCCACTATTTTTCTGAAATAACATTGTGAGAACATAACAATATTTGTTTCTTTTCTCAGGTACTCACAATTGAAGGTCAGAAACGTATTGTCATATACAGTAAAGGCGTAATCAACAAAGGTGATGAAATCACATACGACTACAAATTCCCGATCGAAGACGAAAAAATAGACTGTTTGTGTGGAGCCAAAAATTGTAAAGGATCACTGAACTAATGATAACCATGTTGTCTCTTCCTGTATAATACCCACTCGCAGCTGGTTTCTGTACTATGTTCCGAAAACGGTGATGATCGACAAATCAAATCTCGCATTTCCACGAATCTCATTTCTGTTTTCTCTTGTAGTTCTCTGTGATATATATGTATTACTGCTACACAGTAGTAGATTTTTCTGAATTTTTTTTCTGTTTTATCTACAACTATCTTTTTACCTCCTTTGTAAGCATTTTATTTATTTTTTTTATCTATAAATTTTTTTGAAATTTTAAACAATTTTTTTCATTATATCAAAATACTGTTTCAAGTGACAGTTTTTTGTATTTCAAAAACTTCCAGAATAATTTAGAAGACATTTAATTTTGCAGTGTTTTGATATGATACGTATTTTCGTACGGCTTTCTACGAATTCGACGAACATTTTGAAATTCCAAAGATTTGTTACGATGAGCTCTGTCGATAAAAGAAGGGGATTCAAACAAGGTCGAGGTACTGGCGATTCTGGTCAATCTTCGCTTTATAATTTGGAACGACGATGGAAAGATGATGATACGTTTATGGCATTAGGTGCCACGGATGAATTGTCATCATATCTCGGGTGAGTTTCTCTCATATTCGTCACTTTTTCATGCGGAAAGTTTGAACTAATTTATGAAAAAAAAGTCAGAATATTCGGAATTTTTTTGGGGACAAATAAATTATCTAACAAAAAATTTAGTTTTTTTTTCTCCGCCCATTTTTGAAAGCAGCATGGGTTTTTTCGGATAAATTTCTAAATTCACAATTATTTCACATTTTTGAAGTGAAAATCCACCCATTTTTATTTGAAGTATGTAGGGTCACTAAATTTTGAACTTTTTTCTCGAAATTTCGACGTTTTTCGATATTTTGGGTTATTTTTTTCTCAGAGTTTGTGGAGCGAGTGCGAAAAACGACGGAACAATGGAGGATATCGTCGAGACGTTGACACGGTTACAATGTTGCCTTCAAGACGTTGGAGCTCATTTGGCCACTCCGCCAAAAAGTTCTTCCGAAAGAAAACAGAGTGAGTCGGTTTATTTCTTTAAAATCGATAGATACGATTTCTCGAGTAACAAGAAAACTCGGGGCAGAAATGTCCCGAGGCAAAGAGGGAAACAATAAAGAATCCGAAATCGGTCTAGAAAGAGAAAATCACAGAGAAAACCGCGTTCGACAATTCAATGGTCGAGTGGATTAATGCAGAAATCGATCGATACGGAGATGTTCTTCCACCAATTCGACAGTTTATTCTATCAGGCGGTGGAATCACATCAGCACAATTACAGTATGCCCGAGCAATATGTCGAAGAGCCGAGCGGAGTGTCGTTCCGTTGTTGCGCGATGAAGATGTTGACCCGCTCGCGTTGAAGTTTTTGAACAGAATGAGCGATTTGTTGTTCGTTTTGGGAAGAACTGCGTGTATGAGGAATGAAAAAGAAGAATTGACTTATCTTCGACCAGACACGTTTACCAATCTAAAATGGGATAGGAAGACTCTTCATGACAAGAAGAAGTGATTCCTTCTAATGTTACTGTAGTTTGCTCTAATCATATCTCAACGGTTCTAATCTTGCCATATTCACAAATAAAAATGTATTTAGTTCTTTTTTGTTGTTGATTCACCAAAGTAATAGTTGAAATTCGCTTTCACATATTTTCTACAGTATACCGGCATAACGCGCAAACCATAAAACGGAGTTGTTGTTACACTCTATTGTGTTGTTTGAACCAACATTTGTTTTGAAAGATGTTTGAAATTTTTCAAAAATTGAATGAATTATTTTTTTCGATCAGAAGTTTATTTAAAATGCCTAAATTTGTTTTCGATTCCGACTCAATTGTTAACAATTTTTCGTTTATATTTAATTGAAATGTTTTTAGATGTCAAAATCACAGCAAAATTCTATTCGGTATGATCGGCAAGTTCGATTGTGGGGTGAAGAAGGACAGGCATCGATTGGAAGTACTACTGTTTGTTTGTTGGGAAGTGATTCCTTAGGTAAGATCTTCCGGGTTGGCTGTGTGCTGGTCGTATTTTTAAATCTCAATTTTTTCGCACATTTCTCCACGGTGCGAGAAAGTGTACGTCCTCAGGCAAATATAAGCTCCGGAAACGCACCAAAAGGCACCCTCGCTCCGGAGCGATTCCGCATTCTCCCCAGTTTTCCCGAAAATTTCCCGGATTCTCCCCAATTTGCACCGCAATTGCACCAATATTTGGGGAAAAATGGGGAGCCCCGAAGTTTCCCCAATTTGCTCCAGAGTTTTTCCGGTGAGAATTGGGGTTAATTTGGTGCTTCTCCGGAGCGAGTTTTCGAAAGATGCAATCACGCTCGATTGCAACGCGCTCCTTCATCATGATTTGAAATTATTTGTTTTTTTTTCTTTTTTTTTTGTTCCTAAAATAACCGAAAAAGGGGTTCCAGGCTTCGAAATGCGGGAAAATTTCGATCGACGATCAAAACAAAGCACTCAGGAAACACAAGGAAGTAAGTTATTCCCACAATTATATCTAAATTCATCTAGAAATATTTCAGATGACAGTGATAAGTGGAAGTCAAGCAGTTTTCGCTAAATTTCGAAAAGAAGATTCCGCGATCATGTTCAAAAGAAGGCTTGACGTTGCGAGACTCGTGGAACGGATGAAGGCCGAATCAAGTTTGCCATATATAGTAAGTTTTTCAAAATACGTAATTTTAAGTTTTTTCGCGTGAACCACACAATTTTATTGAAAAATGTCACTGTGATTTTTCGTGTAAAAACTGTCACCCTCTTTGTCCAGAAACGTCAAAAGTTTCAAGTATTTTTAGTGGAAAAAGTTCACATTAAGAATGATTGATAGATTTTAGATAGAAGTGAATAGAGAAGTAAAAAGGCTCAAAAACAAAAAAATATTACAGATTTCTATCATGGAGCAGTGAGACATCAGATGGCAATATCTTATCAAGAATTCGATTGCATAGCTGGTACGATTATTCGTTATACAATGATGTCACTCAACATTGGAACAACCACTGCAAGTGATTTCTTCTCGTACATTCAGTCTTCACATTTAAATTTTGATTGAACGTATTTATGTTTCATTGTTTTTCTTTTTTTTCAATAAAAATGTGTTGTTCAGGTTTTGCGAAACACTACGCAAAAATTTCACTCCAGAGTAGCCCCAAAAAAGCCCCTAATTAACCCAGAAATGCACCAAATTCGCTCTGGAGTTTCCCCAATTTCACCCCAAAATAACCCACTTTCGCACCAAAATTCCCCAAATAAACCCCAGAACAGTACCGAATTTTCTCCCGGGCGAGCTCCGGAGCTTTTAGGGGTAAGCTCCGGAGCTGATTTGGTGCGTTTCCGGAGCTTATATTTGCCTGAGTCCCTCCCCCTTTTTCGGTCGTCGTGAGTTTTTGTGAGTTTTTTCCTTGCTGCACTCGCAAATGAGACTGCACGCGAGTTTTCAGAAATAGCTCAGCAGGGAAGGCTAGCGACCACAAGTTGAATGGTCGCAGGTTCGCTTCCCGCCGCGCGCCACCTCTTTTTTTTCTTGTTTGTACTTTTTTTCCTTTTATTTTTCATGGAACCTCACTATTGGTTTCTCAAAAACTAGTACCATTTTGTTTCTAAAAATTTGCTACCAACTAAATTTGACCATGCTGAATCGATCTAGATAGGTCCCGTCTCGATTGATATTCTCTATCATCGCCAAAAAGTTTTTTAAAGTTAGAATTTTTCAAAAAGTCATTGACGATTTTTTTAAAACTACCTTTTTTGAGGTGGTGGGATGATTCCAGCGATATGAGACCTAGCTAAATCGATTCAGAACACTCCAATTAAGCGGAAAACAAATTGTAAGAAAAAAATGAAGACCGTTTTCGAGAAAAAAATTTTTGAAAAAATTTTCGAAAAAAAGTTTAAAAGTTGATTTTCGAGGTGATGGGATGATTCCAGCGATATGAGACCTGTCTAAATCGATTCAGCACACTCAAATTGAGCTGGAAACACATTTTAAGAAAAATTGTGAAATTATTTTTCGAGAAAAAATTTTTTGAAAATGAATTTTTCTTGAAAAAAATTGGAAAATTTTGGAAATCATGAATTTTCGGGGTGATAGAGGATATCAATCGAGACGGGACCAGTTTAGATCGATTCAGCATGCTTGAATTGAGCTGGTAGCAGATTTTTAGACAAAAAATGGTACTAGTTTTCGAGAAACCAATAGTGAGGTTCAAAAAGTTCAAAACGCAGTTTTCGAAATGATAGAAATTTTCAATGTGTATGAAACCTATCTAGATCGATTCAGCATACTATCATTAGGTTACTGAATAATTTTCAGTAGGAAAATGGTACTAGTTCTCTAGAAAAACGGTATGAAACGGTATGAAATGGTAATAAAACAAATAAACAAACAAACAAACAGCTTCTGAAAAAGGTAATAAACGATTATTATTATTATTAAGGGGGAGCGAACGGCAAAAAAACCTTGTTGTGTGGTGAGTGCAGTGAGCGCAAAAACAAGAAAAAGGGGGCGTGGCGTACACTTTCTCGCACCGTGTCTCTAGATCAGACACAGTTTTGTGGATGTATAATTGGAATGTAATGATTTGAAATGATTAAAAAATATATAATTTGAAATGATAAAATAATTTTGGATGGTAAATTCAGTGAGAAGGTCACGAAAATAATTATGTTTTTGTATTTTATGTGTAAACTCATGGGTTAAAATGGGTACTGAACTCAGAAATGTCGAAATTCCGTCCACCAACTATGGTGGACTAGCCCAAAGTTTTTTTTTTCAAGTATAATTTTTTCGAATACCTATTCAGAAACATATTCTGATTTCAAAACAGGAATGTCGTTTGAGCTGTTGCGATGTCCTGCTTTCTGTTAGGTCAGGCTCACCCGACCCGCCCGTTGAAAACTTGATTATTTTTAAAATATTTTTTCTTGTATTTAGTATTTTTTGATTAAGCCGGGATGGCCTAACCGGCCTGCCCAAACACGACTAGAGACGATTTGATTTCAGATTATATTTTCATATGATTTAAACCTGACATGTTTTCAGGCACCGAAATATTGAAATCATTAGTTTTGGCCGGAGTCCGATCATTTTTCATCGTCGACGATGTGAAGGTTGAAATCGGGGACATTGGTCAGAACTTCTTCTTGCACGCTGATGACATTGGCAAAAATCGAGCCGAAGCGACACTTGAGAAGCTAAAAGAGCTCAACCCATCAGTGTCTGGGTTTTGTTCTATTGCATCGCCGAGTCAATTGGTCGACACGGATGTTGAACGACTTCCAGAATTTTCGGTTGTTGTTGCTGCTAATCAATCGGAATACGTTGAATCAATGTTTGGTAGCATTTTATATTCTGCTGGAGTTCCTTTTATTTGTGTCAAAACTTATGGATTTCTGGGTTCGATTAGAGTTCTTATAAAGGAGCACACTATTGCAAACTCGCACGAGGAAAATCCGAAGCCAGATATGAGGTTTGTAAAATTGATCTGGGCCAGGCGCCGTTGAAATTGGGTATTTTTTCACAATTTCTGTTATCTATTTTTTCCGGTTAGGCTTGACCAACGCTTTTTTCAAAATCAGAATTTCGCCCCGAAAAAATTTTCGACTGACAGCATATATTCACAGTGTTTATATATCTTAAAATGTTTTCGCATAATTTTTTGGCTCAGACACAGTTTTGTGTACGTGGTCTGAACCGATGAAATAACCCCAATTATTTGGCCAAATAGAACCGTACCGAAAGTTACAATTTATCTATTTCAGATTAGATGTACCATTCGAAAAATTAACCGAAATGGTAAATGAGACAAACTTGGAAGAAATGACTATCGACGAACTCAGACACACACCTTATATTCTTATACTTTTCAAAGCTCTTGAAATTTACAGAAAGGTAACTTTTTTTTCTTGAAATACTATATCAGAGATAATTTCTTTAGAATCGTAACAACCCGACGGCATTTCCCGAATCGTACTCTGATCGTAAAGAAATTCAATCAATTGTTTTGTCGTTGCGCAGAAGTAGTGAAGAGTCAGGAAGTAAAGATTCGGAGAATTTCGATGAGGCAAAAAATGCAGTGACTAGAGCTTTTCAGAGAACTGCGGTAGTTTAGAAACGGACATTTTCTTCTAATTTTTTTTTGAAAATTCCAGATTTCAAGTTCGGTCAAGTCTATCTTGAATGATGAAAATTGTAAGGTGTCAACAGAGCCTTTTTGGATTATATGCGAAGCTTTGAGAAGATTTGTCAATTTGAATAACGACTTACTTCCGGTTCGTGGAGATTTGCCGGATATGACATCTGATAGTAAACGATACTCAAGATTAGCTACGATGTTTCACGAGAAAGCGTTGATTGACGCAAAACGGGTGTTAGAATTGACAAGAAATGTGGAAAAAGAGCGAAATGTGGGAGATGTGATCAGTGAAGAGATGTGCTACAGATTTTGTAAAAATGCTGACAGAATACGTCTTCAACGTGGCGAAATTTACAATGTGGAAAAGGAGTTAAAGGTTATTTTGTAAAAATAATATTTTAAAATTTGAATTATGGGGTTATTCAGTTGAAAAAAAGTATGTTAAAATAACATAAAATAACACAAAAAACTTATTCAAGTGATGTCGAAATATGTCGAAAAATGACGAAAAATTACAGTACCTGGCCTATTTTTCGACATGCACAAAGCGCTCGTAAATCAAGAAAAATGTCTCATCGTGCCGAGACACAAACAATTTAAATAAGTATGCTCCTTTCGCATTACTGTTTTTGAATTATTTCAGCCTATTTTTTGAAAAAAGACGCATCCTCATTTGAATTGTTTGGGTGTCGACACGATGAGACATTTTTCTTGATTTACGAGCGCTTTGTGCATGTCGAAAAATAGGCCAGGTACTGTAATTTTTCGTCATTTTTCGACATATTTCGACATCACTTGAATAAGTTTTTTGTGTTATTTTATGTTATTTTAACATACTTTTTTTCAACTGAATAACCCCATTAAATTTTAGAATCTTATCGATGTTGTCAAGCACCTGCCAATTGAAGATAACACTGAAAAAAGTGTCGACTGCTCAATTTGGTTACTTTTGCTTCGAGCTGTTGATCGTTTTCATAATGAGAAAGGAAGATATCCGGGGACAAATGGAGTTCCTTGCACTATCGACGCTTTTGATTTGATGCAAAGAGTCGATTCGATGATCAAAAAATCAGCTGAAGATGATGCGCCCAAAGTTATGAAACGAATTCCGAAAAATGCGATTAATGAGATTTGTAGATATGGAGCAGCTGAGTTACATGTTGTCTCATCATTGATTGGAGGTAGGTGACTCACATAATTAAATGAGTAATATATTGCAACCAGTTATTCCAGGAATTACTGCGCAAGAAGTTATCAAATTGGCGACAAATCAATATGTACCTTTAGAAAATACGTTCATTTTTGATGGCCACACCCAACAATCAACAACTTTGAAAATCTAGACCACAATTCCAGTTACAACTGTCAAATAACATCATTTTTAATGCGATGTGCAAAGTAAGGAAAAATGCAAAAAATATCGCGCAAAGTAAAAGTGATTTTTCCCGATATTTGCGAAATGGAACATTTTATTCCAAAAATAATTTTGGGAAAGTGTGTAAAATTGAAAGAAAGTCATATTCCAACATGCAGATTTTCAAATTTCTCGGAAACAATACTGTTTTTTTCAATTCCCATTTTTTGCAAATTTTTGCCCGTTTTTTACTTTGCACATAAAGAAAACAAATAAAAAAAATATTTTTTTGAATTTGCTTCGTCGTGTCGAGACACAAACTGAAAAATCAGTGTGCCTTTGAACGTTTCATTTTAATATTTTTATTTTTTTCAATAAAATGCTATTTTAAAACGTGTTCCTTTGTTTTTTCTCACTTTTGTTGTACGTCAAAAATTATTATTATCTTGAGAAATATCTGAAACGGTTTTCGAAAAACAATTCCAGTTTCAGAAGAGAAATGGCGGGAGTTATATTCGAAGACACATTTTTGGTCAAGTCAGTCGATCCAGATGGCAAAAAGTTTGACAGAGTTTCAAGATATTTTTGCGATTCAGAAACCTTGGGGTAAGTTAATTTATTTTCAAAACTCAAGTATAAATATTTTAAAGAATGGAACTTATTTTGGATATTAATTCACAAATTTACCCAATCGGAGCAAATGAGAAAATAAGATTAGTTTTGGCAACAACACTTCGTGAAGATGGATTAGCCGATGAAGGAGAGTACGATCCAAAAGCCGACTATCCAATTGTCAAAAAGTTTGAATATGTGATGTATGGAAAAGTTTATCGACTGGAAGGCGATTCCGGCCAAGACAATGGCACTTTGTCCGCTTATGTTTCATTCGGTGGTCTGTTGATGAGATTGAAAGGGGCCGCCATGAATCTTCACTCATTCGAATTGGACCAAAATCTTTATCTCCTTATCAAAAAGACAAGTTTCTAAATTGACAATTTTTATTTTCCTCGAATCTCATTGTTGTTACTGTTACATGAACTATTATTTTTTCAACTCTCGAAATTATCATTGAATTGGATTTCGAAAATATCCTAAAAATACTTTCTGATTTGGTGAACAGTGGTTATAACGTTTATTTCAGGGTTTGAAAGTATGTCAGCGAATAAAGAGTTACAAGACGCTTATACGAACTATTCAGTTGATGTAGGTTTAACTATTTCCTGTAATTTTGCAACATGTTTCAATTTAGTTTGACAAAGTAGAAGCGTTGAGCCGATTATTGGCAGCAATGGAGAAAGAAGATTTGACCGAAGAATTGTTGGAACAATGCCCAGAAGTTTTAGAGGCTAAGAAAAAAAACGACAAACTTCGGTATAGAAAAGAAATTCTAGAAAAAGTATGTTCGGCTGAATATATACAATAATCGTGTAACTTTTTCAGAGCATTGCTCGTCAAACAGCTGAAAACGCTAAAAAGGGAGTGAAAGCGACTCCGTCTCAACAACCTGTTGAAAAAAAGAAGAAGCAAGAAGGAGAGAAAGGCAAAACGTGCGTGTAATAACATTTCAATCGAGTCATAGTCATAAATTTCTATGTGATTTATTATTTAAAATATTTTGTTTTGAAATTTCAGAGGCGGAGCAGCACCTAAACAATCGAAAAAGTATGATTATGTGGAAGTTGAGGATTATGGAAGTAGTATTTTGGGAAGGTTGCAAGATTTGTTCAAGACTGCCATCGCTGCCGCTTTTCCCGGTTTGGATGTTCCACTTTTGTTGGCCGAAACACCCAATCCACAATTTGGAGACTATCAGTGTAACTCAGCTATGCCAATTTCAGCGGTAAAATATTTAATTATTTGTATTTTTTTCTAATCATTGAAATTTTTGTAGAAATTGAAATCAACAGGAGTTGTCAAAAAACCAGGAGATGTCGGAAAAGAAATTTTCGAAAAAATCCCGAAAAATATCGAATTTGTCGAAAAAATCACTGTCATGCCGGCTGGATTCATCAACGTTTTTTTGAATACTGAATACATCAAAAAACAAATTTCGAGCTTGGCTTCGAGTGGAGTTACATTACCGAAAATCGCTAAACGACGAGTTTTGGTCGATTTCTCGTCGCCAAACATTGCAAAAGAAATGCATGTTGGACATTTGAGATCAACAATCATTGGAGATTCGATTTGTCGATTATTGGAAGCGGTTGGATTCGATGTATTGAGAATTAATCATATTGGTGATTGGGGTACTCAATTCGGTATGCTTATCGCTCATTTGTATGACAGATTTCCGGATTTCAAAACAAAAATGCCTGATATTTCGGATCTTCAGGCGTTTTATAAGGAGTCGAAAAAACGATTTGATGAGGATGAGGTGTTCAAAAAGCGCGCTTATGAATGTGTTGTCAAACTTCAAAGTCATGAAAAAGATATTGTAGAAGCTTGGACTACTATTTGTGATGTTTCAAAGAAATGTGAGTTTTGTTCCAAAACGGATTTATAATCCGATTCTTACAAATTTTCCAAAGACTAAATTTATCATTACAAAAAAAGTTTTGCACGGGAATCAAAATTTTATCGAAATTTCAAAAGTTGTGGACCACACCAGACTTACAAAATTTGCATTTAATTATAAAAATTTTAAGAACTAGTTTCTAAAACTCAATACTAAGTGATCCGATCACAATTTGAATTTTCAGATAACCAAATTGTCTATGATTATTTGGACATCAAGATCAAAGATGTTGGAGAATCTTTCTATCAAGACAAAATGATCGATCTCGTAAAATGGATCAAAGAAAATAAGCCGGAAAAATTACAAGAAGACGAAGGTCGTTTGATCATGTTCCCCAATGGTTGCGATGTTCCATTGACTGTTGTGAAAAGTGATGGAGGATTCACCTATGATACATCCGATCTTGCTGCTCTCAAATATAGATTGTTCGAGGAAAAAGTCGATTGGTCGATTTATGTAGTCGATGCTGGACAAAGCTTGCATTTGGAGGTGAGCAATCTTTCTGAGTTCAACAACGCATTCACCCTTTTCGAAACATTGAAATTCATCATTCAAAATACGTTTCAGACAGTATACGCAGCTGGTCGCGATTTTGGTTGGTATGATGAATCGAAGAAAAGAATTGAACATGTTGCATTTGGTCTTGTTTTGGGAGAGGATAAGTGAGTAAACACGCATTTTCCATACAAATTTTCTGTTTTTTGCTCAGAAAGAAGTTCAAAACTCGATCTGGTGAAACAGTTCGTCTTTTGGATCTGTTGGCTGAAGGAGTAAAACGAGCAACTGACAAACTGAAAGAAAAAGGAAGAGATCAAGTAATGACAGAGGAAGAATTGACCGCTGCCAGAGATGCGGTCGCATTCGGATGTGTTAAATATGCCGATCTTTCTCATACTCGAACACAAGACTATGTCTTCTCGTTCGATCGAATGTTGGATGATCGAGGAAATACGGCTGTTTATCTTTTGTATGCTTATGCGCGAATTCGATCAATTGTTAGAAATTCGGGTATCACTGATCAACAAATTAGTGAATACGTTAAAAATACGCCGACACTGCCGCTAAATCATCCGGCCGAAATGAAATTGTCGAAACATTTGTTGAAATTGGCTGATTGTGTATTGCAAGTTTTGGATTCGTTGATGCTTCATCAAGTTAGTTTTTTTTTAAATTCTTTGTTTTTCCAACTGAAATTTAAAAAAAACACAAAAAGTATTTTGTTCAATAAACCTCTAATTGAAGATGTGTGATTATCTGTATCAACTGGCCACTTTGTTCCATGATTTCTACAACGAGTGCTATGTTATCGAGAAGAAGGAAGGAGGTACTTTGGTACATCATAATTTGTTAACACGACATAGTCTTTTTCAGAAGCCCCAGTTGTTCATTTCCATCGTCTTGCATTATGTGAAGTGACAGCAAATGTTATTTCAACATGTTTCAAAATTCTTGGAATTCGTGAAATTCCAAAAATGTAGGAGTTCTATTTTATTGTTTTTTTTTTCATTTGGGTTGTTGTTTCATACTAATTATTCCCGGTTTTTTCTCGTTGTTATAAATTTCACATGTTTATTAATAGTACAAGAAGGTTTGCAATTTTTGACGATAAATGAACAGAACAACAAATAGGAGTGGAACCCGAAAATTTGGGGAGAATTTGGATGGTAGTAATTAAAACTCTCGCTACAGTAGTCATATGACTTTTGTAACTTGGCTAATGAATCCCAAGGATCCCGAGTAGGACTGAAAATTCGAATAAAAAATGGAAAAAAAACATGCCGTATAATAATAATAATAACTGAAATAAATTAATCTAGATCATCGGTTTCCATGGGAGCTGCGGAACTCGACGCTGCCTTTTTCAGCGGTTGAGAAGTCAACGAACTTTTCGCCGATGCTCCGCGAGCTTGTAAAACTGAAGCTGGGACAGCAAATTTTGCAATTTTTTCGGGTGGACTTGCTGATAGATGTGATTTGGCAACTTCTTCTTTTTCGGCACCGCCCATAAGACCTGTAATCGTTTTTTTAAGTTCTCAATAAGTTTTAAAAATTTACCTGACAACATTCCAGCTAGACCACCTCCCATATTGTGATTATCACGAATTCCGAAATACAGTTTACCAATCTGTAAAGACTCAACTTATGAATTAGGTGAAAAATCGCTAATTACCTTAGACAAGTATCCTTTGAAACTTTGATCTCGAACAATTTCACTCACATAGGTTTCGACAATTACGGAATATTGAGTAACCTGAAATTGCGGATTTAGAAAATAAATTAGCTCATTGAACTTACATCAACTTTAGCAATCACGTCGAAAAGAATATTAACGAAATTCAAAAGTGGGAGCGAAAATGAGCCATCTGATTTTTTGTCCGATTTAGAAGTATAGGCTGTGAAAACTTGTCGAGCATAAGGATATCTGTCGATGCATAGGAGCTGGAGAACAATTTGAGAAATGATAAGATCAAAATCGGATTCTGTTGAATGATTTTTCCAGAAAAGATACAAAAAATTAGCGAAATCGTCGGCCTGATCGGATAGTAAAAAGTGCATTCGGGCCAAATCAATGAAATTTGTTTGCATATACTTGTTTGCCAACAAACTGTGAAGGCGATATGATCCGAATTTTTGTTCTACTTCGCTTTTTGATTTGGATTTTGTCCTTAATTGTTTTTTTTTTTGGTTTTTTGAAGAGTTTTACTCGGCTTACCAATCAATGGCGATTTCAACAAACTTGCGACGAGATGAAACAAGAAGATTTTCGTCTTGCTCGCTAAATGTATTTTCTTCGATGATTTCAGCGATTTTTACTGATGTTTCGGATATTAGAGAGAACGAATCATCATTCAATTCAGCATTGTTTTTTGACAATGTTTCGACGTATAAAGTAATGATATCAACTGCGCATTGATATTGTTTTTCGCGAAGAAAAAAGTCTACCGCGTGTCGAACTAGCGGATTAGATGAATCGATCGCATTTTTCAGTCGAAAGCTACGTGTCACTTTTGTTCGACAAAATTGAAGCGCGTCGTAGTATTGTTTCGATTTTTCGAACTCCTCTAGCCTAGCCAACGTTTTCTGGTCCTTAAAACATATTTTTGTATACAAATTATTATAATCAAAACACTCACCATTGCCAAGTTTGCTCGCAAAATCAGATAGCCAAAATGCAAACGAAAAAAAAAGCTTTGATTTGGTTTCTTCGTCCACTGGCCGAAGTTTTTGACAACGTGTACTTCTCTCGGACTACAATTTAAATTTATTTGCACTTTCTTGCCATTTCTAGAAAATGAGCCCTCTTTGGGGTATTTTCGAAAATTATGGGTGGTATATTGTATTCGCTAGTATTACCGGGTATTTTATCTATAGAAAATGGTTCCAAGAGTTGGTAGAAAAACGAAGATCGGTAAAATTGCTCGAACAACGCAAGAAGTTCGATGACGAAGTTTCAAAAAAAGAATCGGATAATGTTAAAAGAGCGAGATTGCGACAACAAGAATTACATGATAGATTGGAACAAGAAGAAAAATTGAAGAAAGAACTCAAAGAGAAAGAACAACTTGAAAAGGTATTTTTTGCAATTTGTTAAATGACCCGGCGACTCATTGAGAGTATTGGTTGAAATTGAAAGTATTCATCTTTTTAAGACATATATGAGTTAAAACACTGTTCAAAAACATAAGAAACAAAAGTTAGGCTACAAAAAAGAGCAATAAATAAAAATAAAGTTGGATCAAAATTTCAAATTCTAATGAAGCAGTAGAGCGCGTTTGCGCGATTAATCCAGCACTATGTTTTCTTTTGTATTCTTTTTTGTGCTGTAGTTTTTGATATACGCTGTTTTGACTGTTTCTTCACTCACATATGTCTTAAAATGGCGAATACTTTCAAAATAACCGAAAACTCTAGAAGAGTCGCCGGGTCATTTAAAATTTCCAGAAAACTTTTTTCAGATTCTAAGCGAACATAGTGTGTTGGAAACTGCCGTAGGAAAATTTGAACAAAAAACAATAAAAGTGGAAGATAAAAAACAATCAGTAGAAGAAATTCTAGACATGCTCATCAGCTCCAAACCAGTCGTTATTTTCACCAAATCATTCTGCCCTTTTTCCCGAAAAATTCGTCAATTGATATCTACTTATCGATTGAATCAAGAAGTTTATGATTTCATTGATTTGGACGATGAAAATGGCAATCTACCAGCTGAGGAAATTCAACAAATTTTCGAACAAAAATATGGCAAAAAATCAGTTCCAAAGGTTTGATTCAAATTTTTGAAAAATTAATTTCATTTTTTTGCAGATGTGGGTTCATGGAGTGTTTATTGGAGGTTTCGATGAGATTCTAGATTTTTCAAAGAAACAAGATTTCCTGCAAATTTAATAAATATATTTTTATAAATTTTCTTTGAATATAAGATTGGTTGACAAGCCATATAATTTATTTTTTTTTTCGAAAGTTTTAATCAAAGTTGAGAAAGTTGTCGTAGAAAATGGATCAAATAAATGACTGGGAAGCACAAGGAGAAGAAGGTGGAATGAATCTCGGATTCACGGTAAAATCGAATTATTAAAAACTAAAGGAAATACGGTTTTTTCAGAAAGAATTGATTGATGAAATTCGAGATAAAAAAGAATCCAATCCGGGAATGTTTGTTTCAGCATGGCAGGATGATAATGAAGGAGTTGAAGAAAAGGATTCGGATAACCCAGTAGAAAAGTTAGAAACATTTTCTGGATTTTTCAAACTTTTATTGGTTTTCAGATGGTTAACCGCTGCTGAAAACGGTGATTTGGAAAATGTGAAAAAGTTCTACACTGAGGCACCGCATTTGTTGAATGTTAGTTTATTTTTTACTTTCCCAATATACCGTATTTCCTGTAATATAAGGGCACCTCTACTGTTCGTTCGGCAGCGAAGAGTACGCGTTTTTCTGTGGGGAGAGGGGAAAAAGACACAAAGAAAATTAAAGAGTATGTGTAAAAAGGAGAGTGCAGAGAAACAAATGGAAAAAAGGGGGATGTGAGATAGGGCGCGTATCCCTCGCTGCTGAACGAACAGTAGTAGAAGGGCGCCTCTAATATAAGGGCACTCGGAGAGAGAGATTGAAAAATAAAAGGGCACCTCCATTTGAAGGGCACCTCTAATATAAGGGCACTCGGAGGGAAGGGTTGAAAAATAGAGGGGGCATGCCCTTATATTACAGGAAATACGGTAGTTCTAAAAACAAAGACAACATTCACAAAAAAAAAAACATTTATCGATCAGCTTCAAAAATACAATCGATCCATTTTACCAAAAACTTCGTCCAACTTGGTATAAAATGTACCGTGACACCTATTACACGCATTTCTAGGTATTGCCAAAAAAAACTGAAAAACTGCGATATCCTTTTATCCTTAGACAATTTTTACTATTCCCGTTTTTCTCCACTCGTTCACAATAAGCAAAACATGCTTCTATTTTTAGGCTTCGGACGCTGATGGTTACACAGCTCTTCACCGAGCCAGCTACAATAACAATCTTGATGTTGTTGAATATTTATTATCAATTGGTGCGAATGTCGAAGCACGAACACGTGATCAATGGACACCTCTGTTATCAGCGGCCAATTGGGGAAACTATGAAGTTGTCGGAAAATTATTGAGCCATGGTGTAAATGTTAATGCTGTCTCCAATGGAAATCTTACGGTATGTCAAAAAAAAAGGCAGCACTATTTCAAATGAGTTAAAAGACTACTATAAGCTTTACTTGTTGAAAATTTAGAGGTGAGATTTGGGCTTTCTCGATCTGGACTTTTATTCACCGACCGAAAAACAAAAAAACCGGACCCGGCCCGTGTTTTTCGGGCCGGGCTCTCGGGCCTCATTCTCACTCCTCATTGAACTTCAGGCTCTCCACCTTGCGGTAAATAGTCAAAATGAAGACCCGGAAAATGTATTTCACACAGTTCGATATTTGCTACAAGCACCAGGTAAAGTTACTGTATCTTTGTGTCCAATTGTCCAAATATTTTTATAGGAATTGATGCAAGTGTTGTGAATGGAAGTGGAGATACTCCACTAAAAATGGCATATCGATCATCTGAGCAGTTATATTATCAAATCAAAAACTTTTTAGAGAAACCTTGAATACTTTAAATATAAACCGGTGCTTACTTCGAATACTGTTTATTAATTGGAAGATTAGATGAGGTTCAAAAGTGACCCGTGTAAAAATGCAAAAAAAAAGGAAAAGTCTAGAGACATTTCGATTCCCATAATGGATTCGAATATGGTTCACGAACAATGACAAGAGTGATAGTTACTGCCAAAAAAAGAGAATAGAGCAAAATACAAATATAGCGGATGATTCGCTCGATTTTGTGTTCGACAACATTGTACAGAACACAATAACCAAAAAGAAGACCAGTAATGGCACCAGCAATATGAGCAGAATGAGATACTTGATCACATACTTCTTCGTAGAATCGACGATAAAGAGCAGCGCCAAAATCGTAGAACACAAAAGTGGCGAGAATTGTGACACGGATCCAGCGAAACGGCATCTCATGCCAATTCTGAAAGTAACATTATTTTTAAAAATTGGGTGGAAAACGTTTCTTCGGACCGGTCCGGGTTTAACCACCATGTCTAAAACATTTTTGGCCTGAACTTTGACCTCAGTTCCGGTTCTGAACTCAAAAAATCTCACCAGAATAACATTGGCAATGTGCGCAAAAATGAGAGCATAAACTCCAGCCGATGCTCCAACCAGCATACTTCTTGTATCAATCGCATATTGTAACAAAGAACCAGCAGTAACTGCTAACAAATAAAGTGGAGCAATACGCCAACTTTTGTGTGCCACTTCCAATGGAAGACCAACAATAAGTTGCATAATACAATTGCCAATTAGATGATTGAGTCCCGCATGAAGAAACATGTACGACACAAAACGCCACGCTTCGCCGCGAAGTTTTGGCGCGAAAATCAACGGACCCGGTTGAGTTGTTCTATTGTGATGAACAAAACAACCGGCACATTCTGTCCAGATACTTTTCTTTGTGATCGGTTGTTCTGTTTCATAGTAAACCAGGAAAATTGCAACCTTAAATACTTTTTTGAGAACTGTTTTCAGCTGGAAACAAGTTTACGATGGTTACTCACCTGAATCAACGTGATCAAAATCATGAAGATGGGCGGTGGACACCATGAATATTCATCAATGTAAGAATGAACTTCAACTTGTTGCGATTTACTCATCACAGGATCAACAATATCGTAGAGAACTCGTTTCATCATTGATTGTTGGGCAACTTTTGAAGTTATCTGAAAATAAACTACCTATATTTTAGTGTTCAGAACATTCTTCTAAAAACCTGCCATTCTCAATGTTTTGATCGGACACTCAAACTACGTGATTACTGTAGTTTGAGTGTTGTACTTCTCAATAAAGGTTTTTGAACAAAATCTCTTTTCAATTTTTTAAATCGTAAAATATTTGGAAGATCAAGACCTCAGAGAGTTTCTGGCTGAGTTGTTGCTGGGCCCGCCATAACTCAGCTAAAACGTGGAATTCCACGTAGCACAATTTTTTAACCTAAAATTTATACAGTAATTCAGATAGCACAGAAATTTTCAAGATTGTTTTGTGTGAAAAAGCACAGGGAAAAATTATTTACACCTTTTTGGCCGAACTATGGGGCCCTCACTGGTATATAGGACCAGAAAATGGAAATTTATCTACAGTAAGACTATTTTTGAAAAACAAAATAACCGACTAGGAGTTTTTTGAGAACTATTGTCAATCCAGCCAGATCATCCAATGAGAAATTGATCTACCTTCTGAATCTCTCATTTTTTCATGCTCTTTCATCGAATTTTTGTAGTAGATCTATTTTTCCGTTGGATGATCTGAGCGGATTGACAATATCACTTTTCGATAGGTTTTCCCACCTTCCAAAAAACAAGAAATATTGAGCAGAAAGAGAAATATTACTCAAAGTGTAAACATTCAAAAAACGGCAGACAACAAGAATATTCTGATACTGACAAGGGAACTATGATAGCTTACTAACGGACTTTGAAAAGAGATATATACCACCCGATACAGTTTTTCATGCTGATCTAGATCCCGTAGCTAACTTTTGCAAAGCTCCAGCCAGAAAGCTGAAAATCACATTTTTGTGATCAGTCCAAAATTTTTAAATTCATTCTAACTTTTCCAAGGTTTCACATTTACAAAAATAAACTAATAGATCTCATAGGAAATTTAATTATCTACACGATGGTTCTATGGAAATTTTTTCGAAAAAAGTGTGTTTTTCTGGAAAAACATGAAAAATCCGAAACAATCTCCAAAATGTAATCATTCTCACGTTTTTCAATGCAAATTTTCTAGTTTTTCACGTTTTTTTGATCTACCTTTTTTATTAAAAATTTCGGGCTCATTTTTTGTGCGTTACAACCGAAATTTCAAAGTTTTTAACTGCTCATTTCGTTCCTGGCATGCCAAATAGCCCTTTAGTAGTCTCTCATCACTAGAATAATTCAAATTGAACAAGATATTTCAAGTTTTGTGCTCAAACTTTGAGCTCAATTTTCAGCTTTCTGGCTGGAGCTTTGCAAAAGTTAGCTACGGGATCTTGATCAGCTTGAAAAACTCTATCGGGTGGTATATATCTCTTCTCAAAGTCCGTTAGTAAGTTATCACAGTTCCCTTGTGAGAGCACAAAAATGTGTGCTTCTCAAAATTATTGTCGGGCTCCGATTGTTGACTTACAATTTTCTGAAATCCATCCACATCGACTTGCTCCTCAGTTGATGATCGAAGTGCTCTCAATTGTGCATCACTCAATGGAATATTTCGATCAACAGCTCGAGTTGCCAGAATTGACAAAGGTATTTCGGTATCTTTGTCATTGTCGAGCAGCTAAACACAAATTAAATTCACAATTTATTTTCCTAAATTAATTAGGAAATGCTCTTTTTCAAAAATATTTCCAATTTCGACCAATTTTGGTCCCGATTTCGGGCCGGCCCGAAAAAAAACAAAAGTATCGATCTGGAAACTTCGGCCCTTGGAATTTTTTTTGTTTTTTTTTTTAGTATGAGGAACTCAAAATTTTTGAAAAGTGAATATTTAAATAAGAAAAATATTTTTGGAATTTCTCGATGATCTAGATTATTACCAACCTGATTGAATTGATGTCGATATGTTTTCCGATATTTTCCCTCAGAGCTGAACATTGTCTGAAAAAAAGAATCTCGTGAATGATAAGGGGAGAAATGGGAAAAAAAACGTATTTTTATGGGAGATTGTTTTGTTTGCATAGAAGAAATAATTTTATGATAGATAGATGGAGAGAAGAAGGAACGGGTGATTAGTCATCGATAGGATGCCAGAAATCGAGAATAACTTTCCTTTGGAAAACCGCGAAAGTTCAAAACTCCACATTTATTTTAGACAAAAAATTCAAGAGTTTTATGAGAGTTTGCTTTTTCGAAAACTATCAAAATATCTTCAAAATTTTGATCAAAATGTAAGTGTATTCAGAAAACCCCGAGTTCTGAACAAAACTATATAAAACGAAACAGAAAATATAATTGTTCTGTTTTACTACTAAAGTGTATTTCATAATCATTAATTTCAAAAACAATTCTTCTTGTGAAATATCGAACATAACAATACTAAGTAAATAGTGAAAAATTCCTTATCGCGCTTTATGGAAAGTGTCGAAAATAGCCGTCATAATATGTATATTAAAAATGTATGCAACATGAAGGATGAAAAATAATACACGGACAGGTGCATATCTGCATGACCCGATCAATTTTAACGCCCTACTTACAATTAGTTTAATATGATTTACTTATTCACGCGAATTTGAACATGAGAGTTACAAGGCGAAAAAACAACGTTCGCCTTTAAAACAATTCTACTATTTTCTATGTTTTTTTTTCTCGCAAAACATTGATTTTTTCGTCCCGTCGTTTGTTGAGGTTCCTTTTTTTTCGAGACAAAAAATAGCCAATTTATTGGATGTGGCCGAAGTTTGTCGGATACTCGGCCATGTTTGCGCGCCAGAGTGTGCGTTTCAATTGGTCATTCAAAAATTTGTTTTTTTTTAACTTTTAAAAACAAAACGTGAAAACGTGGCATTTACGTGGCAAACATTTTTGTGAAACAATGTTAATAGTTATGAAAAACGATTTGAGAAATGTCAGAGGAAAATGTGACGATCGAAGAAAATGTTAGTTTATATTTATTATTAAAAAAAAATCTTGGTTTTTACAGCACGAAGAAGAAGTCCAAAACGGAGAGCCACTTTTTATTAAAAAATGCGATCACTGTGAGAGAATCTTCTATTCTGTTCGATCGCTACGAAGTCATATGAAAGTTCATAGTAAGTGAATTTAAAAAATAAAACATTTTATTTATTGTTTTTAGAAGAAAAAATTTTGGAATGTCAATACTGTGATAAGAAGTTCAATCGTGTTGATGTTCTCTTCACTCACTTAACTGTTCATCTCTATTCTCAACTGTAAGCAACATTTTTTATTTACGTCAATCTAAAAAATATTTTAGAGAACTTTTTGAGTGTCCCGTGAGTTGCTGCGATTTCAAAACTTCTCGAAATGAAGACTGCGAAAGACATTGTATACTAGAACATGGTCAAGATGAAATGAAGTGTGAAGAATGCCAAACAGATCTCGGTAATCATCGGAAATTATACGCTCATAAAATAATTGCACATGGAGAATTGAAAGAGTATTGGGAAGAGATTCTCAACATTAAAATGGCCAGCAAATCAGAAGCTAGAAGAAAAAGAAAACATGAAGAAATTGTTCAAGAAAATGAGGTCAACTTCGAAGTAGAAGCTGAAATAGAAGAAGATCCACCAGTTTTAGAAAAAATTGAGGAGAAAAAAGATAGTAAAATACCAGAAACAATTGGAATATTGAGAAATGCTATCACTCCAACAAATGGAGGTAACTTTCAAAAAACTATAATTTTTTCCAAACAAATATTTTGTAGAAACCGCATCACAAATGCTAGTCAAAATTTCCGAACATATTTCTACATTGTTCCCACAAGAAAATGAAGAATTCGCCTATAAATGTTCGTTTTGTTCAATTGCTTTCACTGATGCAATTCTATGGATGACCCATCTTGGGTTTCACGATCAAGATGATCCATTAAAATGTGCCTCTTGTCATAAAAAATATGAAAATCGTCAGGCATTTGTGATTCATCTCACATATTTTGCCCACGGTCCAAATCAGGTCTGATTTTTCAATCATTTTTTTCGTCGAATGTAATTTAAAATAAACTTATTTGTTTTTGATTTGTAGAACGTTGATTTGAAAGTACTTGAACTTTACAAAATATCTGAAACTGTTTTTTTGTTGTTGGAAGATTGATTAATTTTTTTCAGATGGCTGAACGAATGCAAAAACTTGAAACAGTCTTGGAAACCGTTATCAAAAACTTCACAGATTTCACGAAAACAGAAGAACCATATAAACTGGTATTTTATTTCAGGGTTTTTTCTCGAAAACTAAGTTTTTTTCCAGATAAGCAGAGATGGAAGTTTGCAGTTAGGACGGAATGATACACAGTTATTGATAGAAAGTATGAGAGAACGAGCAATCGAGAAATTTCGACAAAAAATGAGACAAACATTGGAAGATGTTCAGATGAAAGAACGATTTGAAGAACTTGAACAACTCGAAATCGAATCGAAACAGTTTAACGATGAAAATGCAATGACTTGTGGATACACTTGCACTGATGTGGGTTTTTGACCGAAAAAAGCATCTCCTTTTTTGACAAAAATTAATGTTACTCTTGGGGAAATATAAAAATTCCAGCCCAGAGATGATGTCAAGCTTCATATTTTGGAAACATCGAATTCGACAAACTCGGCAGGAATTGAAGCTGCTAAAGATGTTGAGGAAAGATTAGAGGTTTGTTGTTTTTTTTCGATACTGTTTCGATAAGAAAAAAAACAATTTTCACAGGAATCGCGGAGTATTTTGGAAAACGAGCGCGCAGTTTTCAACGATCTCGCAAAAGTTATCGAGAAACAGCAAAGCGTTTTGAAAAATCGAGGCCAGTAAGAAATTTGTATTTTTTCTCTGTACTATATTTATCGGTTTTCATGAATTTTTATTATCATCTCCAATTTCTTCTTCACATAGGCCAACATCTGATCTATCGAATCCTCGTGGACATCCACATCCAAACGCCGAAATGTCACGTTGAAAAGAACATCGAGATTTTTCAGAACATTCCGTTTCACTCATTTCACAGTAGTCTGAAAATGATGATTGAGAAATGGAATTTTTCGGGACGGTCGTAGACCCTGTTTGACAGGCCGAGCCCTGGCAGGGCTCAATTTGTTGAACTCCCGGAAAATCGTGGCCGGAAACGGGCCTTGAAAAAATCCGGAGTTTTAGTACCTGCAGATAGAAATAAGTTTTTCAAGAACAACAAAATTGTAAAAACAGTTCCCACAGTTTTTTTTTTCAAAAAATTCTACTCGTTGCTCTGAGAAATTCAAGTTCAAAAATCGAGACGGGCCTGGTCGGGATTTTTTTCGAACAGCCGAAAAACAAAAAAGCCCTGTTATTTTCGGGTCGGGCTCCTGCTGAAATGGATGATTGAGAAATTATGTTCTGGAAAAAACCACCAATTACTTTCATCGCTTCCATCGAGACAGTCATTTTTCGAGTCCAATACATAACGTGAATTTATACATTGACCGTTCAAACATCGAAACTCATCGATGTCGCATCTTTCTGAAATGTTTGAATTGTCAACAATGTCTGAAAAATTTCATCTCGGAAATATATCCTAACAAGGGAGGTTCAACTTGTCCCCCTCTCAACTTTTGACGATATTTGGTAAGATTACTAAACCGAACTTCCTGATCAAAAACGTGTTAATAACTTTTTTTCTTTCGAGTCTTTGAGAAAAGATAAAACCTGAAAAAGTTCAAAAAATGAAAAATTTCCCTTGCAAAAAAATATGAAATTTTGAATTAATAAAAACGTGAACTTTCTATTTTTGTCTGTGGAGATTTTAGTTGTGATAAAACCACTGAGATTATTAAGTTTTTCTCAAAGTTCTCAAAGAAAAAAGATAAAAGCAGGACGTTGATCAGCGCGCCCGATTTAGTCAGCAAAAAAAATCTCGCCAAAAGTTGAGATGGGGACAAGTTGAACCTCCCTTGTAAATTGGAAGAAAATAGTTGCGAGACTGCTCACGGAATCTGTCCATCACCTACCGGTGACTCTGAATCTCGTCTCATTGTTTCCGAATACATTTTGATGTGTTGTTGTTTCAATGATTGGAGTTGTCGGTTCAGTTTCCTGTGCACATGTGACAAGTCCTTGAGCACAAATATCCTCATCACTGTTATCACCACAATCATTTTTTCCGTCCATCAACCATTTCGTAAACACACAATTTATTGTGTGAGCACATTTTACTGTTCCCTCGTAGGCACATAAATGTTGCCCTCAAAATAAAACGGCCTTCTGTTTTTGTTGTTGTGAATTTACTCACATTTTCGATCTAGACAATGAGTTGATAACTCGATTGGAAGTACACATTGTCCACATGATTTTCGAGAAGTTGGAGAGTAGATTATTCCAGAATCACAAAGTACTTTTCCTTGTGCACACCCTGAATAGACATAGTTTATTTGTAATTTGAATTGGAACGAGCTCACATTCATCACTCATATTCGGACAGTCTGCAATACAATCTCTTATTCCTGACAGCGGAATACAAAGAGGTATTCGAGATGTTGGATCGCAATCGAATTGAAAATAACCACATCTTCCGCCGATTCGAGTTGGATAATCTGGAAAAAACAAAAAAAAAACGAATAAATGTTGTTTTCATTTTTCTTACCGGATGGAAATTGTGAAAATATTCCAGTTGAAAATGAAATCAAAAGTAGGAGAAACATGAAAAAACCGATTTGTTCAAACGAAAAAAATGGAGGTTAGAGCAATTATAAAATGACATGTGTGTGGTGAAAAAGTTGAAATTGCTTGATTTTGAATAGAGAATATTTCCTACAAACGAAACACTCTTTCGAACTAAAATATCGTCGAACATTATTTGAAAGTTTTCAGTTTCATAAACTGCAAATTTGTCATGGTGTATTATCCAAATTTGAAGTTTGAAGTTTGAACAACGATTAATTCCAGAATAAGTCTCTCTCTCTCTCTGTTTTACAAGTTTATTTTCAGACTTTTTTGACACGTAGAAACATATGCTGATATTAAAATACACATCTTAGCCGATTTAACATTCTCAATAGAGGTGTTACCGATTCGATACTACTGTAACTTGTGTGGTTTTGGGTGTATTGAGTCTGTTAGAAGGAAAAAAATAATATGGTTTTTCTCGAACATTTCTCAAAAAAAAATCCATTCGCGAATAAACTTATAACATTCAGACCGGGGTTTTTGAAATTCCAGCAACAACTAAAAACTCTGCTTGCACTTAAAGCTCGAGAGCCAGTCTCTCGAGCTTAGGCTACAATTTCACCTCTGATGTTAGGCGATAGTTGAAGGGTGAAGAGACTTGGCATGCTTTTGGGCAGTCTGGTTAGTTTGTCTGTATGATCGGTTTGGACAAGATCTATTTCTAAATTCGAAGAGTTCCGACCGTCCTGTTTACAATGTGTGCACACATATAGGCTCAATGAATACCTCGCATGACATGTTTATTAATTTCACAAAAAGAAATGAAACGCATAATCACTTTGCATAAGATTTCGAGTATGTCGTCGATTTTTTGTATTGGAATTTGCCGGCAGTCGGAGCTGGCGCTGGTGGTGGTGGTGGTGGCGGAGCAGCTTTCGGTGCTGGCGGTGGTGGCGGTGGTGGAGCCGAAGCCGACGCCGACTTTGCTGGAGGCTTCTTTCCGAACAACTCATCATCGATATCGACATCGAGATCCGTGTTTTTGTGATTTCCGATCGCATCAACTGGGACAAATGCCGACTTGTCTGCCATCTTGCTCTTACCTGTTATATATGTTTGTGTATGAACTATGGATACTGTATTAGATTACTGTACCTGCGTGTGTTCAGTGAGCTCGTCGAAATATTGAAGTAGCAATAAAGACGAGTCTACCCAATCATCTCTTTTTTATACACAATTTACGATGACGTGGATTTGTCTTATCTGATTTGATTCACAAAAAAATAGTTCACGTTAGATAAAAGGTTTATTCAAATTCAAATCTATTGTTGCATTCATTTTTGTATGTATCAAACAAAATCGAAGAAAACTTCAGCTGATTTTTGAACAGTTGCAAAAGAGACACTTCCTTTTGGTAATTTCTCCTCTTTATTTAATGTTATTTCAGACCAAAATGTCACATTTTCAGCTGAACCAAAAAGATCGCGAGAAAATTGAGACTCCAAATCGGATTTATCGTCGTAGTAGTAGTTCTGAATAAATCAAAATTGATGGTGCACTTTTTTGTGGAAATTTGTTCTATTTCGATTTTTGAAAAAGAAATTGTCACATCATAATATGGGACCCGGCCCCATTCAGAGACTCCCGAGAAATGGTTCCCATAACTTTTTCAGAAAAATTCTAGTCACGGCTTTTCGAAACTGACGTCCGTCAGTCGGCCCGGGCTTTTTTCACCGACCAAAAACAAAAAAAATCTGGCCCGTGATTTTCAGACCGAGCTCTCGGACCCTCGGGCCACACAACTCCTGATTGTACTTTCCTGTGCAAAATAATTATTTTCAAAAAAAACATAGTCTAAAAAATGTTTTACAACTTCTCGGAAAAAATCCCGGGCGGTCTTTAAGGAAGAATTGAAAAATGAAGAAGCCAGGTTTCCAAGAGTAAACTCTACACCTGTTCTCAAATATATATTTGTTTCAACATAAAACAGTGTTGAAAACAATTATCGAGAAATGCGCTCCGATGTATCTGTTCCGTGTTATTTCAATTTGTTCTATTCTCACAATGTCTCAAACTCACATCATGTCCATCGTAATCAATTTTTGGCATTTGAAGACGAATTCGAAGAAGACATTTGTTGTTGCTTCTTTGGAATGCTTCAATGTGCCCAAATGTTTTACATTCACCATGGTCCTAAAAACAGATGTTCAAAGGGGTTTTGCGAGAGTTTATCATCCAAAATTTGTAGATTGTGAAAACCACAGTAATCTTTCAATTTTTGACAAAATTATCCAACTCTTGTGTTTACATACTTCTGAACATTAGTTTTTGATGAAAAAAATACTGTCAAAGTTCGGCTAGGTCGACCCGAAAAATTAAGAACCCGTTGCCATAATTTTCGGGCCGGCCCGGTTCTCTGGTTCCCGTGTTTCAACTATGGCTAGAAGGGACAAATTTCGAAATTCTCAAAAACTCACATTAACAAAACTGGCGAGCAAATAGAGAAACGAAGGTTTGATGGTATCATAAGGAGATTGTTGAAAAAATCGAGAAACAATAACTGAGACTGTATGTTCGTCTGATTTTATAATTGGTTCAGGAACACTGAAATCATCTGAAATATACATTTCATGAGGTTGAATGTGAAAACCAATTTCAAGCAAAAAATTCTTTGAAAGGTCTTTAATCGTCGTTATACTTTTTTTTAGATGTGTTTTTTTGTTCTGGAACTTACCGAGAATGTGACAATAAGTGAAGTTAGTTGAAGTCTTATTAGTTTGATATGAGCATTGTTGATCAATTTTCGAAGCACATTGACAAGTTTTGTGATTTGAAGTATAACAAAATCTCGATTTTGAATTTAGACATTCATGACACATATCACAAGAAAATGAAGTATTCGAATTTGTTGAAAATATTGAAGAAGGGCAGTATACATTTTTACAAGAAGAATATGAGCTGAAAATTTCCTAGGAAATTATTTCATTTTGTAACTTACACACCTCTTAAAACACGAAATTGCCAAAACTGCGAAGCTCAAAAAAAGTTTCATCATAACTTTCGATAAAAATGATTTTTCCTTTTCGACCTAATAAAATATCAAATTTCGTAAAAAACCACAGTTGACTGATTTTGTAAACATTTTGATTGATTTTATTTATTGGGCGAGAAAAAAAACGAAAACAGCAGAGAATGGAAGAACAACGAAACAAGACTAAAACTATAACTACTTTTTTTTTAGATAATTGAGATTCCAAAATAGACTGAATGAAGAAGTTGAGACGGTTGTTGAATTGGGATTATCCCCAGAGAAGACTCATGAATGTGAGTGGAATGACCTGGAAAAAAACCACATGGGCGATTATTTTTTGACTTTGGGAAACCACCATTTTCTTATGTTAGCAGATGTTTTGAAAAAGAAATTGTGAAGCTGGACGGAAAATTGAGCTTCATTTTTTGGCCCAATGTTTTTTTTTGAAACAAAAAATTATAGTCTACTAGTAAAATCTCTACTGATAAAATCAAGGCCGAACTTTTTTGGCCCCCGGTCAAAAAGCTTTTGAAGTGTGTGAACTACTGCTACAAAATTTTCAGAAAATTTTGTCACAATCTAAGCGGATATTTTTCAATGCTCTTGAAATTTATTAAATTTTAGAAAATATGTAGGGAATTGACTTTTTTGGAGAAGTTTTATGGCAGTTTTTTTTTCACTATATGTTTGAAATGTTATGTTTTCAAACGATAGGTAACTTGAAATTGGAGTTTTGAGAAACCGAACATTTAGTTGGTTATAATTTTGATAAACATTTCAAACTCGGGTCAGTTTACATAACACATGCCGAAAAATGTATATTTATTTCCCATGTTTCCTATGTTATCAATACTACATATTTGACCTTCAAACTGTTCGCATAAAAATTGTTCATACAATAGTACAATGAAAAAAGATGTTATTTACCTGTCCATTTGGCATTGGTTCACTTCCTTGCTTGAAGCCCAAAAATACAACAAATGGGACAAATCCCCATTGAACAGCCAACGTTGTAACATTGACGGCTTGGGTGATAGCGTTTTTTGTGGTTGGTGAAAGTTGCATCTGAATTTGAAAATGTTAAATGGTTGATTGTTGAAAAACAATATATTTGATAGGGATTGAAACCCAGGAAAAAATAAACTTTTCATATAAGTTAGCGTTTATAGATATGTAACCAAGCAATATAATTTATGTCAATCAATACATATTTTCCAATTATAAGTTACCGACACGATCACGAGGAATAAGTCGGAGTTCACTTCCGTGTTTCAAGAAAATATTTCCGGCTGATTGCGCTGGATTGATACCGACTCCATCATTTGTGATAATTGCCGATGTTGCTGCTGGAACTTTGAACTCTTCGGCGGCGAATTTCAAGACAGCGGTGAATGGAGTTGATTCGGGAACAGACAAAACTTTGAAAGGAAGTTTTGGATCACTTGTGAGAGTGATTTTGAATGTTACTTTACTTCCAGATGTGGCTGCGGGTGCATCAGACATTTTAAAACTGAAAATAAAAAACAATAAGTCCTAAAACACGAGTTGCATCATAATTGAAATTTCTAATCGTTGGAAAGTTTCTATAATAAGCATTATAACTTTCATAATTTTTCTTACTACCTATTTCTATCGTTAGTTGCGGATAAAACGACATAGGACAGGAAAAACTGCGCAAAACGCGCAAAAAAAGAAAATAAAATAAAATTCCATGTGGAGTCGGTTCCTAGACCCTGATTTGGTTATTTAGGCCATGCAAATTTTATCGACTTTTCTCGTCGAAACGTGATTTTCATAATGCGGAAACTGAGTGACATTATGTTAGATGTTCAATTAACTGTCCCAATACAATACACAACGAACACAGCTTCTGAAGATGAGAAATTGAGGTAAAAAAAACTGGGGACTAGAAAATGATAAACATGAAAAAATAGTTTTGAAGTTCTCACGGACTATTAAATTCATTTTCTTTTTTTTTTCAACTTGTTCCATTGATCACGTTTCTAGCTGAAAATGAAGCGAGCAACTCAAATTTTTGGAAAACTACCAAAACGAATAAGTCAACCGTCGTACAGCACATCTGCAGATGTTCAGAAAAAAACACATTTCGGTTTCACGGACGTCACTGAAAAAGAAAAAGAGCAAAAAGGTTAGTTATCTGTCGTTTAAAAACTTTATTTCTCTATTTTCAGTTCATGATGTTTTTGCAAATGTAGCTAAAAAGTATGATTTAATGAATGATGCAATGAGTATGGGTGTTCATCGACTTTGGAAAGACTACTATGTTGGAGGTCTTTCGATTCCATACAACGCAAAGATTCTCGATATGGCTGGTGGAACTGGTGATATTGCTTTTAGACTGTGTCGTCATTCTCCAACAGCTAAAATCACTGTATCAGATATCAATCAACCAATGCTAGATGTCGGAAAAGAACGAGCCAATTCTGAAAGAGACATCCAAACCAATAGATTGGAATGGATTTGTGCAAATGCTGAAGAAATGCCATTTGAGGATAATACTTATGATTTGTTTACCATGTCGTTTGGTATTCGCAACTGTACCCATCCTGACAAAGTTGTCCAAGAAGCATTCCGTGTTCTCAAACCGGGCGGTCAATTGGCCATTCTCGAGTTTTCCGCGGTCAACAATGCGTTGAAACCGATCTACGACGCATATTCGTTCAATATCATTCCGGTTCTCGGTGAAATTTTGGCAAGCGATCGAGCAAGTTATCAATATCTCGTTGAGAGTATTCGCAAGTTCCCAAATCAGGATGCATTTGCTCAGATTATTCGAGAAAAGGGTTTCGAAAATGTTCGATACGAAAATCTGACATTCGGAGTTTGCTCAATTCATAAAGGTGTTAAACCACGAAAATAATTCATTCCATTTTTTTTTTGTTATAAAGTTTTGTTTAGGATTTTTTATTTTAAAACTCCCATAAAAGGTCGAAAAACCCTGAAAAGTATATTTTTTTCGTTGAATGAAAACATTTCAAAAACAATTTCCAGATGAACACAATTCACAAAATCAGGGCCTTTTCGACTTGTCGAAAAGTTTTTGCCAGATTTCGTTCAGCCACCACACCAAATATCAAAGAAATCGGGTTACTCATGCCAATTGTACATTCAGATGCTTATCAACCAGGACAGGTGAGTATTCTAAAAAAAGTATCTGGAAAGCGTTAATTTTAAGATTTTCATTCATCGCACATTTGCCTACAAAGGTGTTATTGTATGTTCGTTTCCTTGCCGTCTTCATGAAAAAAAATCAGGTCAAACGTGAGTACTTTGTTTTCAAATTCTAACCAAAGTCGAAATATTTGAATAGAGAAAAACAACAAACTACACGCGAGTTTTATCAAGTTTTAATTCATCGAAATGATTGGAGTCATATGGGATTCCCAGTTGATATTACTTCCTATTTGGTTGATGCTTCAAATAGTAGACATGGCGAAAAACTTTTGACACTCATCAAGTAAGTTCTAGACAGAAATTTATCAGAATTTTTTCAGGAGTTTTCAAAAATATAACATTTTGTAAAAAAAATACCGAAACGTAATTTTTCAATTCTCAATTTTTAATATAAAAATTTTACTTGGAGTAAAAATACCTCTGGCAAAAATTTGGAAGTCCTTTTTTTAAAAGAAATTAATGTAACTTGTTTCAAATCATTTGGTCCAGAATTGCCGAATTCAGATAACTTTCTGTTATTATTTTTATTTTCAGTGGAATGGATTGTGTCGGACACGATGATATCATTCCATATTCGCCATCCGGCAACGCCAATCTCGATCACGACCTGTTCGAGCGAATTTTCAATGTTCGAAACGAAGAATCCGCCGGCGGTTTGTCGAACATTTCGATGAAACCCGAACTTTTGGAAAGTTATAAAGCATCGAGTAGATCATGGTTGGCACCAAGAGATGTGTATCGGGAACGAACCGAAAACATCGAGGTTACTGTGATGACATTCTATTTGGGAGTTAATATGGTTAGCGGACAACAACAACATATGTGGAGATATGTTATAAGGTTAGGAGTTTGATTTTCTCTTTAAAAAGTATGATTTGAACTGTTACGAAATGAAAAAATGCTTGGAACAAAAATTGGACTTCCCCACCCATTAATTGAGCTTTTGACAAGCGGGCTTGGTGATCCTGGCCCAACATAAAACAGCTCCAAACGACACATATTCTGACTCTCAAAACTACAGTAACCCGAAATTTTAACACTTATTCATTGATTGAATTAGTGTTATCTATTTAGACAATCCAGCCAAATCTCCCGTTTTCATCAAACATAAATTGGTTTTTTTTTTCAGAATTGAAAACAAAGTACCCGAACAAGGGGTTATTTTGCGAGAACGAACACTGAAAGTGTACTCGCTCAACAATATGAATCAAATGCACGGACACGGTGTTGTTGGCAAACAGCCAGAACTGAATGTCGTCTCTCCTGCCTTCCAATTCAGTAGTACAATAGAGTTGAAACATTCGAAAGGAGGTCATATGTGGTGAGTTGACTTTTGAGCCCCGAATTTTGAGCAAAAAGTAAAAAGAAGAAGAAAAAACAAAAACAAAAAAAAAAAGCGAACAATTTCTTCTAATCCTAAATTCGGGTTGAGGGATTAAAAAATGTTTCGGTTGACTGACAGTTTTCAACGATTTTTTCTCCTAGGGGAAGATTCAAAATGGAACGAGAGAATGGGGTGATTTTCGATGTGCATATCCCAACAATAGTTCTCGAATCAACAGATGATGTTATCACCGAAAAATCCACAACAACTCCAGAAAAAGTGTAACTATTTAGCTGTTTTTGTTGAGGTAGTTAGAATCAGAGAGGTTTTTATTTTCAAAAATGTTCTATTATGTACAAATTTTGCCTGTAGGAGATTTGTTGTTTCGAATAAACACCGTGTGTTGTTAACAAGCCAAAACCGAGCCATTTTTCGTATATATACACATTTATTTTTTCCTCGCGCGACACTCATCTCGAATTTCGGGGGGTTGCTGGTCATTTTGGCAAACAAAACAGAAAAAAGAGCAAAAAAATGAGGAGTTCCTTCTTTTTTTTTCGTGTTTGGCTGGACGAAAAGAGGATGGCCGGTCCTCTCCTCTTCACTATATACTATATCGTTTTTCCAATTTTCATGTATTTTTTGGTTTGTGTTTCTTCCTAGATCGCCACTATTCTCCTTTCTCTTTGACCTTTGTATTATACTAGAAAATATTGAGTTTATGAAATTTTAAGAAAAACTATTTTTTATACTTTGGTGATCATTCTCTTACCTAGTTGGGCGCTTTTATCACATCAAAATGTGTTTTGAGTTAATCAGGGCTGTCGTTTGGGCAATTTGAGGAGGCCCGCCCACCATAACTTGGACCGGACCGACCTGCCCGTTTGAAACTTATTTAAGGGGCATGGCTTGTCAAACACGCGTGGGCCGAGCAGGAAGTGCCGATCCTTTTCTTGAGCTTTTACCGCGGGCCCACAAAGTCCGTATTTTCTTTCTCGGGCCGAGTTGGAACAACTAGCCCGGCCCAAAAATACAGTCCTGGTGTAAATGAAGGAAAATTTTACATAAAAATTGAAAAATGAGAAAATCAGACAAAAGGTCACGAATATTGATTAATTTTATTTATAAATTTTATCTGCAAAGTTGAAGAAGTCAGAATGAGTTTCTAGATCTTCTCTCCAAGTATCTTGCTTCTCAATGCTATTTCGTCGATGCAGGTTCCGATCACAAAAGTGTGTCTGTCTTGAGAAATGCGCAACAATGTTCTGATTCTGAATCACACTGTGCCCTACAATATCTCATATTTTTCAATTTTGGACAGAGCCGGTCATTTAAAAACGACAATCAGACACCATTTCAGACCTGAAAAAGTGCCGGTCCGGGCCGATTAACATCAACCCTGACTGCGGTTCTACGAAACAAAAGGGTCTAGGATAATCCGGTCCGCCATATCGCCAAGCCTGTAAAATATAAAAATACTCGAAACTTGTGAACTGGACTTTTCCAAAAAAAAAAAAAGAAAAAGATACATTTTTGTTCAAAATGTGTGTTTTGAAACGAAAAAAAAGTGTTTTGTTGCAATTTCGGAAAATCTGTACTTCACACTAAACCGCGAAACTTTTCCCATATAATATGTGCAGATTTTCAAACACAGAACACATTTGGCAAACATCGATAAAATGTGGTGCCTAAATGTTTTCCAAAAGTTCGAAATCATAAAAAGTTTATCACCCGCCGAAAACATTTCGGGTTCACGAAAAAAGCCGCGAAAAACGTCACCAGAACTCTGCGAAAAGTTTTACGTTCTAGACTTTGGTCACACACAAAAAAAGAAGAAGAAGAACGAGGTCGAATGAAATGAAAAGGTCCCATGGGAAGAAGAATAGTTGGTGGCATGCCCAATGGAAACAATATTCCCGACACATTTCAGTGCTTTCGGGTGACAGGCTGTCCTATTTTTGTCCGACTATTCAACGCGCACAACTTGCCACAAAAACGTACTTATAGAAATGTTTTCGTGCACAAATTTCTCGCGCAATTTCAGAATTTAATTATATTTTTGCGTCGAATTATTCCAACATGATTCGTGTCACCTAAAATGAATTTTGTTGTCAAACATTTTTGTCGACCGAGTTTTTTTCGGGAAAAACAACAAAAACACATAATTGAGTGTTTGTTTTGGCATTTTTTTGTTGTTTTTTCTCTTGCGCATCTTCGACAAAAAAAGTAAAGAACTCATATTTGTGTTGCTCCTAGCAACTTTGTCTCAAAAAAATATAACCCTAACAAAAATAGAATAGAAAAGCATGTAAATGGTTGAAACTCGAGACTCTTGTGTTTATTTTCGGATTTACGGATTCGTTTTTTTGCAACTATACATAGTAGTATTTTTTGTTGGTGAAATCGCAGAAAATAATCACCACCAAAGCACACACACCCATTTGAAACAACTTGTCCCTTTTTTTCTTTTTTCTGTTCAAAAGTTTGCGTGTGCTTCGCATTTTTATTTTGTCTTTTTGCTCTTCTTGGTTTTTTTTGCGAAACGAGCAAAAAGTGACAAAATTTGACGAACGTTTCTCATTTTTTGGCGCCTCAAAACAGAGATTTGGGTGCCAAGAACTTTTTGTTGAACTTCTCACTCAGGTTCTGAAAAAACAATATTATATTGTTGGATTTTGATCCTACAGTACTAATATCTCTTCAAAACACAACCTCCATTAGAGAGTTTCAACAAAGATATTACCAACATTTTCTCGATAGAGCGCGTTTGAATTTCCTAATACCAAGGGATTTTTGATCCATCATTTCATTTTTTCGGGCCTGCAGACTGTTTTTGATATCAGTGCTTGAATCCTCTTCTCCAATTGAGTTACCGTAACCTATTCTCCCCAAAAATCCAAAAAAAACAACCCGAAAACGTCGCCGTCTACAGTACTCCTCTGAATTTCCAGTCACAAACAAGTAGTAGTAGTTTTTTTGTGCCGAGTTGCTAAAAGCCTCTTCTCGCTCGCGCATTCCACCCGTCCGTCCCAAAAACCTAATTATCTCTGCCGTCTCCGTCAAATTGTACACTCTCTCGCCGATTAATTTTTCCCCCGTTTTTTGCTGCTCAAGAGAAGACAAAAAAAAGATGTTCGAAGCTTGTTAATTCACTTTTGAAGAAGAAGAGAAAGACGTTTTTCTTCAACTTTTTATCTGCACTTGTTTTTTTTTGGTCTAACTTGAACTTTTTTGTGTGTGTATGTTTGTATGTTTCTTGGATGAAATTTCGAAAAAGAGTTCGTATAGTTTTTATGGGATTTTTCGAGGGAAAAAAGAGACAGCATTTTTAATAGAATTTATGATGTTCCACGAGATTTACTCAAAAAGATTAGAGCTGTGAAATTGGGGAGTACTGTAGAAGTCCGAAAGATTAGAAAATTTGAGATGTTCACAGCGTCAAAGTTATGATGACATGTGAAATGAAATGTACATAGGATGGGTTCTATTCCCCCAAGGGTAAGATGGGTCCGAGAGCGAGGACGAGCAAAAACACCTGGCCTGGCCCGGGCCAACTTTCGAACGTCAGTTTCTCACACCTGCCTTCTCTTTTATGTATTTAGGTATCATGAATGAGATTGATGCTCGTGAACCAAAATGCCGCCTTTTTGATTGTTGGCCATATTTGAAAATTCCTGGTTCTGTGTGTCAGATTTTGGCAGATTAATTTTACATAATCTTGTCACATATAAAAATTCTACTTTTTGCGTATTTTCACGGCCCCGCATCATGTATTTTTCTGATTCTCAAAACTCATACATAGATACAATTTTATTTTCTTCTCAACCAGTTTTCAGTTCATGAATATTCAAATTATATACTACTAGAAACAATTCGAGTCGATCCTCATTTCCGTTTCATTTTTTAGTGTTTCAATTAATTTTGTCTTTCTCTGCGTCTCTCAACTCCTTTACACTGTTTCGTCAGTTGTGCCAATTTCTGCAAATGTCATTTTATGAGATTTTTTGCCGTCTCATGTCAATTGCACTCCCTCCATTTTTTGTTGTTGTCTTACTGATATTTTGTTACGATTCTTAATGAAATTCGGATCGGGTTGTGATTGTACGGAGGATAAAAGCACACTTCAAAGATGTTTTCCGAGTTAATACTTTGTAGTATTTTCCAATTTTGAGCTCAAATGTTCAGATCATTCTCAGAAGTAGAGTTTTTACGTTGATTCTAGATACATAAATATCTAGAATGAAAAAGTATCAACAACTTGAAAAGTACTTATTCCATGTTTTCATCTCATTCATTGTCATTTTATGTTTCTCGTTTTTGGACCGAAACGAGGTGTTCTTCAAATAAACTAAATTCATGAAAGGGCCCGAAAAGTGAAGGTATGAAATTGTCTAAAATATTTTCGAACCAACTTAAAAAGTAGATTTGAGCTGAGTTTTTGAGAACATTCAAATATATACTGTAATCCAGTTCGAAAAAATATAATTTTTGAATGAATTATACATAGAGCGAGAAAACTACAGTACATTACTTGAGTTGAGTAAAATAAAGACCGGCTTGAAATTTGGTAGATTCTGAAAAACCACACAACATGTGGAAAGTCGCAAATATGCACATTCTCTATGGGATCTCGTCACTTATTTTCACAAAAAAGTTTACGGTTTAAATTCGTTTTAACAACTTCAAAGAAAATAAATCTGAAAATACAGTTCTCCAACAAACTTGAATTTCAAATAAACTGTGTTTATTCCGGAATATTCGCATTCCGTACCTTTTTTTCTTCTGATTTTTGATTTGTATCTGTTCCAGTGGGAGTTCTACCTGATCTTCTCAAATTTCGACCAAATATTCCCACAAGAATTTGTTCCTTCTTATATATATTTTTTCAATTATTCAATGTTATAAATCAATGCTTCCAGTCCGCCAATTCTCTATTTTTTTTGTGTTGAAAAGGTGTCAAAAATCTCATAAATCTTGTTAGGTCGACCCCCGTCCGTCTCTTTTCTTATCTTTCTCAATGTTTTCTTGTTGCAGGTCTTTCGTCTCGTCTTTCGATTAGGAATTGAACCCAGGTGAGAAAGTTCGACAAATTAGTTGTGCATTTTTTTGTTGCTCACAAATCTTTTCGAAACTTTGTCTTGTCACCAAATCTAATTTACAACTCATTGCAAGTTTCAAAATTGTCTTTTCTTTTTGCAAGACTCCGCCCCTTTTCAGCAAGCCACGCCTTCTTTTTTTTTCTGTTTTGTTCGCACCTAATTTTATCGCCTCCGGGGGTTGCCTTTTCTACTACTACAACTACAACTACCAAATTGGTTTTTTTTCGTCATTTTCATTTTTTCTTCTTCGTTTTTTTCTCGTTCTCCTATGCGCTCTAATGATTTTGTTCTTTTTTCATTCGAGCAAAATATGTATCCATTTTTGTGTATTTTTCAACTTTCTGAAATTAACGAGTCTGTTTGGAACAGGTTGCAAAATGTACAGAATTTCAGTTCTCAATCTAATACAATTTTCTCAAATTTAATTTATTCAAAGTTTTTGGCGACAAAAAGTGCAAGTTTCAAGACACATGGATGGAAAGAATTCTTCATTTATAATATAAATTAGAAATTCAGCACGAATTCGAGGAAATAATGAATATTTTCTTCCGATTCATATACTTTATTGAGGCTTACTTTTGGTCACATATCATAGTTTTTTTTGTGGGGAGCTTTCATCGCAAATCGGGCTTCGTTTGGGAAATTTCGCGCCCTTTCCGAAATTTGAAATCATGTATTTCTGAGTGAAAAAGTGTAAAAGATCGGCCGATGTTAGGCAGGTTGAACATTTCGAAAAAATTCTAAAGTCCGAAGCGCACATGAACCCGCGGCCCTATTTGTCTAGCGACGTTTGTTGGGGAAATTTCTGTACCGAGTTGTCATTTTTTCGATAAATCGTACGAAATGAGCAGAATTTGACCGTGCCTCTTCTGGCTTTCAGAAAGGCCCGGTCCAAAACTGAAAATTTTCCAATGATTCCCGGATTTCCACATTGCTCGTAGGCTTTTCAATCAGAAACGACACAGGCACATCCTTGATTAGTTCAGAATATCAATATGTAATAGTCAAACATCACAAATTCTGGGTCTCATATTCTTTTAGTGACCTCTAAAAATGGTTCGGTCCTTGAAAAGTCTCAAAAGAATAAAGGCCCAATTCGGTGGCTCTTCCCTTCTGGCCTGAATTTTTCGGACCACCTCATTGTTTTTTTCCTTTTTTACTTTGTTTGCACTTCCGGTCAACATTCATTGTTTATGGCTTTGTTTTCTCTCAAACTTCTCCAAATATTTCACTATCTACCGATCCATTGTGCAACAATTTGGGTAATGAGATGGAAGCAAAATTGCATAAACATCCAACGAAATTGCTGCACTTTTAATGAACGAAAAAGAGTGCATAGCTGACTAATTATTGAACAATTTCAGAGCAGAAAGTTCAATTTTGGGAAAGAGATACGAGAGACTAATAACAAGTTCAACGAAACAAATCACGAAAACGGTCAACCCAACAAATTCTATTTTTCAACATTTGAACCGTTTCCGATTTTATCCTCTCTGAATAATTTTCATCTTCCAAAGTTTGGTCAAAAAACTTGACCTTGCAGCAATTTCGACGAACCCTCCCCTCCCAACGGACCATGTCTTTTTATCTATAATTTATAGTCTTCATGTTTTGTAGAAGCAAAAAAACGAAGAAGAAGAAGAAGTAATTCGTAGTAGGAATAGGAAGTTTTGAGGTGCTCAAGTGCTCTTCAAACGTTTTTTTCTCATATCGTGTGGGAATTTCTGCAAAGAAAAGTTCCATTTTCATTTTCCAGTTATCCCCCTCTCCTTCTGTCATCTTGTTGAAAAGACCTTTTCAAAAATTAATTCTACAAAACTTATTTTTGTCGTCTAATTCGTATTCCGTGAGAATGAAAAGTTAAGTGCAAAGTACAAAACACTGGAGCCCGCAAAAAAGAAACAGCACACAAATAGCCGAACCCAATAAAATGTTTGAGTTATTTTACATTTTTGCTTGACGGATTGGATCTTTTTTTCTTTGAGACAAACGGCGTATAACTTTTTGGTTCGAGTTTCTGATTTTTTGTTGCTTTTATGTTTCTTCTTCTTCTCCTTCTCATCTTGTTGCTCGGGGATTTTTGTATCAACAAAATGAGGCCGAAACAATGAAGAGTACTGTAGTTTCTTGGAAAAACTAGAACATTACCCACACATTTCAAGACTATAATTCCGGCACTTTTACATGTTCCTTGGACCGGAGCTTGGAATTTGCGAAAGAAGGCCACGGTCAGGCCCGGGCAGCCCTGGTCGGGACAAAATGTACAACACGACCCCACAAAACGTATTAAAAGACCCCGCGATAGAAATGTATTTCAAGACCCCGATATTATTGGGGTCGTGTTCTACATTTGTAGGGGTCATTAAATACACTTTTATTGTGGGGTGTTGAAATACTTCACGTGGGGTCGTGTTCTACATCTTGTCCGGCTCGTGTAGAAGACGACCCCACACCCTTGTAAGCCAGTTACTTTACGACCCCATCAATGTATTACATGACCCCACCAAGTATTTCATGACCCCACTTTACATCAAGACCACCCATGTATTTCAAGACCCCACCCTAATGAAAATGGGGTCTCGAAATACATTTATGGGGTCGTATAACTCGCTGGGGGTCATGAAATACGGTGGGGTCGTATTCTACATGTTGTCCCCCTGGTCGTCCTATCATTCAATGTATAGAGGAAAAAAGAAACGGCTAGCCTGAGGCAGGTCAGGCCGGCCAGGCTTCACATAAGCCGCGGCCTCAGGCCAATTTTCTTACAAGGCCGGCAAGGTCAGTCTGGGGCCGCGCGGCCGAGAGAAACATATCTGCTGGCGCTGATCCTGTTTCAGCCGTCTTTCCTTTTCACACCTAGCACATAGTCTCCGTACTAGATTTTGAAGGATTCTCGATTCTGTCTCGTAGAACGTGTTCGCAATAATTCTTAATCAAAAACAAATCTATAAATGTGAGAAAAAATGTAATTGTTTTTGTTATTCTCATTGTCATACAGTGAATATTTCTTATTTTCTCAAACCTATTCAAGCATGAGAGAGAGAAGAGTGCCCTGAACTTATTGTTTTCTTCATCTGCTCCTCCTCCATTCGACCCGTTTCACACCCATCATTATCTCATGTTAGTACACATAATTATCCTTCTCCGCCTCTCTTTTTTTCCCCTATATAAGCCGCGGCTCATTGTGCAAAAAATAAGAAACGAGAAATAGTTTTGTTGTTCACACACAGGTGATGCCGTTGCCCATCTTCAAACAACCAAATGATGGCGAGGAGGAAATGAAGAAGAGCTGGATTCGACACGAAAAATTATGTGCACAATTGGAAGCATGCTCATTGGATTTGAAACAAAATGAAGCACAAATGGATATACTGACAGCAACAGGAAGTGAACTCAAAGAAAAACATAAGAAGATTAGAGGATTATTGGAAAACGCAAAGGCTAAAGGTTAGTTCATGTCGATGTGAGAAATGTGTGAGAATCTAGACTAAATATCACAATGTTTGTCGAGAAAACATTGACAAATAATTGATGAATCGAATCTGAAGGTAGTACTGAGTACATCTGAAGCCTCGGATCGGAAAAAAGGTGCCTACTGGACAGGCATAGATTACTATGAGTAATCGGAATCCAACAAAAATTGAACCTGATCATTTTCTATTTTTTTCAGAGTTCTGAAAATTTTCTGAAAAACTAACTTCGGCCTGAATTTTGATGCCGAGTCAGTTTATAATGAATTGAGAACTTCGGACCGGGTTCGATTTCCATATTAGGCCAGTTTCAAAAATCTAGAAATTGTCGCCTTTGGCCAGCACATAGAGCGGCACAGAGTCGTTATGCCGGTATATGGCTTTCCCTATATACCAAAATACTGTCATGGTTTAGGCCCGATAGGCTATCAAGTGAAAAAATAGTCTTCGAAAACTTGCCGCCCACTGAGCTTCAAACTGTCGCACAGCGGGCGGATTCTTCCCCGAGAATGTTCCACTCATTCGAACTCGGACAAAAAAACCAGCCCAGCAGGCGGAAAGTATGAAAATGTGTTCATTTGACAATTTTGGGCGACATATAGACCGATAAAGTGAGGCCCGAAGAGTCACATATACTTTCAACTTTTCAAAAAGTCAACTTCTCTACAACTCTTCCGTTTATTTTGAGTTGAAAAATTGTTCATTTTTGTTGATCAAAAACAAATTTTGTTGTCACATTGAGTATCGTTTTGCTTCTCAACTTGTTCTCATAAATAATAAATAAATATACTCGGAAAAATAGACATTCTAATTGCATGTCAGAGTGACTTCTTGCATCAGGTTCACAAAGTAATTGAGGATAGCTGAGGAACGCTCGCAGGCTTCTGCAAACATATTCTCCTTCTATTTATCATTATCCAAATATTTTAGATCAACAAGAAGAGCTTCTACAATTATCGAAAGAAATTGAAAATGTTGAGACACAGACAAGAATTTGGCTCAATGAATTACACGATGTTCATGATAAACGTGTTGACATTGATGTAAGTTTCATCAAAAAAAAAAAAAAAAAAAAAAAAGAATTCGAAAACATGACAATTTTGTTTCAAGTGTCAAATGATTCGATTAGGCGCAGAAGTGAAGAAAAACGAAACATATGTACAATTAGCATGTATTGATATTGAGAGAATGGAACTTCGACATGAGATCAGGTATGTTATCACACATCTGTTTATTGCTTTCACTGCTTGTAGTACTCTTAATAGTTGCAGATGGAAGAAATTCCTACAAAACAGCAAATAATATTCAGCAAAGTGAAAACGTGACAAGTTCGTCACAAACCCACCCAAAATACGAGATCAACAATTTATACAAATCACTGTTTTTTCCCCATTTTTTCCACAAATATTTTCAACTGTTAGGTGAATTTTTTCACATTGTCTTTCATAGTTTCAATATTTTTCCTTTTTTTTCTCTTTCTTTCTATCCTCTTCATGAATAAAGTTTTTTCTTTTTTCTTTTCATATTAAAAAAAAATTATTTACAGAAAACACTGAATCGGACCAGAGTCGAGAAATCCGGATCCGGCCCGTTATTTTTCAAGATATTCGCCAAATAGGACCAGAAGGATTTTTTTATTAAACGAGCCGGGTCGTCAAACAATGGCTGAAACGGATCCAGAAAAGTCTGACCTGGTCGGGTTTTTTGTTAGAGACACGTCGATTCCTCTTGCAATAATTGAAATAGAGAGAGACGCTAAGAAAAATAAATTCCGAGAGAACTACAACATCGTTCTCACATATGTGCTCTATTGTTCCACACAAATCCATGGAAATCCTTTTTTAATTTCTCAAAATCTTGAAAGTTGGATTTATGCAATAGAGTCATTGAATCTCGGTACCGACAACACACGCGTCTCGCACACTGCCATAATTTGTGTGTGTGTGTTGGCCACGCCCACTCTGCGTCTCGCTCTATTTCAATGATTGCCGATTCTCTTTTGCTTGATACGACGTGGAGATTTCAACCGAATCGGGCCAGATGAACAATGTTTTTCCGATTTTGAGACTTCTCAACTTGAGAGAAATCGGACCAGATCCAATTTTCGGTCCGCTTCAGTCATTTTTCGAATAACCGGCAAATACTGAATCGGACCTTCTGAATTCGTATTCATTAACAGGTCCCGATTGATTGTTCCGAACAATCGTTTTTTCGGACGAAACATGTTATGAATACGGGTACAGGTCCGATTTTATCGGACCCGAAAATGACCGAATCTGAATCGGACCCAAACCTAAAAAAATGTGTCTGAATCGGACCACAAAAATTTTTGGTTGATATTTTTTCTATTTTAGTCTGATTCAGCTGAAATTTCAACAAAAAAAAACGAACCTGGTCCGATTTTGTGGTCCGATTCAGCAAAAATCTTGATAAAACGGACCGGGTCCGATTTCTTGACTCTGGTCCGATTCAGACACATTTTTCATTTTTTGGTCCGATTCAGAATCTACCATTTTCATGGCACCAGGCTCTATTCAGACACACCCTCTTTTTGCGGAATTGTCTTCAAGAATTACTCACTCACTCAGCCACGTAGACAGTCCGTTCATCAGAAAAAAAGCAGTGCGATCCACAATTTGCCAATTATTCACGGTTCTTGGTTCGTTACATTCAGAATTGTGGTAGATGTTCATCAATTGTCAGTTCTTCTGGGGACGTGTTCTGTTCATCTCAACTTTCGACGGATGTGAATGAAGATTCCTTGACTTTCGTCATTGTTCGGATATCTTCGATTTTATGATTCATCTTTTGGTAGCGAGCAACATCCAAGCAAACACTTTGTTACCAATATTCTGGAAAAATCGTGTTCAAAAGTATTTGAATTTCTTGTACAAGTTGTTTTTAGAATGCGAAAAATTCCACATCCCACCGCCAATTCCAATATGTTTTCAGTAAACATGCGCAAACCCATTTATCATTTTTCTCATCACTTTCTGGCCATAACAAAAGGAAATTAATCCACACTTGATTTTTGAAAAAAGTCAAATGGAGTCGGGTTCTGACTCTTGTAGGCGGTACTTGTTCGAAAAACGACACACAGACTCTACTTGACAGATATTGGATTGGTGAATGGGAACATGGAACACAGACAAACACATTCAACAAAGTCTAAGAAAAACTTATCTTTCGAAACCAAATTGGGCAAACGACGACTTTCGGTTGACAAAATATTAGAGAATAAATGACTGAAAAGAAAACAAAAAAAAAAGACTTTGCCAACGCAACAAAAAACACGTGTCACGTTCACGTGAAACATCTATTTGTGGGAGTGTGTTTGTGTTTTTCAAAAAAAAAAAACGAAAAAAAAACATTATGATACAACAAAAGCCCCTCTAAACTATTGTCGAACTATTTATCTCATAAAATATTTCCAGAAAGTTCTGAAATCAGACTCCAAGTTTTTGTGCTAAATTGGTCCCAAGAGTTTCCACATTCAAAACGAGAAAAATTACGAAAAATCTGGCGAGGCCCGTTTCAGCAAAAGTTCGTACTGGGCCCCATTTATTGAACAACACGTCCTGAATGGGCACAAATATAGGACACAAGTTCAAATTGAGTTTTCTTATCACACTGAAACGGGTCCGATATGAAAAATAACTACGCGTGATAAGATTTTCGGTTTTCTGAGCACCTTTTTTAGAGCAACTCGATTTTAATTCGCGTCCTATTTTTGGACCCTATTCAGGAAATTTTGTTGAAATATGGGGCCCGGGCCCCTCTTTTTTCAGGTCGGCCCTATTCAGTGAACATTTTGGTACCACCGGACCACTTTCAGGGACTTGTGTGTTCGGACACCATTCTATGGGCCGCATTCAGGATTTGCCGTCCGGAGCTGTCAAATACTTTGACAACTCGAAACATCTTTTTTTCTGCGCGGTCATCTACAAAGATGGTGTAGTGGATTACAACATATTATATGTGACCAGTTCGATTATTAACATTACAACCAAAAAACCTTGAGAGATCTTCACTATAAAAGAACCTCATTTTTTGCTGTCAAACTGTTCATCTATAAACAAAAATAAAGTCATTAGTTAGTCTCTCTCTCTCATATAGTTATCCAGTTCAGTACCTCGAAAAAACACATCAACAAAAATGTTACAACTTATTCTTACAACGAAATCCGGTTGCGCAATCGCCTTCACTTTCGCCTTATCGGTTTTGACCATATGAGGCAAAAAAAAAGAAGAGGAGGAGGAGGTGGAACATTGACAAGGTTATTCGATTAGGTATTTAAGGCTTCGCACAAATCGTGTTAGATGGATAGATTTCAGATGAACAAGTCTTGTTTGCTATTCACTTTATTTTCATGTGTTTTGGCGAGTAAACAGGTTTGTGAGAAGGATTCATGGCATACTGTAATTTTTTTTGGTCTGATCGGGTCAAAAAAGTTTCGAAAATCGATCGCGTTGTGAACCAGATTTTCGAACCTTTTTTCCAACGTTTTTTTGATTATCCGCTCTTTTTCGAGTTCAAAAAATACAGTACCTTTTCAACTAAATATTTCGAATATTTCTAGATTTTGGTTTCTGAGTTATATTTTTTGGTTCATTTTTTAAATTTTAGAGTTTCGGGTCAGTCCCAAAACTTTGGCCTTCTGAATAGAACTCGACCATGCCGCGTCGTTTTGGCAAAGTTCCAAAAACAGACCAGAAATAGTAAAAATATAAAAGGTCACGTCCATGTCTAGTAAAGACGTGTTGTGTTTTCAAAAAAACCCCTCGGTTGAAAGAGTCAACAAAACTTGTTCAGACTCGTCAAGTAACTCCCGACGATGTGGGCGATGATTACGACGATTTTGCGTCACAACCTGTCAAAAATTCGGGCGGTGCAAATCATAATTTGAAACAAGTGACGTATTCAACAATCCAACCAACTTTCGATATTCCAACAACAATGCCACCAACTCTCAAACCTGTATCTCAACCACTTCAATCTAGACAACAAGTTGTGGCTGCTCCCCAACAACTTCGACGTGGTTATGTGTTTCAACATTATCCATGGGATCGATTACCTCGTCAATATTTGATGCGTCCCGGTATGACATACGTTTATCCACCACAACATCAATTTGCTAATTATCAATATCAACAATTACCATCAACTTACAAAGATCCTTATAATATTTATCGAACTCATCCAGGAATTGGTTATGGATGTGGTCAGACAGCAGCTGGTGGATGTGGATATGGTCAACAACAATATCAAGGTGGATGTGGAGGAAATGGAGGAGGAGGAGGATGTGGTGGAGAGGGTAGAGGTCGAAATGATGATGATGAATATGAAGATTCAGAAGAATATGAAGATGATGAAGAAAATGGTGGAAAAAGTGGAGAAACACGAATCAATAAGAAAGATCCTCTTGAAGATTTAGAACTTGAAGATCTTGAAAAACTATCGAAAGGATCATCCGATGATTCATCTTCGAATATTGTCAAAGCATCATCAAAAAAATCAGAAGATGATGAAGATCTTATCGATGAGGATAAACGAAAAAAGTTTATGGTCAAATGGGCCTAGACACTATCAGTTATGTTATGATATTATGATCTCATTTTGAACTCATGTCAAATTTTGAAAAATGCAATTTCAATAAATTATTTATTTTCGCTACAGTATTATCCAGAATTCAATCTGTGCCACGTGGTTACTGTAGATTGAAATTTTATCGACAAATATTTCCAGAACAAGACTTTCTGATTTTTTGAAAGGTACATTTCTAGACTTTCAAGACGGCTCTACGTCAGGTCGCCACCCGGCAATTCGCCACCCCGACATTTCGCCACTTTTTGAAATTTTAACTTTTTTCTAGCTTCGAAATTCGAGTATTTGAAACTTTGTCGAAGAAGTATGGGGTTCTAGAAGTGTGGGGATGTTAAATTTTTTGAAATTCAAATGTCGGCTCGCAGGAAAAATTTCAAAAAGTGGCGAAATGTCGGGGTTGCGAATTGTCGGGTGGCGACCTGACGTAGAGCCTTCAAGACGCGTAGAATCAAATTCCGACATCAAAAATTTCCCACTAGAGCGTGGTCTCAACGGGGAAGGGTGCTACCGCGCACTCTCTTGTCTGAGAAAGACAACACGATTCGAATTTAAGATAATAATTTGAAATGAGAACGAAAGTACAGTACTCGAACTAATAGAAAATGATCTGTTCTCTTTGAATTCTGTTAGTTCAGAACAACAAAACACAGTTTTCGATCGAAATGAAAACTTTACATTTTGTCAATGGAGCGAAATTGCTCAAAAATCTTCATGGATCAACAAAAACAACAAATTAAATTATTCATTTTACAATAAATTATTATCTGAAATGTTTGTTTCTCATCGAACTGGTTCACATAACTGCATTGCCTGACAAATAGCATCTGGCGGAGTTCCAGATTTGACACGATTGAAGATGATTTTCACGTTTTCTGACACAAATTGACCACACACCGGTTCCATAAGTCCCATTTTATCGCATTTTCTGCAAAACAAAAAGAGAAATTTTCAGTTTTGAAAATATTCATGAAAAGAACTGGACCCGATTGAAAAACCCTGAATCAGTACCCATATTCATTTCGTCCGAAAAAACGATTGTTCGGAACAATGAAAGCCCGAACAACGCATTGTTCGTATTCACGAACATGAAATTGTTCGGACAAAACGTTTTTCGTATTCACGAACATGAAATTGTTCGGACAAAACGTTTTTCGTATTCACGAATATTACATTGTTCGAACAATGCATTGTTTGGTATCGAAAACATTGTTCGAGGGTACTCGAAGGTACCCCCAGGACAATGATAATGTTCGGAACAACATTGTTTGGGAAAACGTTGTTTGAAACAATGATTGTTCGGGAAAACGTTATTCGGAACATTGGTTGTTCGGGAAAACGTTGTTCCGAACAACGTTGTTCTGAACAATAAATCGGAACATGTTAATGAATACGGGTACAGGTTCAGGCTGTTGACCTTTCAGAAGAATTTTCATTTAATAATTTCCATAAAATGTTTTTGATTGTTCTCATATTCGTTTCTCACAGTACAATTGTCAGTAGAATTTCTCGGGACGTTTTCAGAGTAATTAACAACGAAAACTTGATCCAAAAATGATCATTCGAGCTATATTTGGCCCGCTTTGCAGTGCTCAAAAATATGCGTCCCGAGGGGCAGGTACGTTGTTTCGAAAGTTAGAAAAAACTCAATAAAATCCAAGCCAACAGGCGAAGTTGGTATTTTCAAATGAAAAATATACATTTTCTTGATAAAAGTTTCTGAAAAAAATTATCTGTTTCAAGAATTCAATCAGAGTGTTTTAGGTGGGACAAATAAGAGAGTTGAATTAGAGAAAAGAGGAATGTTTGCTCTATTGCTTCATTGAAAAAAAAGAATATTCGACGTGAACTCTCTCGTTTGTCCGGCACGTGACAATATTCGGCCCGGCTACAATCACACCACTACCAGGCAACCTGGAGTTGTGTAAAAATTGACCGATTTTTTTCCATTTTCCGTGTCAGTTTCCTGTTTTGGTTTTGAAACTCACTTGAACATCGCTGACAATGCTGCAGTAGGTGTTAAATCGAATTTCAACGGTTCTGTTATCACTTTACACAACATACACGTTACCACTGATGTTGATTCGCATTGCCTGGCTGCTGAAAAAACGCTTTCATTCACAAAATATCGGGTTTCGAATTGTGATTTGCATTTTGATTTGCTTGTTTTGTTCTCTTTTTTAGAATGAGCAAAAGTGGAACAAAAGCTCAATGAACTATCATAAAAGTCCTTTTTTCGGTCGGGGAGATTTCCACAAAAAACTGGAAATCAAAAAATGAGGGCTGTTTAGGTATTTTTTCCCAAGTAAATATCAAAGATTCTCTATTGTGTGACTTGTCAAGATCTCTTATCGAAAGGTCAGTTTCTCATTTTCAAAAGAATTTTTGGAAACCTTTTTCCGATTTCTTTCAAACTCTGAAAAAATTCGGAATTGGATTTCATAGACAGAGAGATTTGTAGCTCGATAATCCGGCCCGGGAGTTGGGCCCGAAAATCACCGGCCAAAAGAAGCCGCAGTCCTGGCCCGATTCTTGAACGTCGCTTTTTCAGAGTCGCGAATTAAATTTTTCGAAAAAAGTGTGCCCGCCGTTTCTATTTACACTCTTGTTCTTCAATAAAAAAGCTTGACCAGGGCCTGGTCATTGAGAGCGCGCTTCCGGTAGTACAAAAAAGCCCAAACTCCACCCCTGTAAAAAGTACAAATTTTCAGATCCGGTTCAGGATCGTTTCAGAAATTGACTCGAATCCAGAGGTTGTCTTTACTATAACAAAGTTGTATTTTTTTTACAGTAAATAAGTAGTTTTCATCTAGAAATCAAAAAAAAATCGAACTTACATGATAACAATAAAACAACAAGAAGAACGAACGAAACATTGCATGTGGGTTTGATCATGATGTGACCCGACGAGGAGCACTATTATTTCTGTCAACGGTAAAAACACATTTTCATCAATTCCAGCATTTTTTATATTTATTTCAGTCATTCATTGAAATAACAACAAGGTTTTGATATTTGCATAGTGCTGTGAGTTCTTGTGAGAACTCGAATCGAAAACTTAAAATTTATCTAACGTATTTCAATGAGTTTTGTAAAATTTAAAAAAGAGAGATACATAGTTACCGTTGAGAGAAATAATAATAGTGGTATGAGGCGAGAGGAATGATCTGCTGCCAAAAGAATGGCACATTTCAGAAATCTCGTCGTTTTTATTGTTATACCGGATGTCGATTTCATATCGAATGTCATCCATTTAAAAACTCCCCCTCCCCTCCTTACCACTAATACAACGCGTCATTCAAATCTCGAATTGCCATGCCTCTATTATTAGATAGCACTAATTTGCATTCATCTTTTTCTTTTTGTAAACAACTCACTCTAATAGGTCAACTAAAGTTCCATCTTATGTTTCACGCGCAACACGTCAAAAAGTAGTATAGAAAGAAAAGTCGAATAAGAAGAAAACATAACTTGATTTCAAAATGATAAGGTAAAAAAATTGGCAAATAAAATCTCAAAAAATCGATATTTCGCGTGTATTTTTGAGAAATATTTTCGAAAAAAAAATAAATTTGACGCCAAGTTTTTCGACGATAAAATTATCCAAAATTCCATCGATGCCACGCGGTTACTGTAGATTGAAATTTCAGCAACAAACATTTCCAGAACAAGTCTTTCTGATAGTATTGAGTACAGTCGATCAGTTACAGTGTATACTCAAAAAAAAAGAAATAAAAATATTTATTATTCAAAACAATTCGAATCCGTTGCAAAATGTTCTTCGTGGAATGTTCTTGATTGTATCGTTTGTTCCAGCTCAATTCGAACACCCAATTCTTCGGAAAAAAAAAGAGATTGGAATTTCATAGGTTTTCATCATTACTGCAGTTTAGATGCAATGAATAATAGTTGACGAATTGGCTTGATTCCAGTTTGAATCAGTTGATCCTCTTCGCCACGTAGAGGCTTCTTGTTAGTCAATGAAGAGGTACGGAAAATAATGTTTTGTGTGCAAACACTTTTGTATAACGTATACACATAGTTGCGCGGATTCCCGACTTCAAAAAACCCATTCTGCGCAACACACACACTCAATTGGGCCCAAATGTTTTTTCCTCCTTCCTCCAATTCCCCAATTCAAAGTTATTCATCTCTAAAAAATACTTTATGAAAAAAGATGAAAAAGAAGAAAACAAACTATTGTTTTCATTTTCATTAAAGTGTTGAATAACCTTCTAGTAATAATTTGAATCGTCGAAAGAGAAAGAGTCGAAGTCATTAAAACGTTTTCGAGAAACCGATTAAATGTACGAAAAAACAGACCGCAAAGTACGGAAAACGGGTTGCATACTCTTTTTCTGAATATATTTAGAAACCACTAAATAGAAACAAAAATTTCCGAGCCCAGTTCGTGTTCGGCACAGTTTACAGTTTCGTGGATGAGGCCCAAACCGAAGAAATAAAAATGAGAGAAGGCAGAGAAAAGGTCACGATATTTTTCACGTTGAAAATTTTTGTGAAATCCGAAAATCTGAAAAAAGTTGATATTTCAAAACAAACTGAGGATGTAGAAGTTTGCTCACAGGCTAGTTTTGTGACGGTTTACTTTTTTAGTGCAAAGAGATCACTACGGTCAGATATGGCGCTTTTGGAAGGGGTTTGCTACCAAAAGGACACATATTTGCCACAAAATTTGGTCTTGGCAAATCATGCGCTTTCGTCAAGTTATTAACGGGCGGGCCAGCTCTGCTCTGCTCAACATACGGCGGGATGAGGGACCCCGTAAAAGGCAAAATGACACCTCTCACTACCATACAAACAATAATTGTTCTCAAACTTTGAAAAAAAACGTCAATCCGCTTGAAAAACGAAAGAGTCTAACCTACTCGAACGTATCGAACATAGTTGCCGAATTCATATTCCATCCAGAACTTTGTTCAATTGCAAAACAAAATAATTACAACGTTTCCCATAATTTTGATGTTACCCAGTTGTTTCCATCTAATTACAGTAGTCCTGAAAAAGCAACTCTCCCCCTACAAGTTGAAAACACGAAAAAATGGGTAGAAGAGGAAAGGTAGGAGAGGAAGTTTTGACCTCGAAACGAAGCAGCCTTCACATTACTATTATTATTCTTGCATCCATCCATCCATCCATCCATCCATCCAGTCACTCTTTTTCTCTCTTTTTTTCTATATTGAAGACCAATTAACTTCGTCACACAAATACATTGTCCACTACTGTATTCTTCTCTCATTTGTTTCTAAAACAAATATTCATATTTTTATTATATATTTGTAATGTCTGATCATCATCTTCCTAACAATAATGAGCAACAACAACAACAATCAACTTCAAAATCCAAAAATTTGCGATTATACTCTTCTGATGGACAACGAAGTACTCGAATGGAATGCGATGAAACGACGACATGTTTCGATATTTGTCAACAGTTTTCGTGTGATGTTATCACTCTTCAGATTGGAAATTATCATTTTCGGTGGGTCATATTAAATGGTTAGCAATTGAAACGGATTTTGGGATTAGCGCAACAGCTTAACTTGTTCTTTTTTTCCCGAAATAGGATTACGACATGGAATTAGAGTTTTGTTATTATTACAGTAATACTTGAAATAAAACCATAACACAAATGTTTGAGAAAATGATTTTTTCTGGTTACAAAATTTCCAGCAGAAATCGAGGTTTAATATGAATAAACTTCAGAAAACTTCGAAAAAAATCGGGCCGGGAATCGGTTTTTAGTTCTGGGATGATTCAGTAAACAAATCGTGATCGGGCCCATTTCAGAAGTTCCGAGTTTTGTTCTCATTTTTGTACAGAAACTAAAATTTCATAACTTACCGAGGCAGGTCACGATTTTAATAAACATGGATTTCTTTTTTTTTCATTGTAATAATGTGCCAAACTCTGCGTCTCGTACTCTCTTAAAAATTAGTATTTTTGGTTTCTTCGACACAACGTTTTTTGATAGTCGAAATGTTTTGGATAGACGTGTTTCAATTGTTTCAATAAAGACGTTCTTCAAATAGATTTATGTTTATTACAGTCAATTAAAACCGGACACATCTCCTTTGGCAATTCTCAATGAGTTTTGTCGAATTCTGTCAATGTCCGAGGACAACAGTCGATGTTTCGATGAGATCCTTTCCTATACCGATTCATCATCTTTTCGTCACATTTTTTCGTTTTTTCTGGGTCGACCAAGAATTCGAACAAAAAGTTCGTTGAATAATGGAATATTATCGGAAGATGTATTGATAAGAAAAGGAAAATTATTGCACAATTGGACAAATTCTCGCGCAGTATTTTATAATTCAAATATACGATTGCAAATCAGTGAGTGGACAATAAAAAATATAATGAAATATGTATCATCGAGTTTGTCTTACAGAACAGAATCATGACGAAGTTTTGAATTTGAGACGTATGCGCGTTGATGTATACGAGTCAAAACGAGGAAAATCTCTGCGTCTTCGTGATGATGACAATTGTTTTCTTCTGATTTTCAATCGACCAAATATTCTACAAATATGGTTAACAAAAGCGCAACAAATTGAGAAATCAAGTCATGTTGATATGAGTGATGAACATTTGACAATGATACCCGAACAGTTGCTAACTAATGATGCGCAGATTCAAGTTTTGAACATGCGTCGAAATTCGTTGATTTCAAGACCGTTGAATGAGAAAACAATGAGTCCTGTTGGTTATGTCGATGATTTATACCGTATGAACACATTGCAAGTTATCGATTTATCCGCTAATCAAATCCAAAACTTTCCAATTCCTCTCACTGTTCTTTCACAATTGCGACAACTCAATTTATCATCAAATTATATAACAGAAATACCGAAAGAAATTGGAAATTTGAGAAAACTTCAACTTCTCAATTTATCTAACAATCTTCTTGATAATCTTCCGGATGAAATTGCAAATATTTCGACTCTAACAAGTCTAGATTTATCATTCAATCAATTTTCTGAAATTCCAAATTGTTTATATTCAATGAGATTGGAAATGTGGAGAATGGCTGGAAATAACATTGAAAAATTGGAAAGAGTTGGAAGTTTGCCAATTGAAAAAATCGATTTGAGGCGGAATATATTATCGACATCATTTCGATTGGATATTGAGAATATAACACATTTGGATATACGAGACAATTCCTTGGTTTCAACTGTTCATCTCACCAATTTACGATTTTTAAAAGTCATTCATTGTGAGAGATTGCAATTGACAAGTTTGCATGTATCTGGAGAGAGTTTGACACATGTCTTTGCCGATAACAATTGTAAGTTTTTCGAAACATGAACTGCCCCAATTTTAGTGTGCTTTGTAGTGCTCGAATCGTTGGTTGTGATGCCACTTCCTCAAAATCTTCAAACTCTTTCAATATCATTCAATCATTTTCAAGTATTGCCTGATTGGATTTGTGATTGTCCGAATCTCACATTTCTTTGTGCCAATGACAATCGACTTCGCGAGTTTCCCCAAAGGTATTTTTTCGATCACATCAAGGCACGGACGACCGAAATAATCGGACCCGGTTTTTGTTCAAACTTTTGCGGGACGTCCAGCGTTGAGAGAATAAGTTACAAACTTTAAAACATACACTTATTTATGTCTTTTGCATTTTTAAAAGTTTTACATTATTGTCTTTCTAAAAACTCCGCCTGATTCAAAACGGTAAATATATCAATTCTACATTAGAAATCAAAGTGGTCCGAACAGAAAAATGCTGGATGACTGAAAAAAATAGCGAAATACAGTAGTTTAAAAAAAGTTTTTTTGTTTATTTTCGAAACTTGAACTTTTATCGAAAATTATTGAAACAAACAAATTTCGAGTTTTTGTATTTTATATTCTATCCAAAAGTGGAACAACACGTGACGTAAAATAAAAAATTTATTCGAATTTTCAGAATATTCTGTTCAACATCTCTTCGTTGTATATTTGCATTCAACAATGAGATTGATCAGCTTCCCGATGAATTCGATGAAATTCCTCTCGAAACTCTCATTTTGTACAAAAACAAAATAACCGAACTACCTCGCAGATTTTTTGCCAATGTTCCACGGTTACGACAATTGAACTTATCATCGAATCAATTGGAAGTGTTACCATATTTTGATGCAACATCGTTTTGTCGAATTCAGGTCAGAATAGTTCCTTCCGGTTTTGAAACATGTATACTTCCGAAAGTCGAAAAAAAAAGAATATTCCAGATTTTCCGAGCTGCCAACAATGTTCTGACAGAGAACAGTGTTCCAGTTATTGTCAACATGAAACATTTAAAAGTCATCGATTTGAGTCACAATTTGTTGAACTCTTTCGATGATAGTGCTCTGACAAGTTTGGAAATGTTAGAGGAGATCAATTTGTCGTCGAACCGTCTGAGTCGACTTCCCGATTGTCTTTCACTTCTTCCATCTCTCCAAATTCTTCGAGCTCATTCGAATCAACTTGTCTATGTTCCACAATTACAAAATTGTCTTCAACTTCACGTTAGTTTCTCAAATCAGTTATGTAACTCTACTTGTTTTTTTGTAGACAATCGATATTTCATCGAACAACATCTCACTGGGAACGTTGGACTTTCAAAGTCCTCCAAACTTGCGACACTTTGATGTTACTTGCAATTCAGGAGATTTGACATCTGGCTCCAATTTGACCGAAAAAATGAACACAATTAATATAGCCGAGAATAATCAGAATTTGCACGGATTTCAGATCGGAATATCTGGTTCAAGAGGGTCTAAAAATAAGTGAGGCACAATGCATTTTTTCTTGAAATTTTCATTTTTTTTTCAGACAGTGTATTCGTCAAGTTCGTGTCGATAATACTTTTGCATTTGTTGATGGAGGTTCCAATTATTTCATGGCCACATCAATTTGTAGATTTTTGACACAGTATTTGAAAGAGAACGTGAGTTGGTTGACTACTGTAGAACACGTTTTCGGGCCGAGAACATCAAGAAATTATTCTCGGAATCGGGTTAGATTGGAACCAATTTTCTTTTCTAGCCAAGTGAAGATATTCGATCAGTTCTTTTATGTGCTCATTGTGAACTCGGCGAAGAAGGAGAACGACTAGGTGCAAGTGTTTTGATTGTTCGACTTAATGAGAAAAGTTTGGAAATCACATCAACTGGAACTATTTCCGCATCGATTTCAAGAAATGGAATTCTGAAACAAGTGTCAGTTTTGATTTGAATTTTCAATTATTATTCGGAATAATTTCAGAATTCGTGGAAGATATGAAATCGATGATGATGAGTATTCGAGAATCAGAGAAGCACATGGATTTGTTGATGAGGTAGTTGTCGAATTATGCCTAATATGAATATGTGTATTTTTCAGGAAAACAAAATAAATGGAATAATTCAAACTTCTCGACAAATTGGACACTATTCTATGTTTCCTATCGTTCTTCCAACACATTCTTATAAAAATGTGAGATTTTCAAAGTTTTTTTTGTGAAATGTTTCCAAATTCAATCAAACCCAGAAAAAAACATTGAGTTCAGATAGCATTGGATGATTCGATTGATGGACTTATTGTTGCAAACAGTTGTATTTGGTCTATGATTCCGATGGAAAATATTGAACAGGTTTTCCATAACAATCGAAATCCCATCGCCGTTGCTAAAAAATTGCAGGTATTTTTCGAGATTACTTTCATAGTAAGTCTGTCAAAAAAATGACAGGCTCGAAAACATTCGGGCAATTTTCGCCAAGTCATTTTTGAGAAATAGAATTCGGATTGATTAAAAAAGTTCCAAGTTTTTGGTTTTCTGTTCATAAAGCTGATTTCATAATTTCTATTTCGAAAAAAATTGGATAATTTGAGCAGGGGTTATGAAATTTGGGCACACTTGGGCCCACAGGAAGCCCAGGCCGAGCTTTTTTACCAGCCGAAACACAAGAAAAACTCGGCCCGGTCCGTGATTTTTGGCCCGTGCTTTCGGGATTTTGAGCAACAATCTCACATCTGAAACTGAGCCAAAAACCAAATAATAGCGAAACAAGCTTAGGAGGCCTGGCCCTTTGAGCCGCCTGAAAAACCTTTTGATATATTTACCGAAAAAAAAAATTCGAGAGAAAATGGAGCGAAATATTTCAACAATGTGCGCCCATTATATTGAGATAGATTATGATTGAAAATGCGCGTACTAATTGTAAGTAGTACCAATTAGCAACCGCATTATTTTCAGGATAAACTGCAATCTTTTGATTATGGCGGAAATTCAAATATATTGGTTCTTCGAAGAATGAAACCTCAAATAACATTTACCAACATGGATACTATGAAAAAAGCTCAAAAAATAAAAGAGCAGATCTACTCGACACCTTCTCCTCTTCAAACAGCGATTCCTGCTCTCATTATTCCGGTTGCCGCCATTCGACATACTTCCACACCATACTCCTCGCCATCTCCTCCACCTTTACCTTCAACAACTCCGCCATCTATCATTTCGGAAAGTGTCGATTTGGCAATCACATCAACTGTTGATGGGTATTACAGTACTATGAAGACAAAGAAACAGTTTGATGAAACGCGCAAAATTTTGAGCAAAAATTTGAAATTGAGTCCGCCCGACATTGCTCCTTCGTTTAGTTTTTGATTCTATGAGATTTGTGATTTTTGACTAATAAACGGGTTTTTCTCGATGTTTTTTTTTTGTCAATGAACAAACACATTTTTTGAACAACCGCGTAACAATTTGTGTGTGTCTCTTTAAAAGCGTCAGCATTGAGCGCGCGAGCGTCCACGCTTTGTTAGCGCACAAAATGTAGATTGATTTTGAAAATTCGAAAAATGAAGTTTTTTTCGTTTCTGAAAGATGTCGACATCATTCTCCGAGCTGAAAATTGAGGTTTTTGAAAAGTTCACGCCTATATGATTAATTTCAGCATTTTAGACTGACCGTTTTTGCCTCATTTCAGCAAAAATAGTTTGATTTATAAAACTTTCCTATTTTTCAGATTCAGTGGTGAAATGTCTCGATCGGGTCATAATTGTAAGTTTAATTTGGAACAGATTTCAATCTTAAAGTTGTTTTTTCCAGCGTCCGAGGCATACGCACAGGAGCTAAATCGAAAACGGGCAAATTTGCGAGCCGAAGATGACGAGAGCGACAAAAATAAAAATAATGGAAAAGTGGCGTTTGGTGAAGCAGGAAATTTCGATACGGTTAGTTATTCATTTTTACTAGCTTCGTTATGTATCGACACTATTCAAAAGTTAGAACGTATTTTGAAACGTAAAAAAATTTGCGTTGAAATCGAAACATTTTCCCAAATTTCTTGCAAAAGTTAACGTAAAATCCAGTTGTTTCAAAATTTCGTTTTCGATTCCGATTCCAAAATTTTTAATGCTTATTAGCCCCATTACTCTCGAGTGAGTAAGCGTAATCTGTGTGAAAATATAAGATTCCTGTTAATTGAAGGATGTGTATGGAAGTACTCGCGGTAACCGAAGTGAAATGTATGTGGATTCAATCGCGATGGCAGAAGAAGATGATGTAGATGAAGATTCGATGCCAGCTGCACCAAAAAAAGCAACAAACTATGCGCAGCCCAAAAAATTCATCGAAGAAGCCGCCCATTTGTCAGAAGACGTTGATCCTTTTGCTGATACACGGACAAAAACCATTGCCGAACGACAATCAAAATATCATGAGAGAGCCCAACGACGGCAAATCTCGCCAGATCGTGTTGATGCTTTCGGTATGTTTTTTCTCTTTGATTTATCATATTTATATTAAAATCTGGATTTTTAGTTGATCAAACACCTGATAATCGAAACCGTGGTTACGCCGAAGTCATGAAAGATCAAATGTTTCAAGAGGAAAAAGGTCGTGTAGAAAGAGAACTCGCAGATCGCGTCAAATCAGGAGACTTGCACATGTCGAGTATGCAACCACCGGAAAAGAAAAAAGGACGATGGGACGAAACACCATCGTCTCAACAGACGGAAAATTTGGGAGCCGGATCGGCAACACCTTCACAAGGAACTGCTCCAAAAAAACGATTGGGATTTTCGAGTATTAGTGCTGATGCGGCAACACCGCATGTTGCGAGATGGGAAGAAACACCAGCTCATTCTACCGGAGCTGTTGATGCAACACCCTCTGTTGACAAGTGAGTATGAGAGGTTTTCAAAATATTCAAATCACCCGGGAAAACCAGACACAGAGACTGTTTTCACACGAAAGAATTAAAAGGTTCCAGAAAAAATTCGCATTAAAAAATATTTGAAATAAATTACTCTCAATTTTGGGGACCGTTTCTTTCAACAGACAAATTACTAAAGGTACTTCCTGTTGTTATTATTTTTTCAAAAAAAAAATATATATAAAGCTTTCTGTACATCATATAAAATCGCCAAAAAAGTCTCCAATTTTTCCCCAAATATCCGGATGACTTTTTTTCCGACTTGACTGAACACTCCTTGATTTGATTGTATTCTTATATTAAAACATCAATAATCAGTATATTCAGATGGTCATCCACCCCGGCAGCTCAAACTCCTCGTCGTAATCGATGGGACGAAACTCCAAAAGAGAGTGTTCGCGATGGTTCAATGACACCCGGTTGGGGAATGGAAACACCGGCGAGAGGCGCACTCGACGATGTTAAAGTCGAAGACACTCCTTCCGCATCGAAACGTCGATCTCGGTGGGATTTGACACCTTCGGCTACACCTGCCGCAGGATCCGCTACACCATTAGCCGGAACCGCCACACCATCCTTCACACCATCACATCCATCAGACACACCGGTTAGTTGAATACATAGGGATAGTCAAGATAGGTGGGCAGGGTCTTTTTTAAACGAACAAAAAACTCTAAAACGCCGAAAAACGGTTTCGAAATATTTTTGTATCGGTAAATAATTACAGAGTGGAGCCATGACTCCGGGCGGTGCAACACCGATCGGAACAGCTGCGATGGGAATGAAAACACCAGCACCACATATGATCCCAATGACTCCTGAACAAATGCAAATTTATCGATGGGAAAAAGAAATCGATGATCGAAATCGGCCATTGAGTGATGAGGAGTTGGATGCGCTCTTCCCGCCGGGTTACAAAGTACTCGTTCCACCAATCAACTACATTCCAATGCGTACACCATCGCGGAAACTGTTGGCTACACCAACTCCAATGGGCGGAGCGGCTGCAGGAGGGTTTTTCATGCCGGGAACACCGGAAAGAGATGGAATCGGCGAGAAGGGTGTTGGTGGTATTTTGGATACACAACCTAAAAATTCCGAGTTACCACCATTGAAACCGGATGATATGCAATATTTCGACAAGTTGTTGATGGATGTGGATGAGAGTGAGTTCCACTTAAATTATTAACATACTTCGCACGAATCGTGAAATTCCGATCGTTAGATTTAAAAAGCACAAATTTCCTACAAGAGACCAGAACGCAAAAGAAAGTCGAAATGTTGAAATAGATTTTTTTCTACTCCAAAAGCAGAAAATATCTCTCCTTATCAACTGAACTGATTTTTTTCCAGGCACATTAACAAAAGAAGAGAAAAATGAGCGGGAAATTATGGAACATCTTTTGAAAATCAAAAACGGAACACCACCAATGCGTAAAAGTGGATTACGTAAAATCACGGAAAACGCTCGAAAATACGGAGCTGGGCCACTTTTCAATCAAATTCTACCACTTCTCATGTCACCTTCACTTGAAGACCAAGAACGACATCTGATGGTCAAGGTAGGTGTTTTTTGATGGTGTCAATTCTAGGGATGTTTGGACTGAGAGTGTAAGTGAAATGTGTTATCTTACCAAAGTAAGATTAACACGTTTAGCGTAAACATCGATGAATCGCGCCTTCGATTGTTAGCCGAATGAAGCTTATGTTGTCATAATTCGAATTGGT